>OZ018308.1:30835642-31205896 GCA_963969455.1 Arge pagana
TTTCGTCTAAAGCACTGATTAATCGAGGGAGTTTTCATTAACGTGTCCCTCCCCTTTGGACACGTACCAACCTCATACTAACCAAAATCACAGGACTAACTAGAAATACCGTCGTTGGAATGCCTCGCCGCAAGTTATCGTCTCGCCGGCACCCCGTCTCTCCACCCCACCCTTTCTCCTTCCTCACTCGATAGCTTTCTCCTCCCTCCCTCGCTCCATCTCTCTCTCTCTCGCTCTCGCTCTCGCTCTCTCCTCCTCTCTCTCTCTCTCTCTCTCTCTCTCTCTCTCTCTCTCTCTCTCTCTCTCTCTCTCTCTCTCTCTCTCTCTCTCTCTCTCTCTCTCTCTTCCTCTCTCTCTCTCTCTCCTCTCTCTCTCTCTCTCTCTCTCTCTCTCTCTCTCTCTCTCACACACACACACACACACACGCACACACGCACACTCTCTCTTGCACACGCTCTCTTACTCTCCATCTTGTTTCCTACGTGTTTTTCCGTTTATTCGCTATACGCGTCCAAGAGGCTCACGATTCGTTCTCGTCGCGTGTCTAGAACCGTTCCTCGCGCGCGTTGATACGCATGAAAAACAAACGACGAAGAACGACGCCGACGCCGACGCCGACGCCGACGACGACGACGACGACGACGACGGGGACGAGAAACGTGTCGCGCGCGGGATAAACTCAATGATGCGGGGGTTGCCGATGCGGAGCTTCTTCTTCGGATGGGTCGACCGGACTCGGGGAAAGGAACTTGCGCACATATTTCGGATAATGTGTCTTTTCGTGAGCTTTCAATATCGTCGATCTCGAAAACGTTTTTCCGCACAACGTGCAACGAAACGGTCTCTCGCCCGTGTGAACGCGACAATGATCTTTCATGTGGTGGCGAAGTTTGAAAGCTTTCCCGCAAAATTCACACTTGAAGGGTCGGTCGCCGGTGTGGGCTGGCAAATGAGCGATGAGAGATCCAACGTCCGGGAACGATTTGCCGCAGAATTTGCACAACACAACACCGGAGGTGGGATCCGAATGGGCAGCGAGATCCAGATCCATTGATTCCACGGGAACGACGGGCTGGTAATGGACCTCGGATGAAAGATGCAACGAGGGCTCGAGGCCCAGCTGGGCTTGGAGCTGCAAATGCGCTGCTTGTTCACGGTACTTGAGAGACTCGAGGCTGTGCGATAGGATGTGCCGCGTCAGCTTGCTCTGATGGAGGAACGATGCCCCGCAGTACATGCACGCATACACCCGTTCATCCAAACCCATCAACTCCTGCAACCAAACAAACAAGAACATCAACTTCTTGCTTCTTTCACCTCGAGACTTAGTTATTTAACGTTTATTCCCATAATCCTCGCACCGAGAATAACGCTACCGAGAATAAAGCGAACAGAGAGCGACCGACAGAGAGCGAGAGAGAGAGAGAGAAAGAGAGAGAAAGAGAGAGAGAGAGAGAGAGAGAGAGAGAGAGAGAGAGAGAGAGAGAGAGAGAGAGAGAGAAAGAGAGAAAGAGATAGTGAGAGAGTGAGAGAGAGAGAGAGAGATAGAGATAGAGAAGCTATATCGCGTACATCGAGTAATAACTCTACGTCGTGAACGAATATTGTTGTTTTATTGACAATCGATACAAAACTCGACACGAGAACGACTAGGCGTTCTCGTGGCCGATCTCTCCGACAAAACAGCACAAGAAGTTGACGCTCAGTTTTGTTTGGCGGGATGACAAAGCTATGTGACCCAACCCCACCATCCCTCGGTTCATATCCCCGGAACGTCCCAACGTCCGCGAAACTTGCTCGTCGGCGAGCATCGACATCCGTCGATCGCCTCGGAACAGGGGGGTGGGTGGGTGGGTGGAGGAGGCAGACGATCGTTTCCTTGTATTTTATACGCCGTTTTCGTTCGGAAACGCATATCCCGCCGAATGCGGATGCGAACGAGGTAAACAAACACGTGGGGCGACCCGACGACGACGGTACGTTTCGTGAAATGGAAAACGCGCGTTGCACCCGGCACGTTTCGGGGGCAACGCGTCGGGCATTCCCGATTACCACCCACCGATCGTTGCTGATCGCCGATGATCGTTCGTACTTTCTTTGCTTTTGCTGCCTGCGTTTGTCCCGCACCCAAAAATATAGGTATCGTTACGATTGAAGTCGTGAAAGCTTACCGGATCCGGTGCGATTCTGTAATCCGTCGAGATCTCGTTGCTAGCCGTGCGATCCTCCGTCGATCGTTCCCAATCCACTTCCTTTTTTAGCGACTGTATATGAAAGCAAGATTTCCACAAATTATTCCTCGCGACGCGACAAAAACGGGCGACGCGACCCGCGCAAATCACGCGCCACGGATCTTGACCGAACAGATTGACCGAACAAATTTATATACGTACACGTATACGTAGAACATTTTACTACATCTTGTCATCGACGAAAAGAATGGAAAATACCTTGGATGTACACTGTCCTGAGATCTGTCCGATTCGCAAAGGCAAACGCCGAGCGAAGACGATACTACGTACGTTAGACGATACGAGGAGTCTCAACTATCTCCGAAACGTATCTCTTCGTCATCGACGTAGACGAGGAAAACGAGACGATTTTCTCGTGTCTCGTCCGGATTACGCGAGCCTTCCCGCATTTTCCGAATAACATAGGAAGAGATAGGAAGATGAGAGATATACGTACGAGCGGCACCTGCTGCACCGGGGGAAGTCCTGATGGTCCAGCCAACGGCTCCGTACTGTGCGGCGAGGGCAGTCGACTTTGGGCAGGATTCAACGGCATCGTTCCCGTGTTGTTGGACAAACTCATGTCGCTCGGCCCGCTGTGAACCGAAATTGGACTTAGAGAACCTCTCGTTTCGTCCAAGCTCCCGACATCCTCGGAATTCCTTCTCGGCCGATCGAGAGCCAACGGCCTCGACTCCGGACTGACGGGCCTCGATGGCGGGAGCGGACTTTCCGTCATGTCCACGGATTCCTGAACTTCATTGCCGGATTGCTGCTGCTGCTGCTGCTGCTGCTGTTGCTGCTGCTGCGGTTGCTGTTGTTGCTGCTGCTGCTGTTGCTGCTGCTGCTGTTGTTGTTGCTGCTGAGGCTGCGGAGGATTCGCGAGGTCGCAGTCGTTCTGAATCTCTCCCTGTCGCTCCCGCCTGTCCCGTTCCTTCTGCTCCCGATTCTCGTTGACCAATTGTTGCTTTTCCCTCGATGCCGCGGCCGCGTTGACATTTGTCATGTCCGCTAAACCCTTCACCTTCAAGCTCTCCGCCGTTTTCAAGAGCGCGGACAACTGGCAATACTCCACGTTCACTTCACCCTTGTACATAAAGTCGACGAGGGTTCGCAATTCTGAAAATCTTACGTCCTTCAATATCACGATCGGATGGTGATTCGGGTGGTCCAAGAACAGGGCTTGGAAGTAACTCGAGCAAGCTGACAATACGACTTTGTGCGCCCGAATCGAAGGACCCTCCGTGCAAGCCAGCGTCACGTCCACCAGGGATTCCGACTGCAGTAGCTGACTGAACACACCCAGCAGGTTGCTCTGATGATTGTTCCACCTCAGGCAGTAATGCTCACTTCCCATGTCTGAACTGACCGCAACCCTGCTGAAATTCAAAATGCGAACGCGTCAGTTCTCCGACAATAACGAACACTTTCTACGCCGATTCCGAAACTATCGTGTTCTCGGTCGCGAGATTTCATCGCTACACTTTGCTCACCGCTCGCGCCACGCCAATTTTATAGTTACACGGTAGCACGCCCGTAATCGCCGAGGCGATGGTCGTCGAGGTGGTTCTTCCGGCAATCGACCGACCGACCATAGTTTCCCTAATTTTCATATACCCTTCGAAAAGTAAATTAGATCGCGCGTACCAAATTCCGAGGGGGTTGATCGTCGGAAAACGAGACAACTGAATCGCGTTAAAATCGTAAGCCGATGTTTCTCGTCTCCGACGAGCTACGATTCTACCCGGAAAACGACCTATACGCGGGATTCTACGGATGAAGCGCGAAACTTCTCTCGCGGGGACCAAAGCTTCGATCCACGGATCGAAAAACAAACTTGCGAACACGTGGCGAAACAACGTAGAGAAGGTGCGCGAAATCGATTCGCGTTCGCATCGGATCCGCGTGTGTCGGCTCGAATACTTAATATTCTTGGAAAATAACGAGATATAGAATTAACGATTCGTTCCATTTTGAGAACGGCTCGAGATTTAACGCCGGATCACGGAGCGTAGACATCGCGGCGGAGTCCTTGGCGCGCGGACGACTCTCGGATTAGGCTCGACTTTTCAACGCGACCCCGACCTCCGTTTGCCATTTCGAATTTCTTCGATCCCGCTCCTCGTCCCCCCGCGTCTTTACGACCGTCGGAGCATCGGACGGCCGTTCCAGCCTCGAAACACCATGAATGAACTCGAACGGACGAGGGTCGTCAATTTAATGACCCTATATCCGCGAACCGCGTGGCTTGTATCCTTGTCCCTGCGTCGCACCCTCTTTCCATTCATGATTTTACTCCACGCTGAAGAGGGTGGTTGCCTGTGCGTGGAACATTTTACAACTTCGCAAAGGGTTCCCGGCGAGGGAATTCCCCGCCGCGTTCCTCGCTCGTCGCCCTACTAAATTCATTCGCGTTCGCGTTCCTCGATCGCCTCGCAGTTTTACCAGCAGTTCCAAACTTGGCAAAAAACACTAGGCGTCGCGATTTCGTCTTGCCAAAAAAGGCAGCCCGCGAGTCTATCCTTTAAACGTAGGTACCAGCGCGTTCCAGCGCAGGCGGGGACGGCGTGCAGCCCATTTAACGAACGCGTACATGGGACTTGTTCCGCGTTGGTTTTTAATCATTTCTCCAGCAGATACCACTATGTATCTCTCTACGCGAGCCACGAGGTTTCGCCTCCGCGTATCGATCTGAAACGAGTTGCACGAGGACGACGAGTCGTCCTATAAACTGACAGTGAAGTCGACGCTTCACCTCGTATCTACCTACCTACTCTGCTTTGATTCGCGAACCAAATTTTCCACTCGAAAATTTGGACGAGCTCTATTTACGGAATATTCGCAACAAAATGAACTCAATCCTTCGTTACTCGCGTGGGTCACGTTGACCCGAGCCACTACGCGTAGGGTGTCGAAACGGCGCGAGTAGCGAAGGGTTAAAATCAGTTCGCGGGTAGGTATACGAAATTGGGGAAACGGGAAAGGCCGTTGGTTTGGTCTCGTCGTTTGCGAATTACGAGGGAACGAACGCATTTTGCTGTAGGCCGTCCACGAGCACCGGAGGCACCGGTACATTCATCAGAGTACGAACACTCGAACCAATCGAAAAGTGTACACACGGTTCGAACGCGATTTTACAGGTTGATACGAAACGTGGAAACGATTTGCTCGGGTCTCGAGCGTTTCGATGAATCTTGGAATTTTTTTTCGTTTCGCCACGTACAGAGGAAAATCCTCTGGTTCGAAACGTCGCGTCCTGGAGGGTTAATTTTTTATTTCTTTTCTCTTCCCAAGAATTGGGCTTTCATTCCGACGATAGGAATGTTTGTTACTTTTTTCTGCTAGTTTGTTAGTTTAGCTGCGAATCGACGGAGAGTAGCTTAAATTCGCGCAACGGAACTGGAGCCGACGTCCGTCTAGTGGGATGTTGGAGTTGAAATATTCGCGGATGGAATTCGTAGATGTAACGGATACTTAATTGACGCGGCGATAAATTGTTTCGCGATGAGAGTAGATGGTATTCCGACCTCGGAGTGTCCTGAATGGGGGTGGCTTCTCCGCACTTTGCGAGTACGAAGGGGAAAGTTATGAATTGACCGCCCTCCTCTCGACGTATACGCCTGAGCATTCATACCCGCGCTTGTGCCAGCTACTACAGAAGAAACAGAAGGATTGTGTGTGAACGGTAATAGCATTAAAGCAGGGTGCGCCGCGAAGAGGCGTACAACTTTTCACCCCATGTGTGGTTTTCCCTCCGAGATTCTTCTCACCCCCGACGTTCGCTCGTCTCTGGAAACGTATACGTAGGGGCGCTTGTAAACAAGCTCGCGTCAAAAGACTCGACGTTTAACGACCTCGAATGTCTTTCTCCGTTTCCCGACGAGTCGGCAACGAGCTTTTCTTTTTGGCAAACGTTTACAACGGCGTACTGAAAAAAAAAAACCGTAAACTACAACCATGAAAATGAAGAAAAAAAAAATCACCACCCGTCAACCATCACTAATCGCGGGAAGATAGACTTCCAATGGAACCCAACCCCATAAGAATCCCACGTAAATATACGGGGTTTTACGGGGTGCTTGTAGTTCGTGGTCTTTTTCCCCTTTAACGTTGTATGGGACACCATTTATTCGCAATTGGTAATAGTTTTGAGAAGAAAAAAAACGGGAAAAAACGACATCGCGTAACTTAAACGGTCGAAATCGTTTCGTTATCGCGATCGTTCGCGCTTCGAACGTTATGATAAACACGCGGACGCGTCGTGTGCGCGGCGAGTAAATTAGAAAGTTAGACCATCTCTCGGTTCTCGGATCGACGGCATTTGAAAATATGCAATTTACCTCCTCTAAATTGTTTCGCGTGCATTCCTCGCGCGAAAATTGTGCAATCTATTCGAACGACGATTCCCGTTTTAAAAGTTCGCGCGAGGCGGAAGAGAGCGGAGAATCGACGGATGATAAAAAGTTGGCTGGACGTAGTTACGTTGCGCGTAGAAACGAATCGAAAAAGATGGCAGAGAGAAAGAAAAGTTCCCCTTTTTCATCGGCGATACAATCGCGCGGCTCTGCTCGTGTCAAGTTTAAGTTCGCCGGTTTTTATTCAAAGTAAAAATAAATCGGGTCGCGTGACACGCGGTAAAACTTGGCGCGAAAAGAAAGACGCGGCGAGAGACGAGGAGGAGAAGAAAGGAAAGAAAGAAATCGTAGGTACCGAAACGGTAACGGTTGGCCTATTTCCTCGCTAAAATCGTATCCTCCTAGAAACGAGCGGAGAGAGAGAGAGAGAGAGAGAGAGAGAGAGAGAGAGAGAGAGACGGGTCCGTCACTCGTAGATTCGTTACCTACGGCGCGCGCGATGTAAACAGAACGACCGAAGAATAGGCGATGCGCGCCGCGAGATGCACTCTCGGCGATTATCCGCGATCGATGACACGCGACAGAATCAAACGATGACGAGGACTAGTTGGGTGAAACCTGCCGATTTCTAAGGACCTCTGTTATTCTTGGAATTTTCATAATTCGAATGAAAATCAGGAGTAAAATAGACGTGTATATATATAGGTAAGTGTGTGCGCGTGTGGGAATCCGAGGGAACGTATGATCCAAGAGACCAATGAAACTTGTGGTAAAGAGTAAGAGATGCCTCGCGATACGTGTGTACGTGATAATAAGACCAGAAATTAAAATGTTAACAACTGTTTTCATTAGTCATACAGGTAATTGCGATGTTAATTGTCATGTTACCTGTACCGTTAACAACTGCACGGTTATACTCGATGCGTCCCGTATACTTTGGGAAAATATAAAACAGTTTTCGCACCGCTCTGCCGATAAACATTTCCAAAATCCAAAATAATGGAAACTCGAGTGTAAAATGTGAAATCTGCGGTAAATTCTTCGAAAAAACGAGGGTCGTACGGACCTTTGCATAAAACGATGCAAAATCAAGAGATACACTTCGAAGGGTCGACGGGTAGAAAACTATTTTCTTTTTTTTTTTCTTGCGAAGTATGTATTATTCGACGTCTACTTCCCGCGTTGGAGCGAATTATCGTCAGCGCATACAACAATGTACGCGATGAATGTGCAGCATCGTGACGATGGTAACAATATTTTATGCGAAGTCAAACTCGCGTCGGTAATTTAACGTCAATCAGCGGAGTTCTCACAGGACTAATTTCGAATGTAACGTTACGGCGAGGCGAGGATTAAATGAAAATGATGCAATTAACGCAAATATTTCAAGCACTAATTTCGACGGGGAAATGTAGCTTATAATAAACATCCATCCAAATGTAATAATTACAATAAAGTCAGTCGAGTGAATCTGCTGTCCTATTTTGCTTTTTTTTTGTATACGGTGACAAGAAAACTACAAGACTCGTTGTTGGAACAACGAACCCCGATCGCGTTGGCGAGACGGAAAATTATTTGCCGATTAAATCGCGCAGCACGAGATTTCTGGGTATTTTTTTGGCTTTACATTTTTAAAGACTAGCGATTTCGTTTGAAAGTTGTTGCGACTCCGTTTATCGCGAGTCGAACGATGAACGGACGTTTAGGGAATAGAAACCAAATGTATTCGTCTATTACAGATGACGGTCGCAATCAGCACGCTCGATTGGACGGGTACTTTGCGACCTGTCCTGCGGTTTGATCTGTACCGTGTTTATCTCCCCCGACGTAACAATACCTTCGAAAATTCGAGGTGTTGCTTAAAACACAGACACGCGAACATTTGCAAGTAAAATTCGAGGCGACAGGCTCGTTGGTTTTCATTTAACTCTTCGAGGCACGCGATTTAAAAAAATCAATGAAAACCCCTGACGCGCAATTTTTTTTATTATAAATAAAAAAAATGTAAATAAACGTTCATTTCGACTGTTACAAGATAAATCATTGCTCGACTCTTCGACGTGGGTTCAGATATCTCCCACCATGCATAAAAATCCAAGCAATCTCGTGGGACAGTTTTTAACCCACCTTAATTAGTTCACAAACGGTTATCTGAGCTGCGATATTGCCGGCAACCGGGCAGTTTTATTGTCGATGAAACAACGGAAAATACACAAAAACGGTCAAGTTTTTCGGCTATTCGCGCACGGTGGGATGATAGTGTAAATCGTGTGACACAGAGAATTTGACAAAACTTATGAAAGGCAGTGAAACTATAACAGATGTACCGTGTAATTTGGTTTACAAGCACCTACCTACATTTAGAGATGTATATATATATATATATATACATCTGTTACATGTACCCCGTTACCATGAGTCGTGACAAGGAATTTATCGTGAGAAATCGAATGATTTCCAAGTGAACGAATAACGCGACGGAAAACACATTGAACTTGAGCACGTGAAACCATTGAAATAGTGCGAAACGGCCGATTTACATGAATATTCACGTGTTCAATAAAGCTATCGCGACACGGGATCCACGAGGCTTGGCAGAACGGTTGAAACGGCTAAAGACCGTCAATTAATGTAAATATTCACATGTGCGATAGCTACGACATAACATGATACATACATAATATAAGATGACGCGCGACACGGCAAAACCATTGACAAGACAGAGGCGAGGGGGCGCGTGAGCCGAGGCGTCAGTTGACGGGAGCATAAACGCGCGGACGGGAGCGTTGATAAAAAAACATACGATTACATAGAATACGGGGTTAAATTGTGGGGATCGGACGTTTGTCCCGTATAAGACAACTTCGACGTACCGTGAGATGACAAAGAAACGGTAAATCCGTTGATATCGATAAATTTCCATGGATATTCGGCGGGGTTAAGATAACGTACCACGAGTCGATAGGTTACACGGACAACACACCATTGGAAACTTCGAAAAATCCCGAATCCGCACCAACACGTTTATTCAATATCGCATACGATGAATAGATTATAACTCGACCAGACTGACAGCGGCGTCGATGACGAAAGCACTAAACCCGGGAAATTCACCTCGACATTTACCGCGTAAATCAACGACGACAACGTAACGTATGACGTAGGGAACGCGGAACAGTGGTGCCGGGAGACTCGACGAGATGCGGCTAATTCACGCGGTTACTCGCGGTCGCCGAGTCGCGAGAAACGTGGAACGCGAGACGATATTTAGACGCGGCGAACGAGGCGAACAAAGGTGACGAGAAACGAACGATGATAGGAGGTTACCGATCGGACGTTCGCGGTAACACGGCACGAGACGGCGGTAAAACCGTCGCGAACAATTGATAAACGTTCGATTCGCGGGTACAGCGCGACGATCGAGCAGCGCGACGTAAGACGCGGGCAGCGTCGCGGGACGTCGAACAACGGTCAACGCACGTGGGGTTATTCTCACGGGGTAACGTAACACACCGGAACAGAGCGGGGATTCGATTGAAAACGTTCGAAAACGGCCAGATTTATTATCACGCAAGAGGACGCCGACGATAACGTAAGGTAAGATGACACGGGAAACCGTTGCGAACGGCGATACGTGAAATTACTGTGACGTTCACGCCGCGGACGCGATTCTCGTTTGTTTCACATCCCGCTCGTTTCGATACGTGTACGCGCTGCGTTTCGACGAACGTTTTTCTCAACTTTTATCACCACGCGCTGGCGTATCTGACGGCTAGTCGACTAGTCGCTCAATTATGCACCCATATGTGTGCCTGCACGCGACCTTACGACGGTACGTCGACGCGTTCGTTGCGTGCGACAGGATCCGTATATATCTATGCTTCACCACATCGACGCGTGTTTCACTTTCAACGACGAGGTTACGTCAATCGCATAGGCGATTTTCACGTTGGTTCAATCGTGGCGTAAATATTCGTCGTCGTCGTCGTCGTCCTCGTCGTCGTCGTCGTCGTCGTCGTCGGCCACGTCGTCGTCGTCGTCGTCGATTTCGCATTCTATTGTTTTTCCACCAGGCACGTCGAAGTATCCTCCGAAGTATTCGTAGTTTCTTTGACTTCGTTCATCGGAGGCCGTGTAGTATAGGTACGATTATTCGCACGAAACGGCGACGGGTGCACGTTCCGCTTGGCAAAGCCTGCCTCTGGTCTCTCTCGTCGACACGCGAGAAACGGTAGTATTTTGAATCGTTGAGCGTACTAATACTTGCGGAGCAGCCTGGTGTACGGTATAAGCATAACGGCAGATCGTCGAGCGGCGAGTGGCAAGCGTTGCGTTTCGATTCCGAGTGACGAAAAATCCGAGGGAACGGCGGAGGAGAGCGGCTCTCTTCGAACTTTCACAGCTTTTTATTATTATATATCAATGACACACGATATCGACGAGACCCTCTTGCCGAGGGGCACACCGAGAGCACACGGACGCGCGCGAACGAACATACGCCACGATAACGTTATTAAAATAGACCACTCGCATATAAATATTTACCTTGCTACATGTAAAATGAATGGAGCCTGCCTGAATAGAACGGAGGAGGCTCAACCGGCCCACTGTGACGTCGCCGGCCTACTGTCAGCTCACCGCTCGGAGCTCGCTCGGCCCGACAGTCAAGTTGCGAACTATGCGCAAAGCCTAGACTCGAAACCGATACGCGACGCGACAATTTTTCTCAAACTCCTTTCAAACTTCACCTTTCAACGACGTTACAACAACTTTATCGCGGCTCTCCGTTGCCCCGCGCATCTTTCTAACAATCGCCAACTTGACTCCCGCTGCAGTCAGGTGTGAAACGCTCGCGTACACGCGCACGCACAGCGACGCGCACACACACGCGCGCGCGGGCGCGCGCGCGAGCGAGATCCGTGCAACCGTACATTTCGCGACGAACGCTACGCGACGCTCGCCGGAACAAACACTTGCCGAGCTGCGCGCCGCCAAGATCCACGCTTCGACCAAATTAACTATACGACGATTTTATCATCGAGAATATCGTTAATTTCTACACAACGTACGTACACACCGGCGTACGTCTACGCACGTCCGCGAACTCTCGCATCGACCCGAATGCAACGCCGAACGAGACGATGGACAAAAAAATCGATCGGAAAAACTTTGCGATTCTTTTTCATTTCCGAACCGAATCTCTCCGTTTCCAGCGAACATCCCGTTTACCGGAGGTTTCATCGATCTCCCAGATACCTGAATCAAGGAAGCTTGGAAAAATATTCATTTTCATTTAAATGAAAACCTGAAAACTTTTTACGCTTATTACATATTCGTAAACATTTTTCAGCCACGCGCGAGAATCAACTTTTTTTTTTCTTTTTCACGAACCAATTTTTTTTTTGTTACCAAACGAGATGCCGCGAAAATACTTCGGTGGAAACAGAAGCAGCGTTTCACGAACGTTGCAAAGTTCGGGCGAATGCCCGCGGAAAGTCCAAAGCTACGACGAGTCGAATAGAGATTTTTTATCGAACTGATGTAGTATACTCGGAAGAATTCCGTCCCTCCCCTCGTCGCTTGGTATTCGTTTCATCCGTAGAATTTCTTTTCGTCCAAAATTGCTCCCAATAAATAATTACACGAAATTATACTACTCGGAATGAAACGACCGACACGTATAGGTGTATAATCTTGTACGCGAGCAATTACGGTTGCGGATTACGGTTGCCTTTATCGATTCGGTCGAAAAAGAGGAGAGAAAAAAAACAAGTACCGAAAACGTCGAATGGAATGATATATACTACGTCAGGAGATAAAACAAATTCGGTGCAGCTGTGTTTAGTGTATCCGCAACGATGCATACACGCGCACACGCACCGAGATTTTTTTCTATCGCACGAATCCACTCGTACAGATATGAAATTATCATTATTATGTAACTATAAGAGAATTGTGTAGAGAGCCGTTGCCATCCCTGTCGTCACGGATCGACACGGGCGTACCACGCTGACGTTGGTCACTCGGCCGACGACGACGACGACGACGACGACGACGACGATGATGTAAGTTGGCTATTTGATTCGAACGGGTATCTCGCGCTGTACGCACGATAGTACAGCCCTAGTCGATTCAACGTCGGAATGGAAAAAGCCTAAAGACGTGCTCAGCCAGGTGGCGCGCCGAAGGCTACGTGCGCGCGCGCCCGTTCGAATTTTTTATCCTTCTTTTCGCATACGTACCGCGAACACGCACGACATATGCACGCGTACACGTGGACGACGCACGGGCGTGCGCGCGCGCTAACGACGACCCGACTTACCCGGTGCGTAAATGACAATGCGCGCGATTCTTTGTACTTGTACGGTAAACGGATCGTTTGTTAATTCTATTTCGCGTGTATCGAAGTAATCGAAGGTGAATCGCGGAGGTGTCGATTGAAATTCCGAATACGCTGGCTGCGAAAAAAGATGTCGCCCTCCGCCGTGGGAAAGAAAAAGGAAACTACGTGGAATTGAAAAATGCCACGAGGCAGACGAATAAGGAAGGGGAGTTCTGGTTATCCGATCTCACTTCCGGTGTCTGTGAGAACCGTTCTTTCGCCATGGTAACGAGCGCCGGTTTCGGAACACCGCGACTACGTACAGAAGCGCGAGACACCGACCGACCGACGTTGGCCATCATCAACGACGGTTCTTGCGCGCGGCATCGTACCCGCAGCATCCACCGAACGTGTTCGCTAGGCGAGCTATGATTTCAACTACGTACCTACGGGTGATTTTTGGAATCTGACCGCGAATAGAATAACGATTTTTACCATGCGTGTTCTATGATCGTAGATCCCCCGGTGGTTCGATAACTTTTCCTGCTCACCCGAGTGTCTAGTTAAATGCTGCACGACGGTCATGATTCAAAGCTACGAACAAATCGCGTTTTATACGAATATACGAAATTCATGCTTCTCTACGCTCCTTTCTTCCCGGATTATCATTTTAATTAGAATTTACCGGGTAATGGGCTCAGATTCTCATCACAACAGTCGTGATCGGCGGATGAGCGTATACCCGCGCTACGAGTCTTCCCCTTCCGCCGCGAACGCCTCATTGTTTATCTCGATGCGAATCTTGCAATGGAACAATTTGTTTCAGTTCCTTCTAAAATAATGCTACGGCCCGTTTTTCGTTTCATTGAAAACGCGCGACGAATCTTACTTTAAAAAACGTGTACGAATCGCGTTATTCTCGTACGAGACGCATCGCCCTGGTGTCGTGGAAAACTGACGCACCTGTTGAAAATCGAGAGCTTCGACTTTTTGCCTCCTCTACGCCAACCAAAAATTATCCCAAGGGGTCTGTTTCTTCCCCGGACACGCCGCGTTCGAATTTCGTCAGATTTCACCACGCTTCGACGATGCGTCGTTGATGCGAGGTTTACCTCATCTGACGGTTATAAACCGCGAATGTTCATTCATTCGCGGCCCTCGCTGTTCTCAACGGACAGGTCTTATACTCCACGTGCTCGTTTCACCTCCCAGATTCGGGTTCGTCGCAGATCCGTTTCACCTCCCAGATCCATTCTACCCCTCACACATTCGATTTCCCATACCTCGAGTCGTCCTACCCCGTAGGACTCGTCTTGTCCGTTCGTCTTGATCCTCTTTCTATTATCATCTCACGAGTCTAACCCAAACTTGGCATCGAGATGCGCGCTTACTCCCGCATATTCATTCGTGTACGATCGTCCTAGGGTCTCGTCGCCGGCGCACGAACGTAAACATTGGCAACGATTTGCCTAGAATTCGAGCGTCAGAATCTGTTTCACGCAGAAACGGAGACTTACGCGAAGAAAGGGGAGGTTAGGAGAGAAGCATAGCAGGGTAAAAACTGGTATCGCTGCATTCCGCCTCGAAATTACACGGCACCAGAGCCACGATATACATCTATGCACGCGTACACCTACACGCGCATGCTCGCGCACACGCGGGCGTATTCCCGTGCACGGGTATTCATTTACGTACGTATGTACGATACGCGCGTAGATACCTGTCGTTTCGCTAATTAACATTTAATTGAAAATTGAATCCACGGCACGGCGTACGCAAACACGAGCAGCCTTCTTCCTGTTCGCCGGATAACAGGAAGACGAACAAACGTAGGTGTACGCGGTTGGAGGAACAGGAAACGTGGACGAATGACATCGCGGGCTTTCGATATTCCCCCCGTTCGGATGTAAAAAGCCGCGAATTCGTGTCGATTATTTATCGAAAAACGCGTCTTTAACCCAAATTAGCGAAGCGGATTGAATTTACTTCGGCTAGTTGTTTCCCCTTTCACGTTCTTCGCGCCGACGAAGTATCGTTAGAAATGGCGATAACGCGACGATCATCCGCGGAACGACGCTCGAATCGAGCCAGGACTATTGGAGAATATATACGAGCTAGACTTTCCCTTGCGTTGTACATACTTTCGTTTATTTGGGAGAATGTCGATGCGACGAACCGTAATGTACCTGTATAATTATTCCTATCTCGTTCGAGATTGTAGTTGAAATTGAATTTTTCATTCTTCGAGCCGAATCATCCGTATCGCGGGAAAAAAAGCGAATCAGAGGTCGATAGATCGATGAATCGAAGGTCCGGGAGAACGAAGAAAGAGAAGTAGACCGGAGTATCGCGACGGTTGCGTGAAACCTATACTTTGCCTAAGAAATGGAGAGGAGAAAAAAAAAAGAAAAAAATTAACGGAGTAGGTAACCGAGAGATAAAAGGAAAATCGTGACGTTTGGTCGTGAAGAGAAAAGTCGTGCATGCGGGTCGAAGAGTAGCCGGGCGCGTGACTCGAGACGGCCCTGCATGCCTGCCCTCTTCTTCCAACCTCCGTGCAGCCTTGCCTAGCCGAGACTAGCCTAGCCTATCCTAGAGCTGTATAAAAGGAGAAGTGCACTCCGCAACGCTGCACGGACGTCTACTTGGTATTGATCCTCTGGCTCAGCTACCGGCTATCTCCACCCGCTAATAATTCTTGTCAGACTCCCAAAGTCTCGACAGACCCGGACTAGACTCTCTCTCTCTCTCTCTCTCTCTCTCTCTCTCTCTCTCTATCTATCTATCTCTGTCTATCCATCTTTCACCTTCTCTCTCCCTCTTCTTCGGCTGGTGCACCTCCGCGTCTCTAAATCTCTTCGGTGGCGGTCTCTTTCTCCCTCTCTCTTTCCCTCTCCGTCTCTCTCTCTCTCTCTCTCTCTCTCTCTCTCTCTCTCTCTCTCTCTCTCTCTCGCACTGTCGCCCTCTCGCACTCGGTCTCTCTCTCTCTCCTTCCACCCGCTCCGCTCTGCCGACGTCCCGCCGCATCCGTGCTCGCGCACGCATACACCCGCGACAGGCAACCACGTGCACGTTCGGCAACACGTGCGGGTGCACATCTACGCGCGCATCTATATCCGTACTCGCATCTCCCTCGCTCTCCTCGCCGCTGACGTCAAGTCGTCGGCGTCATCCGCACTTTCCTCAGCAGTCCCCAACCAAGGTTGAGGGATGAAGCCGCCGCGGCGACATTTTCCAAGAGGACGCCGCTGCAACGTACTCGAAGATCGATGGTCCCGGACGCTTGAAATTGCCCGTTCGCCCCTCCATCGAGATTCGTTCAAAAAAATCCTCGTACTCGCTCGTAATTTCGCGGTGACGGAAAAAATGACGCCGTTTTACAAAACGGATCAACGCGATGCGCCCAAGCGACATCGATCAAAACGAACATTGCCATTTTCCTTGGACACCGTCAAATTTGTGGGAAAAAAAGTTTGCGACAAAAAATAACGCTCGGGGGACTGCTTGCGCGGTATTTTCCGGAAAAGAAAAGCTAAACCCGTTCTCAAGAAACGACGTCCGAGAATCCAGCGAAAAAAGATGTCTCGGGAATCGTGGAAGCTTCGGGAAAACACGATGCTACCGCGATATTTCATCGAGCTCTGGCGAGTCCAAGTTTCGCGAAAGTTGCAACGATTCGAGAGAACTTTTCAGTCTTTGGAAACCAAGTTGCACCCTTAGACGCGTTAATTCGCTAACAACCCGAAAACCACGAATGTTTGCGGAAAACATACGGAACATATGTTCTCCGCAAAACACGATTCGCACGCGGGGTGCATTGCAACGATAATCAAGATAAATATCCTCGCGATGATAGCAATAACGCGTTATAATGATGATATCCCGACAGGTATGAATCTCAATAAAATATGTAAAGGGAAAACGAAACTAGCGTAAGTCTCCGGAGATGGAGCGCAAAGGCCTCGGCATTTTCCGCGGAACGGATCTAACGCGAGTCATTTGGGAGAGTAACGATCACGGGGAAACGGTAGCACGGGGGGGGGGGGGAGGAAGATTTTTGCGGTAATTCCGTAGCCGTGGCGTTAAGGGTTGAAAAGTGCATCGCGGAATGCAAGTTGAGCACCCGTTTGTTGGCCTACATAGGAGGAGCAGTTGACGGCCTCGCTGGGGTAGTTCGGGGTGGTTTGGATGTCTAGAGGTTGGCTAGAGGGTGGTTAGAGACTGGCTAGCGGGTGGCGTTGGGGCTGTCGGGGGGTAGGCTGGGGTGGCGGTTCGGGAAAAGGGTGAAGAGACGAAGGACGGAGGGCGAAACGCAGCTGGGCGGGTGGTACGTCTGGGGGGGGGGAGGGGGGGGGGGGCAAGAGGGGGGAAGGAAACGATCGCGGAGGCAGGTTCGGGGGGTGGCAGGTCGAACGACGGGGGGCGCGGGGTTGGGTTCTTCGGGGCTCTGAAAATGCAGTGTAATTTGTCTTTGTCTGGCGGGGGGCAAGTGCGCTGTAAGGGTGAAATGGGAGTTCCGGGACGCGGGGCGGCAAAGGGTGGAAGGGGGTCGGAAAGGGGAGGACGGGGTGGCCGGGGGAGAGGGATTCCTCGCTTGACCTGACCGGGATCGATGCGTTCGTCTGCCACAACGCCGAGACGCCCACGTCCTTCCTTCTACGCTCTCTCCTCTAACGTCGAGGCTGTCGACGCGACGCGACGCACCCGTCGCTAACCACGCTGCAACGCGTTACCTCCCGCCGTAACACCGCTACCCCCAAGTCCGACGCCGTAGTCTGCAGCGTCAATACCCTGAACTTCCCTCACGCAATCCTGAGACCGCACCCCGAACCGCAGCTGCGGATCTTTCCTGCGCGTTGTATTTTGTCGGACGGATTTTCAAACTTGCATCGATCGAATCGCGATCGGTGTTCCAGCGAAGTCGCGCGATGTTCCAGATCCGCGGCATCGTTTCGCATCCCGCTGCCAAGCTTTTCATTTTTTCCCTCCCCCTCCCCCTCGCGTAAACACGGCTGGCAGCGTGGCGTGGAAATTCGAAATCGGCTTGGTTCGATGCGAAAACGATTTCCCATTTTTCTCCGTCGATTTCCTTCCAACCAATTTTTCCAATCGCGAGATCGGATGCGAGTGGGACGATGACGCGCGTTTCTTCTTATACAAAAACGAATACGAACGAACGTTTCATCTCGAATCGACCCGTTTTGTCGCGCATCTGGAAACAGCAGATATTCGATTTTGGATAACAAAAAAACTACGAGAAAGAGAGTTCGTCGAGAAGCATTCTCCGACTTAGAACCTCGACTATGTTTTTTTTTCATCGCCGGAACGAATATTCGGCGAAGATTGTTTCGGTGGTAGAAATCGAGGTGAATCTATGCATTTTACGACAAAGTTGTGGTACCCGTTTTTTTTTAATTTCACGTCGCGGATGAGACACCAATTTCCACGATTTTGCTGCTTGCACAAAACAAATTTGGCTCTTTGAATTTTTGCCCTGTGTTTTCCCTCGAAAAGAAACGGATTGCCGGGCAAAGAAGGAAACGGCTCGTTTTTGCCAACGACCCCGCGTAGAGAAATAAATTCGAAAACATTCGCCTCGGCGATGATAAAAATGCGCAGTCTCCGCGGTCGCGCGATCATCTTCGCACGAGTGTACGACGAATGACGGAGTGCGGTAGGCTCGCGGACCGAGCAGCGACCGCGTTTCGCAGGTAACGCTGCGTTCCGCAAACTTTTATACGCTATAATTGTCCGATCGATATTCGGTTAAGCTCGGAGTCGCCTCATACCGATTGACAGCAATTATTACTCCGACGTCTGCGAATGCGAAACTTTACGATTGCTGCCCACGACATAGTTGCGAAAGCTTCTATCTACATCTGCGCGGTCGCACAATTCCACGACCTTTTCTCTCGTCCGCAAGAAATACGAACGAACGTATCCCCCCCCCCCCCCCCCCCCCGCCGTTCCGCGCCGCGTCTCGCCGCAGCGAAAACAATGATGAGCTCGAAAATGGTACGACGATATTTTTCCACTCGATTGCAAACTCGGAATCGGCGCGACGAGAGAGGCGAGTCGGAGGAAATTCGGAATCTGGCGAATCTATAGGCGAGACGGAGCGTGAAAGTTACGATGCCTTTCGTGCGTTTCAACGCTGTTAATTTCTCTTCTTCGATGCTTGTCGATTTTTGGGGAAATTTAGAGAACAACGTAAGAATATAACTAGCTGCCCTCGACTCGACGATTCCAACTGTTTGGAATAGCTATTTGTCATTCGACTCGGAAATGTGGTCCGATCAAAACCACGAGTACTTCTATGCTCGGGCAGATTGACGACGTTTTCGGATGAGACGAGCATATTTTTGCGAGTTTTCGCCGCGGAAGGCGAAAAATCGATCGATCCCCGACGTCTCTTGACAACGATGTACGCGCTCGTTCGTTTTTATTCGCGGACTCGCGGCATTAAAGTGTTATTAGACGAAATCGACTCTCTTCGATCGCGCGGGTCGTACGTTCGTGGAATTCGAATAGCAACGGGCCGGGAGAAAAATAGGCCCACCGTCGTAATGGCGATGAAAAATGCCGTTTTTTCCTCCCCCCGAGGACTTCCACGTCTCGCGTACCCCATCCCTCGGGATAACTCTTACCTCCGACGATCGGTTTACGTTTTTGCTCGAGATGCACGCTCGTGGACCTAATTCCCGGACCAGCCCAGTCAGCGAGCCAGTCAACGAGCCATTGCACGGCTTGGGCTCACGCGGACGCTGATCTGTGACCCGGATCCTTCCCACCTTATGACCCTGCGCACAGTCTAGTTTCACTCGACGGAGAACTTGCGTAAGGAGGCCCTTCGTTGCACGTTGCATCGCACGAAAGAGATGCGCCCGCGCGAAGGTTCTCCGTCCGTTCCTCCCGCGCTTCGCGTAACGACGTTCCCTCCCGGAGCCAAAGACAAAGGACACTCCTCGAATTCGATCGAAATATCCTTCGTTTCGTTCCTACGTTTCAGTTTCGTTTTTTCTCCTTCTTCTTCTTCTTCTTCTTCTTTTGTTTTCCTCTCCGTCTCCCGGTGACCTTCGATCGCGGTCCCATCGCCTCGTACCGAAACGCGGAATATGAATATCTGGCGAACGATGATAAGAATCCCGATAACCTCGGGCGAATCGGA
Organism: Arge pagana; assembly: GCA_963969455.1. Taxonomy (NCBI): domain Eukaryota; kingdom Metazoa; phylum Arthropoda; class Insecta; order Hymenoptera; family Argidae; genus Arge; species Arge pagana. The sequence continues at coordinate 30,855,719 of OZ018308.1, forward strand.
CGCGTGGGAGAGATTAGGACGGGGTTGAGCCGCTAACCAGATCCTTTTTTCGAAAAAATATATATCCCTGGTGGAGTAGGCATGTCCGATTCGTGACTCGCGAGCCAGAGTATCTCGGTGCTCGTGCCTCGCGATGACCCCACCACGCGCGCTCTTCCGCGAAGCCACGAACCGGCAAGCCACGCGGTGGCAAGTTCACGCTGAGAAACAACGCTTGGAAGGGGAATCGGGCACGCAAAAGTAATCACGAGTGGTCCACGAGCACATTCCTCGACCTTTTCCTTCCCCCCAGTTCGACGGGGATTCGATCGGAAAATGCGAAGTAAAAAAAATCAACGACGAAAGATCCGACGATTTTTCTCATACGCGTTGCCCGGAAAATTCTTGACAATCCGAAGTTGGATTCGAATTTCTAATGACGAAACGTTGCTGACGCGAGTATTCTTAGAACTTCGCAAATGCGTGAAACCGTCGTAGCTTTTCGCGCGAGATGCGCATCATCCGGCTGTTTTCAGTTATCCTCGCGTATTCTATTCTATGTACCGTGCTTTGTTTTCGTCGCAAAATTTACACGAGCGGAGTCCCCCAACTCCCGATTTCATTCTATCCTCGCGGATAAAGTCTTTGCCGAGGGGAAGTTCAACTCCAGTGCGTTTCTAGTTCGAGCATGACGCGCAGTAGCCAAAAACACTTCACAGAAATATCAATGATCGATCGCTGTCGTAGGCGACGATTCCAACGATAACTCGTGATCGCCGTGTTTGTTTCGAGAAGTTTGGATTATTCTCGCTGACTTACGTGTATATGAAATGTAGACCCCGATGATAAATCAGCCTCGCAAAATATGTACGACTACGTATATGTATACGCATACGCACGCATACGTCAACATTTATCACGAATCCATCTTTAACCTCGAATAACTTTAGAAGGACTAGGTTTATCGAAAAATTACTAGAGATCTTTTTTGTAGAGCGTTGAATTCCAGACAAAAATGGGCCAGAGTTTTATAAATCGAACAATCCGTTGATGAGTTGAAAAATTCCAAATTGTAAAAGATAGTTTTCCCCGTGTTAGTCGAATGGAAACTGGAAATTTACGGTGCGACATCTCCCAATATTAATATTAGGATCTGTAACTTTCACAATATCTCTTTTTTGTTATTCCCAACAATATTTTTAATATATTCAAGGAACAAACAGCATTAGATTTTTTTTAAACAATCTTATATACCTACCAAAATGCACTCACCAAACTTCATCAAAATCGATCCAGCCATCTAGGAGTTCAGCGACAAACAGACGGACAGAAGAGTTATATATATATATATATATATATACATATACATTTTCAGAATAAATTTCGTGAAATTATTGATATATCATGATTTTCGAAAATTCGGGGGATCACAAAATTTATCGCGTTTGCAAAACAGTTGATGACTAACGTTTTTAGTTGGCTTTTCGAATGACGCTCGATTTCACCAAGTACAGGTACGCCGTAGTCTTTTCGAAGTCTGGTTCTGATACGTCGGTTTTAACTTTTTTCTTTACAAAATAATATTTCTCTAACGATGATCGTTCGAAAAACCGCGAAATGTACCGTGAAAGTTGATTGGTCCGCGATGTCACGTGATTCAATCACGATAGATTTCATTGGTTGGAAATGCCATTACCTGAACTGCGCTGTTATACGATCGCGCAGTAAGCATCTAGTGGACACACAAACGTGTGCAGGTATTCCTGTAGTTGTACCGAATACTTAGCTTGTTTTGACGATTGTTTCGCAATCGCCACGTATTATATCGTAACGGGTATTCAAATCGCTGCATAAATATTTCCGATGACTGACTTTCCCTCAACACAACAGTTGCAAGTCACAAGTCAGAACACAACGTCCTAACCATACGAACGTGCATAAGTGGAAACGAGATGGCCGGCAAGACCGTGAAACGCAAAGAACCCGGATTTATTGGCAAATCTTATTTAATCGCTTACAATTTAGGCCAAGTTGTCGGGTCAGTATCAATCTTTCTTAATAATTGTACGTTCAATAGTTGGAAAAAATTGAAAATCGCGACGAAGTGTCGAATCATTCGTTTTGTTTGTTTCGATGCTTTGGCTACCGGTTTATGCATGCGTACATGCGTTCCGTGCACCAGATGTTATCCTATTATTTCATCTATCGTTTGCCGAAATACGTACTGAAACGACTAAATTTGATTCGATAAGATATTTTTTTCCGTGCTGAAGAAGAAATTGTGCGAACGTGACTTGCGCTTTCGATGTTCTAATGCCAACTGTTGATACTTCTAGCATCATTTGATTTTCCATTCGTTTCAGTTTGTGGGTTCATGAGTAAAACGTTTGGAAAATGACCTGACCTGACCGGAAAAACGTGCGGTTTCTTCTTTGTGTATATTATGCGTGGCGTTACTTTATTACCAAATCTGAAATATTACACCATCGTGCCAATGTTTATTAATGATTTCATGAATATCACTTTCAGATGGACGTACCTGTTGTATCAAATTCAAGGTTATTACCTTGGTTTGGCTGGCAAGGAAACTCTTTGGAATTCTGTCGCTAAAACCGTCATAATCTTTCAAAATGCTGCCGTATTGGAGGTACGAAAAAATGCATACCTATCAGCTAATTGATTCAATAACGAAGAGTTAGACATTGAACATGCGTCATTCAAATTTGAATGTTCGACAGTCAGTATTGTTCTATATAAATTCAGCATTATCTTTATTACGTCTAAATGTACCATTCTAAACATGGTAAAAAATGTTGCTTCAACTGATCAAACTTTGCTACTTAATTGTTACAGATTTTCCACGCTATTAGTGGACTGGTATCATCGAACCCAATCATCACTACGTTCCAAATTCTCAGCAGAGTCGCTATAGTCGCTGCCGTGTCACTTGCCGAGCCTGTCGACTATATGCAAGCGTCGTGGGGTATTCCGTTAGCTCTCCTGGCCTGGTCGATCACAGAGATCATACGATACTTGTATTATTTCTTTAATTTGATCGGAGCAGTGCCCGGATTGGTCACGTGGTTGAGGTAATTTTATAGAACGAATTTTTTCGTCTCATCTTCGATGAACTATAATACAGATGTACCCATGTTGAATTTTCCTAGGTACACGACGTTCTATGTTTTGTATCCAATTGGTGTGACCGGCGAACTCCTTTGCTTATGGGCAGCTCAGCACTGTGCTGAATTGAATCCAGAATCGTGGAGTTACAATTTGCCAAATGCGTGGAATTTCACGTTCAATTATCGATACCTTTTGCTGGGCATCATGCTTCTGTACATTCCACGTAAGGATCAAAGACCACAGTTATCAGTTTCACCGGCAATTATTAATCTCATTTTTCTGTTTTACAGTCTTTCCAAAAATGTATATGCACATGATTGTACAACGACGCAAAGTGCTCGGAGCTCCAGCAAAGAAAACGCAGTAATTGGCGATCTCAAGCCTTTGTCGAGCCACTATTGTTCATAGGCTAGTTATTTTTTTACGGAATCTTTTTATAATTGATATACATATAACTTTCATTTTGGAGTATTTTTGAAATGAAGTATTGGTAAATAGGGAATTGAGAACTTTAATTTCCAATGCATGTACCATCTAACATGGGCTTGGGAAAGATTAAGGAATCTTAATTTCGAGACTAAGGAATCTGGTAAATACGAGCATTTATTTATTTTAAAACTTTGGTGAAAATTTGTGTGATTACAAATGACAAAATGTAAAATCCTACCACTGTAGACAGTATCAAAATCGATTAACGTTGTACAACAGTTTACTGATTGGAACTTGCGCGTGGATCCACCTGTCTCATCGTTACGTCTACGAGATTCTAGATACTTATATTATTTATATTACTTCTGATGTATGGAGAGTCGTGATCGGCAGATTACTCATCGTCTAACCTTTAGACGTACACTCTGCAACGAGGCTACTCAACCGAAATAAAGGGATTTATTCTCAGCCACTTACCGAAAGTGCTAGAATTACGGGTACGTTATAGATTCCAGCTAATCTCCTATGTTCCAGCATCAAGATATTCCAAATTTCGCGAATAATTGAAAATTATATTCAAACACTACATTTCCAACTGAATTTCACATGTTCCAGGAATTCAACAAATTACTACGCCAATTTTAGCATTGCCAGATACATCCAGGAAATGAAAAGGTCAAATAATAAGATGAAGAAGCAACCAAAGTATTGTTTGAGGTATTTTATTTGGTGAAAATTATAAAATAGAAAACCTAAGCTTGGTCCCCGGTTGGCATGGATTTGATGATGTCGGAATCTCCAGGATCCGTGATCGATAACGTACAGACACGGAAGTATTTACCACATGCCGTACCCAACTCGATGTTATTTCCAGTGTAGTGATGAACCCCGGTCTTGGCCAACATGGCATAATATTCAATCTCCGATTTCCTTTAGCCGCAAAAAACATAGTTTATAAATGCGAATTCAGCGAAGGTAATATTTCATACATTTCCCGCACTTACGGACGGGTGGAAGAGACTACTCCGTAGAACTCCCCGGTTTAATTCATAAATCTTCGAAAATCAAATAACTCTACTCATACCGTGAATTTGACGTACAATTATTTCAATTCAATAGGCACTAGAATAGTGCACCTTAGTGCAACTTAGCGACAACGTTTCATAACTAGCAAAGTAGTATGAAAACATGGTAGAGTTATATAATTTTAGAGTATCAATTAAACCATGTACGAAGGAGTGCTACATCTCAGTCTCACCTTAGGGGTGGGGTATTATTGGCGATGATGACCAGCTTGGCTTTCCCCTGTCGAAGTGACTTCAACGTTTGTTTGTAACCCAGAACGAATTTTCCAGATTTCATGACGAGAGCAAGCCTGGAGTTGATGCTCTCCATAGCCTTTTTCTGAAAGATAAAATAACGCAGCTTGGTTAGAATCGAAGGTACATATAAGCATACAGATACAAAATCATGTATAGGTCATGCAAAAATTTTGAGTTTTGCGACAATAACGACGCGATTGTTGAAATTTGTGATGAATATTTTAATGGTAATATGATACAATATCGCGAAGGCCAGTGTTCGAACGAAGCTGAAACTCCAGCACGTGGCACAGGTTAATACTCTATACACGTATTGAATCTTACCTGTTTCTTTTGGGCAACCATTTTGCAGGTCTGGTGTTGTACTGGGCTGGAAAATTGAATCAAAACGTTAGATGGAACGGAGATCCAAAGATAGCTCGTGGAATATAACGCAGTTGAAGGGAGTCGAGCGACGCTTCTTACCTCGAGGAACAGTTGATGCGGAAAGAGTCCGAGATTCGTGACGAACAACGAGCTTCCGGCCCCTACCTATCGTCGTCGTATTCCGAAATTCAAACAATTTACTAGGTATGTACTGCTTATGTCGCCTACGTTATGAAAATTCGCTACTACCAATTCTTTTGGAACACAAGTTCTAACGCGCGCCATTTTGCAACGTACAGGAGCCAATAGGCGACGGGCGGGGCTTACGTGACCTTGTCAGTTCGGACTGTCTACGACGCCAGTGGCGTTGCTCATCAGTTCCATCGCGTGGTAGAATCTGGGATTTAGGAATCTTTGAATTGGGATTAGTGCCGTTATTTCTATCAAATCACCGAAAATCTATTTCAAATATATTTCTTCAGGCAAGAATGCCGGTAAAGTAAACCTCCACGTACGTCACTCGTTCTCTTGGACCCAAAATTCGACATAGATCGTACGTCATCGTGACGTCGCGATAAACCAAGATGGCGCGAGTGCGATGTGTCACAGTTATACGCGTTCGAGAAAATATTTTAAATTCGACTGCAAATGATTTTCAACAGTTCCGCTTATTCGATGCCTAGCATCAGAATCGAAGGCGCTCGCGTTAGACTCTTTTTCATCATCGGTATATCAATACTTGTTGTGAAATAGCGGCGAGAAATGTTTGGTTATCTGCCGGTATGGTTTTGTCTTGTTTTGATCATCTAGTGTTTGTGGTGAAATATCGCAATAGCTCGTGCCCTCTCGGATCTCCGAGCTAGTATAAATATGTATACGATACATTCAGTCTTATATACTTGTGTTGCTGCGAGGGTTGCGAGCAAAGGCCACTCAAACGTGTAGCATACTGCGTCGCTGGTTTTCATATTCTCTACTCTGCTCACCGACCAGCTTCTCGTAAGTTAATTCAAACATTGACATTGACATTGACAAACATTCGAGATTTTTTCTCAATTATTTCACCATTGAGAGGTCTGTGGCATGGGAATACCGTTGAGCCGAACGTTAGAATTTCGGATATCGCATTTTTCGCGCGCTTCAGTAACTCGAAGTAAAAGTCACTAGAATCTAGTTACAAGAAAATTGAACAGTCTGTCGACGACACGCGTCAGGTGATCATAACAACACGTGCGTTTCAACGTCATGTTCCGTCCGGCTTTTCGTTATAATATAGTGCCAGCTTTTCGAAAATTGAATCGCAACGAACAATGTCACGTATCAAGGACGTTCTTTGTTGGCGCGAAACGTTCTGCATCAATCGTGTACAACGAAGAAGTGTCACATGCGAAAAAAAACAACATACCAATTGTTGCTCTAGAATCGACTATAATCACGCATGGCATGCCGTATCCTGATAATCTCGAGACTGCTTTGCGCGTTGAAAACATCATTAGAGAACAGGTCTGTAGAACAAACGACGACGAAGCGTCTCTTTTTTATCACCAAAATTTCCAATGAGTCGATTCTCCGTTGTTTTGTGAGCAAAATGAAAAAATCGACCATACAGTATTTATCTCACAGTATCAAAACTACTTTCAATTTGTTTAGTTCGAGATTCGAAAATGCGAGAAAAACAATCCCTGACTGTAGCGTGTCTTGTATAGCTAGGTTCGTTGATTCCAGGAATTATTTTAGGTAAAATTGTTATGTTCCCAAATTCTACTACACGCCGCGAATGATTTTCATTGCTGTACGTGAAAGAACATGAAATTACGTGATATGAAATTTTATAAAATACCTTTTTGGTAATTATTTCCAGGGTGCAGTTCCAGCAACGATTGGTATTTTGCAAGGAAAAATATGCGCTGGGATAGACAAAGATGGATTGGAAAGGCTTGCTATGGCGGGACAGTCGGGAGCTGTGAAATGTTCCCGTCGAGACTTTCCATTTGTCATTAGTAGAAGACTGAATGGTGGTACGACAGTTAGCGGAACTATGACGGTAGCTCATCTAGCAGGAATACCAATCATGGCTACCGGAGGCATTGGCGGGGTACATCGTTTCGCCGAAAAAACGTATGACGTTAGTGCTGATCTTGTAGAGCTTGGACGCACACCTATCGCGGTAGTTTGTTCCGGGGTCAAGGCTATCCTTGACATCCCCAAGACGCTGGAATTCCTGGTTAGTACAATTCTCTATATTTTTCTTTAGTTAGAAAAAGTTTCAATCAGAATATTAATTGAAACCAATGGGTTTTTTTTGACGCCGGCAACATCTCGATGCAACATAATAGCCACGTTTTATCTGTAGGAAACCCAAGGAGTACCAGTTGTGACTATAGGTAAAAGTAACCTGTTTCCCGCATTTTATTCACGGGAGACTGTCGATAAGATCAGATCTCCATACACGGTTGAGAATCCTGAAGATGGAGCAAATCTTATTCGAGCTCAAAGAGATATGGCTTTGACTGGAGGAATCCTGTTAGCAGTTCCGATTCCTCAAGAATATTCTCTGGATGCTAGTGAGATCGAAACTGCCATACAAGTAGCATTGAAAGACGCGGAGATCCAGAAAATATTTGGAAAAGATGTAACTCCTTTCCTGTTACAACGGCTCAATGAAATCACCGCCGGGCAATCGCTTCGTTCTAGTACGTGCAACTTCATGTTATCTGATAAACGTATAACCGGCGTTTTCCGCTCCACACTGACATATTTTTAATTTAAAAACGGTATTACCATCCCTTCGCTGAAAAATGTAAGTAAAATGTAAAATCTCGTCGAATAGATCGAGCGCTAATTGAGAACAACGCAAGAATAGCTGGCCAGATCGCGTCCCAGCTTTGCTCCAACAAAGGTTCGCCGAAGGGCATGGAACCATCAGAGAAGACCACGAAGAATGGATCTGTAAGCTGGCATAAAATTATTTCCTCTACGTAATTAATTCTGCTCTAAAAAATCGAATTTCGTTGCCAATTTTTCTTGCCGAGAATAATTATTCTTTATTCCAAACATAATTCTCTTTCGGTTTTAAAGGCTAATTTCCCGTTCACAAGATTGATTATTCAGTATTGAGATGATTTTTTGACTGAAAGATGTTTTGATCGTGAAAGAAAATTTATATTCAAAGATGATTCTTTGTATCAAAAGGGAATTTCGTTTAATTTGCTAATTCGAAAATGATGTAGGTTGTGATTGGCGGGTCAATTTTGGACACGGTCGTGCAGGTGGATGAGCCGACGATAAAAGTGAGTTGAAATCGGTAAGAATTATAAGATTTATACTAAATAACCAATTTTTATTATATTCATGTCTCATTGTACGTGTTATAACATTATGTAATTACAGATGAGTAGGTTTTTTTTCTTCTTATATACACGCAAGGGCTATAGCCTAACTGACGGCCTCCGAACGTAAAACTTAATCTGTAATCGACGGATATCGAAAAACATTATGTTGTTTTTGATAAGAAAATGAGCAGCATTCAATTTGGAAGGAACATGAGCTTATCTCGCATAATTTGTGAGAATTATTTTCAGAAATTCAGGCATAGCCTATGATAGAAGTGACTAAATATATTCAAAGAATGAAAAATATGATAGACGTCGATCTCGGTTATATGTACGCACGGTGCTTAAACTTGACGTAGGTAATTCCGTTCCATTCCTCTTTCTAAACTGTCACTACTGACAACAAGATCGGATGTGGGAGAAGTCTTTCGAAAAAAAAGAGGAAAAAAAACCGGTAAAAAAATATTTTCGTAAAAATCTATATATTTCGCATGAAAATATTTCACGAAATAACTACTAGCGTGACTGATACAGATGTGATGTTTTAAATTTATTCAATCACAATTACGATCGAATAAAGAGAAAACGACCGCAATTTTGAACATAAATTTTCCCAACTAGTTTCACATTCGATTGAAAATTTCTTCTGCTATTGAGGTGTCGAGAAACGTTCAAGGAGTTGAAAACGGTACCTACTCGTTTTAGAAGTCATCCAAATAAACAGGAATCAATGAAATCGCACTCTCGCTGGTATGAAAATTGTATCGTATCCGGTGATGTACTTGTAGCGTTATGGGTGAATTAGTTTTACCAGTTATCCAGCACTGTCAGTTCCTCTATTCTATATATAATTAGGTCTATTGTATTCATTATTTCAATTAGTAGATAAATACAATGCCTAACGATTTAATAGTTATCGGTTTCGGACTGAAAGCAGGCACTATTCAAAGCTCTCCTCTCTTTCTCTCACGTTCCCTGCTCGCGTTGTGCCGGGATGAAAGAAACGATAACCCAGCTGTCGATCACATCTTCATTCCTTCAAATTCAACTTGACCAACGACCGAGTATTCATCTCATCCTCAGTTTTTACCTCGGTAAAAACATGAATTTATTTCAACCGATAGATGAACCTAACGATCGTACCACTACTCTGCCCATTCAAACGAGATTTATCTAGGCTTAGAAATGAACCTGAAATATCAAATCTGATTCATCGAGAGGGAATCATTTTAGTTGACCTACTTCTCCCAAGAAAATGATGAATTTCCCCACATAATCTAGGCGATGATGACATAACAATGTGATCCGTCTTATTGGGATAAAATGCTCGACCTATCAAAGAGAGTGACGAGATGAACGTCCCACCGTTTTTCGTTGAATGAGAAAAAAAAAAGATCGATCTATCCGCGCAATCTATCATCATATTTGCGAGCAGATCGATTTCGGCAACTGCACAACACTGCTTCCCGTTCTCGTGCTCTGTCAATGCTACGATTGCTTATCGATATGAAAAGATTTCTCGAGGCCCTAACGGAATCGTTATCATACGTGCTCGTCTAAGTGTCTCTCTATTATAGTTATGTACGTTGAACTCTTGTAGGTATATCCTCGGCAGCAATTATTCGTCGTTCGAAAACTGAAATTGACTCGTTTTCTTCGAAGTATCGGAAACTTAAGCTGTTAAGAATAAAAAAACGTGTTCATTTAGGTTTTTTTGGGTCAACTCGTTTACGGATATTATTTTTCCGACGTCTCACGAATAGAATCGATCTGCGAGATTACGAATAAATATAAAAGGTTTTATAAAATTGTAGCGTTCTAATCTCATCTCACCGTTCTCACAACTGTCTGGATTTCGGTTATTCTTTTTTTTTCTTTGACATCATCAGAAAGATTTTCCGGCCGGCTTCCAATGATATTGCAAACTTATAATCTTTAGTCGGTTTAAAAATGTGAAATGAAATATATATATATATATATATATATATATATATATATATATATATATATATATATATGTATATATATATATATATGTGTATATATATATATATATATATATATGTGTGTGTATATATATATATATATATATATATATATATATATATATATATATGTATGTGTGTGTGTGTGTGTGTGTGTGTGTGTGTGTGTGTGTGTGTGTGTGTGTGTGTGTGTGTGTGTGTGTGTGTGTACTACGTAACGGCAGATGCTGTATCTTCGTAGCGAGGTATAAGCTTTTCATCTTTAAAACGTCATTCGTCGATTCGATAATTTTTTCACACCTTATTCTATACTTTTTATACCACGTTTGATTCACCAGCTAAGCATATCTTGTCAGACATTGTACAGCAGCATCGATGCAATTTTTTCCAGCCAAGAAATTATATAATCAACGAACGGTGTAGAAAAATCACCTTCTGTGAGAAACATGTTACTTCTTGAACAACTTCATTCCATGAGAACCGAGCCAAGGTTGAAATTGTACGAGATTATGCTGTGACGTTGCAACGCGATGCACATTTTTCTCATCGAGTTGTCAGCCATATCAACGTAACGTTATCTAGCGACGGAAAAATAAACTGAAAAACGTGCTATTATTCTTTCACAGGCAATTAAACTGCCAAGGTATAGAAAAACGTGTGAAAAACGTCATCAATTTGAGGAAAAAAACGTTTCCGTTGTATTTTCATCTTGTTACACGTAATTAGAATGAAACCGCTTATTTACAATTTTACACAAACGTCACGTGCGCGCATATCGAGATTCACAATAATATCCATTTCTCTTCGTATAAACTTCATCTTCAATGTCCTGCTCAACGAGCTTCGGTCTACGATCAGTCGTATGCGTCGCATCGTCGACGTCGTAAATAAGCGATTTCATTGCAAATCTATCTACGCCATATTATATACAATCTACAAACGAACGCTTTCCATCGCGTTTCGATGATGACCAAATTGTAATTAATCCTAACTAGGAAGCCAATCATTCTTATCGATATTACCGCGTTTTTTTTTCATTTTGTCTTTGTCTTGTTTTTTTTTTTTTTAATCGTAATACGCCCTATATGACACGAATTGATACAGAATGCTCGCGCTGAAGCTGACATAGTTTTTTTTGCTTTTTCTTTTTCATTCCCCCCCCCCCCCCCCCCCCCCCCTCTAAACTGCGTATAGTCCAGTCAAGGTGTAATTTGGCTGATCGCTCAAGCTTCTTACGCGATTGGAATATGGAAAAAATTGAACGCGTAACGTTATAGTCTTGATCGTTATCTAATTGGCAACACTCGTCAAATTGGCGAAGACTCGGATTAACTTCTCCTTCAGCGTTTTGAACAAATTTTTGAACGTAATTCAGCTAATGCCACAGGCTACACCTCCTACGTGAAATTTAGCGTTATCGTTAAAAGTTGAAAAGAGCGGAAATGGAAATTTCGAAAAAATGCGCAATTTTTGACTGGACTATGGTCCGAGAAACCAACAAAGCACAGTGACAGGTCGACGATGATGCTACAATGATCTCGCGGCGAGATTCGACGCGACCGAATAACAAAAATGCGGCAGTCGAGTCGAAGTTGCGCGATATTCACAAATTTTCAACGACGAAGCAATATTTTCGTCGCGAGGTGCAAATTCGGATGCGAGTCTTACTTGTACGTTGTTAAAACTCGCGAAGTTCTGTTGCTGCTCCGTATGAAACTATGCCAGGTGTATCGCCACCATCTCCATAGTCAGGTGCGTCTATTTTGCACGGATCCTCCGACGTTTAGCCCCTGATTATTACCATTCGAGAGTAATAATCTTCGGTTGAATTCGCGCATTTCGTAGTTGTTGTTGCCGTTTGGTTTCTCCTTCGTCGTACAGTTGTGATTGGCTAGGTTTGGCGAGGCCGTTTCTTCGAGTATCAGAGCACAATGACTGTTCGTGTCACTGTCGGCTCCGGCGTCTTGCAGCGCGTTGGCCAACAACGGGTGCTTTCCACCACCGCAGTCGTCGGGTTGAAGCAAGAGGGTCGCGTTACCTGTAACGAGACATTTTTTTTTTCAAATTTATTTATTTTCATATTCCATTCTCTTTCGGCTGGCAACTTTGCAAATACGGCGAAGATTCGCGAAAGATAGTTCTCGTTGACGTTACACCTCAAAAATCTCGGTAATTTTTCCATCGAATTGAACAGCAAATTTTAACGAACATTTCTTTCAGCGTAGACGAGAGACAAGGGACGCGGGTTTTACAGAGATAAATTCGTTCGAGCGATAAATCGTTGGATGTTCTCACCAGAAACGGCGGTGTTTGGCTGAAGCGTCGCGCAGCGCAGGATGCTCCCGTTGTTGTTACTGGGATCGGAGAGGATCTGAGGTTGGGCGAACGGCGTCGCAGGCGGGGGTGGTTCTCGTAGTAATCGTATCTTCTGTATCATTTCACGAATCTCGTATCGTAGAATGCCCAGGAAACACAACTTGGCGAAAGCGATGACGCAGAATCCAAGAACGAACAGGAGATCGGCGGTCCTTCGTAGCCATCGTAGAAGGGATTCGTCGCAGCCACGAACGAACGGCTGAGCGCAGGTCTCGTTCATGCTGGTGACGGACAGACAGCAGCTCTGCGGCCACCTCGGGCCGAAATCTCGCGGTCCCGTTACGCCGCAGCATCCAAATTCCCTCTGCAATCTGTCCCACTGTTCGCTGAATCGCGCCTCCTTCGCGTACTCCGTCTGCAGTCGTAGTCTCAACGTCGGTCGGAGCTCCGAGCGCATCCTCTCGAACCTGAACACCCAAACGACGCCGACGACGGCGTCACCGAACAACAAAGCGAGCAGCAGAAGCCAGTAGGCGTTGAGGAGTTTGGCGCTGAGGCGTCGCGCCGCGACGCAACCGAGCAGCTGGACCAGTCCTAGCTGAGCGGCGAGGGCTAGGACCGCGTAAAACGTCGTCGGATCGAGTGGTCCGGGTACACCGGGAACCAGGCGGCGTCTCGCGTCGCCGGAAAATAATAGAGTTCTCGCGAGGGCAGCGGCGAAACCCAGAGCGCTACCCAAGAGGACGACGTTGCAGGCATAAATCCACAATCGATAATATCGCATCGCGATACCCTCTTCGTGAAGCTGACTGGCTACGAGTCGGCCGTGCGACGAGGCCGCCGTCACGCTACCCGTCGCCGTCGTGCTGTTGTTGCGATTTATGATTGCGCTCTTGTTGTTGTTGTTGTTGTTGTTGTGGTTGTTGTTGTTGTTGTGGTTATGGTTGTTGTTGTTGTTGTTGTTGTTGTTGTTGTTGTGGTGGTGGTTGTGGTTGCTAGTATTGTTTCTTTGTTCGTTGGCGCCTTGTTCCAGAAGATATAGAAACGGAGGTTTTCCAATGTTGTTTATATTGTTGTTGTTGTTGTTGTTGTTGTTGTGCTGCTGGCTGTGCGTTGACTGCGGCGACGCGGAGCGTTGCAGCAGCATCACCGTCATACTATCAACCCTAGCTCCCTTGTATTGCACTTTTGATCTTCGCAAACCTTTCGAAAAGGTTCAAACGGTATGCTCGCGGGTCAAGTCCGGCCGGATTGGGTTGGGTGTAGACCGCCGTTTCGACGTTGGTGCATTCTGAAAACAAACACGAGACGCGATGTAGAGATAGGTACGTAACATTTCGCGTTACACTCGAAGTCACCGCGCAAGCATCAACTATTCGAAGCTACGTAACGTAGGAACACGGAAAAAAAAATTCCCGTCATTGTGTAAAGTGTGAAAGATGTTGCGTTAAATATTTAACATTTCAGTGCGTTGATAAGTCCGTTTTTCAAGACGCAAAAATTTTATTCTATACTAAACTACCCAACACTTTTTAAGCGATGCTAAAAGAATCAAGCGTACTCGCGCTGGCGTAACTTCGTCACCCTAGAAATCGCGATCCCACACTTTCGCATATATTTCGAGGTATCCTCAATTTTTTCCAATGCAACTCTACGCAATTTTACGCCCCTGCTCCCATCTCCGAGGGATCGCGATGAAATTCTCCTATTTCTCGACATATCGTTGCGACGCGTCGTCTATCGGCCATTGCAGTGTCCCCTTTGCCTTACCAACCCTCCATCGCGAACATCCTTCCTAGGCATTTATTGCATTATTCGCTATGACGTATCTCTATAACGCGTTCCGAACGACCCATTCGCTTCTCGTCGAATGACTACGTATGTATATATCGACTGACGAAACCGCTACTCGGTAAAAGCATAAACCCGCTTGATGGATGTTTGCGATCAAACGATGACACGAGATCGTTGTATTTCTTCTGGGAGACTGTTTGCCCTCGTAACTTTCCAATTGCTCGTCAAAATTTAATGCTTCGGATAGTGTAATTTAATCGTTGCCTAGCGTTCTTGCCCAGGTTACACGTAGATCGATGATCCTCCCGGATTCTATTTAATCATACAATTTCGTTGTACCTATCTACCTGGCAGAAATTTCTCCAAACTTTCCCGGAACTTCGATGATTAACGACGGTACCGGTAACCCGAAGTCGACGAAGTTGAGGAAAGAATGTTGTTGTTCAGGGCAATTGACAGAATCCGATCTAAATTTCGTTCGCGATATGGACAAGCGAGATTAACATCTACGGCTTCGTTATTTTACCAATATCTAATGGTTCATGTAAAAAACACGAAACGGATCTCAATATGCGTTTGTATTCGTTTCAAGGCCGAACTTCAATTCGGTCATTGCAAAACGACCCATCGGATCCGCTCTCGGGCGACCTTTCGTAGCAACTTGTGGATACCTCACCGACCTGGGAATTTTGGCAAAGCTCATCGGTGCCACCCTATATATAGAACATCGATAGTTGCTGTAGGTATATGGAGCGACACCGACAAACTTTTTGGCAACCTCCTTGTGATTGTTTTTTACTTTCATTGCCGTACGTTTTGTTATTGACTCTGCATCGAGGACACGTTCGTTGATAAGTACGCGCACAGTAATCGCGTGGTACGTCTTGACAGAACGTTATGATTTGTTGGCATCACGGATGCTTTTTGACTTTCGTAGATACTAACATATTTTAGCGTAGTGTGCCATCAAATTTATCAGATGAAATGGGATCGATCGGACGATACTAGCATTTTTTGCTCAAGGGGCTCATTTTGCTTCGCTCTACGTTATACGATAAATGGACACAACATTTCTGACTTTTAGAAATATCCTTATCGTCCTTATTCAGATGCTGATAAAGATCAAATTCCGGTAATGATATAATCGACAGTTTATTTATGTCATCTTCGGAAAAATGTGATGGAGTACATTCCTTTTGGTTTTACTAGTCGAGAGCAATCGGAGCACCGCCACGAATCCGGTGAGCAATACCGGTATTTTCACGATTTATTACCATTGACTACGATAAAATTTGCTACAAGGACAGTGAAAATCTCGGGTTGACCAATTTTTACCGCAGTAAAAATACGTGAACTTTTTCGAAATGTTGTACGTCGTGTACGTGAATAATTGGATGAGACGAGGTAATTAGATCCGGGATTTCCCGGTGTCCCAAGATTCCCGTGATTTTAGGGGTCATTTTTAATGAAAATTACAGCCGTAGCAACATCGCGAGACGAATCTCAAGGTCGTCGAACATTTCTTTATTTCCTGCCCCGAGTATCTACTACATTTTCCCCTACTTATCCGTTGCTCGGAAAACGCGTGCTTCATCCGGTCTACCTGTTATGTCCGGCGGATCGGTCTCGCGTACTTGTCCTCAGGGTCGTTTCGCTTCGCGTCCGTTTCATTGTTAGTCCACGCGGCGGCGGGCGGATTTCGCCCCTGTTTCACCCTATACCACGCGAATAGCTGTAACGGTATCGCATAATTGCCTATTGTGATATCGATTTTGCCACCCCGTCTCGATATGCCGCGCTCGGTCGTTCCTTGGCAGAGTCGAAAGGTTCGCGTGCACGGATGTACGGGGGTTATGACTCTTCGCTTATCCTACGATCTGACGCGTTCGTGCCAAACTACGACGATGCTACGTTTCTTTGCTTAAAAATGAAGATTCTAATCGAGCGAGCGGTTTTTTTCGCTCAACATTTTTTAACCAACGTATATGTCTCTAATTTCTCCCCTCGTTCATAAATTTCCGCACGCGATGTTGCGATGTTGATTTTATGCCATTGTTTTCCATCCGATTTATCGCATCCCTTTCTGCGAAAACAAACGAATTAACGGCATTCATTTATTCTATCCGACAGTCCCAGCAACACGCGCGAAACATACGCGCTTCCGATGAGAAATGGGGGAAAAGGCGAAAAGAGAGGAAAAAAACAAACGTAAACAGAAGGACGAGCATCGATCGTTTTACAGTTTCGCGCGTGCTCCAGCCTTCTCCGTTGCCTTTCAGACCACTTTCTTACGCCCAATGTTACACCGATATCGAAGACCTTCGACTCTCCCAATAACTCGACGAAGACATTTATTATTCCCTAAGAACCCGCGTTATCTACGACTCCGCACTCCTGCGCAAAAATAAAACGAGCCGTTATTTTTCACCCACGGAAACGCGACGATCACGGCCAAGTCGATAACGATCATCGCGAATGGCAGAAATCTTTGGATTTGTCCTGCATGGAATCGCGAATACCGATTAATTCTTTCGACGGCTGCACAAAACGACGACGACTATTCAGGCGCGTGGACGTGGATATTTTTGGTTTTCACCGTTTGGCAACGCAAAAAATGATCCGCGAAGTCGGAAACTTTTTCCCCGTTTCTCCAGAGTCTCGGAAATTGTAAACGGAAACGATTCGGCGTGATTCACTTGTTTTTCGACGCTACGCCAAGGAACAGCGGCGATCCGTATTTTGCGATTGTAGTTTTATTAATAGTCGAAATGCAATCTTTTTTGCCTTTTGTCGCTTTTTGTTTAGCGTTTTTGTTTAGCGCGTAGCGTCGCACCACTCGATACGATGACGGTGTTTATTACTTACCTCGGACGGTGATTGATCGAAGCGTGATTTTCAATGTCGGGGCATGTTCGAATATTGTTTATTAAATTCTGATCGGACTGGAATCAAAACGATGCGTTGAGACAGCCGTTGTCACGTCACGTCTACCATCTCCTCGCGTGTCGTATCCCGGGCACGAATCGTGACGACGACGGCTCATGCCAATCTCTCAACAAAGGGAAGCGTAGCAGTCGAAATTCTCGCGATGACAACGGCGATGTATCGATTTATCCCAGACTTTTTTAGACAACTTTTTTTTTCTCCTCTTCTTTTTCGTTCACCACAACCACCAAACCGACACCTCGGACCTTTGACACTCGGTCTTTCTTTTTCTTTTTTCCCCTCTCTCTCTCTCTCTCTCTCTCTCTCTCTCTCTCTCTCTCTCTCTCTCTCTCTCTCTCTCTCTCTCTCTCTCTCTCTCTCTCTCTCTCTCTCTCTCTCTCTCTCTCTCTCTCTCTCTCTCTCTCTCTCTCTCTCTCTCTCTCTCTCTCTCTCTCTCTCTCTCTCCTATCTTTCTCTCTCTCTCTCTCTCTCTTTCTCTCGTTCAACCAACACTCGAACTCTCACATTCGCGTTAAATTAACGGTGGACTTTGTATTTTTAATCGGTACAAAATTTCTTCGTTCTTTTCCGTCTGGATTTTCAACTTGGGAAGACACGGTGGCAACGGAAGCTACGCAAACAACGAGACTTGGCAAATCTTTATGATATTATGATTGCCTGACTGTAGGCAACCCAACTGACGACAATTGCTCCCTCGACTGCTTGAACGGTTGGTCACGCAACTAAATTTCGCGCCTGTGCGAAACGCTCCGCGCTATGATCCACCTGCGCAGCAACGTACCCCAAAGAAATGATTTTTACGTGATAGATTTCACGTGCAGCAGCTCAATTTTTCAACACCATCCGCCAAGTTACCGGAAAACATGGCATTGATGTAAAAAAAAAGCACAACGAGAATATGTATCGCGTTGCAATTCTTCGTTGCAGGCATTAGAAAATCCCGCGTCACGTGAACTTCGGTTCTTTGAAATTTTGCAGCGTTACGTTGATACGATCCGAATAAATCTATCGCATTGCTGTTGTTTTACTTATTTTTCTACTTACAATTCTCGTCTATGCTCGCAAAGTTGTACGACTATCGAGGATACCGAAGAAAATAAATTATACAATTTCTGCGTTCATTTTTGAAAGAATAGCTCGAAACGAGTTGAGTAATAAAATTATGTTTTCTCTTTAGCTAGATGGAAGAACGCACGTTGGTTCTTGTTGTGAAAGTTTCGGCGGTGTCGGTCGCAATGTTGCTGCAGCGATGATTAATCTGGGACTGAAAGACACCGAGCTATTGTCAGTTGTCGGGGCTGACGGTCCAGGTCAAATCTTGAGAGATAGTTTGAAGGGCAGCGATGGATTGGTAGAAGTTATCGAGAATGTAACGACGGCGAGGTAACTATCATTCGATCGCCTCCATCTCGATATTCGATTAATAAACGTAATAAATTTGTGGCGTACCAAATTTACTATAGTAAATTGTATAACAAGAGCAAATTTCAGTTTATATGTAGTCGATGTATCTGCACGAATCGTTCCATTTTTGTCGCCGGATCTATCGTGCGATGTATACTTTGACGAATAGATTTGCAGCTCAACTCTGTAAACGAAATCGTTGGTCGGTAGGTATGTAGCCGTGGTCGATTCTGCGGGAGACTGTAAATTCGGCGTCGGTGAGATGTCGGCGCATAAAGCCATAAGTCCGGCTCTTATTTTGAAACATCAAAAACGAATAGAAAACGCTGCCCTTGTCGTGCTTGATGGTAATCCACCGTTGGAAACAATCAGCGAAGTTATTCGTGTCACAGCTGCAGCGGATGTACCAGGTGAGTAATTTAAATGATTGATTGCAAACTCGGATCGGAGGTATATGTTTTCAAGTACAAAATCATATCGGTACAATGGTTTATTTGTCATCAAAAATGTCATATAAACGTTACGAGAAAAAGTAATTGCATGGCTGCTTACATTGGACGGTTAGCTGCTGCTCGAAGTGTGATAATTTCTTTTACGCATGTTCTTTCTATTATATTAATGGAATGGATATACGGCAATTGTTACCGCCTGCAGTGTTGTATACCTAACGATAATGAAATCGTAATCAGAGGATTTCAACTTTTCTATTTATACGAAGAAAGTGAGGAATATGAAGGTCCAAAACATCTAAATAGATATTAGATATTTGTGCCTTCATCTTCACCGTTTAGATAATAATTAAGGAATTCGACTATATCATCCTTATAGCAACTTAATATCAATTTGTTATTTTGATCTGAAAAAAAAGATCAATCATCATCCGGATGAAGATAACATTCTACAGCAATTTAGATGAACGTGAGATCGCGAGGCAAAATAGAATGCATCTTTTTGTAGATGAACATATATAAAAATGCACAACAATTATGATCAATCGTCACAGTCATTAGTACTCGAATGATAAAATCTGTATATATATATATATATATAATATTTATATAAAAAGTGAATACGTTTCGATACTTAATTCAATAGCGACTTAACTATGGACGGATCTTACATTTATAATATTAACAAACATTAGGATACGGACGGATGATTCGAAGCAAACAGTTTTTGGCTTCAGCAACGCTTGTTGTAATTTTGTTTGAAACTCTCTTATCAACATGTGGAGTCATTTGGTTGCTCAAATCGACAGGGTTTCATGGAAACATGATGCAAGAAAGCTTGATTCTTGGCGACAAAGGTTACGTCACACTCGTCAGATCTAAGCTTGTGATTCTAGTTGAAAACGCGTCTGAGATTCTTTCAAATAATTGCGTTTCTTCTTCTGTACGTTCATTTCGACTAGGAATAAGATTCCTGCGATTATTGTTAATACAGTACCGGCGACTGCTAGACCGAATGACCATCCCAAAAAGTTATTGGCGTGTCCTGGCATCCATCCATCGGCGTTCCCAAGGGATGCGAAAATGATTACAGCCAGACTTCCGCTAACACCGGCAGCAAGCAACGCGCAACCGATAACGCCAATCAGCTGAATATAGCGCTTTTGACTCGGTCCGCAACACAGGAAGAATAGTAAAACTAGTCCAAACGATATCAGGCACAGGATGAAGGTCAGCGTGAAAAATACCTGCGTGGCTACCATGAAAGCTGCAATAATAAAGTGCAACTGACTTAGTAACGTTCGTACAAGCCAAAGATTCGATCAACAACGCCGACAGCAGCGGTATGAACCCAAAAAGAAGTGGCAATTACGCCGTGATGGATGTAACATTTTTGGAATCTTTTACTTACGCGGCAGAAGAAAGCCTCGAATCTCTGAGTAACCGGTCGTGAAAGGATCATATACCCATCGACATCCAACGAAATATCGCCTCGGTGCATCGGCATCTATCGGATTTGGCAAAGATCGAAAACAATGCGTCCATAATCCCAGCTTGTCCAATTGTGCTCCGGTTATTCGATAATCGCTGACAAGCCACGCCGGTGTCCCAAAAGCCACGCAAATGCATATAAAACCTGTTAAAAACACTGCCACTCCCACATTTCCTGACAAACTTCTCTGCTTGTTCGTATTCATTGCTGCCAGTTTTCTTATTGCGGAGGAGCACTGTCGGAATTACGACTACACGCGGTTGAAGCCGAAATTGATTAGACTCGATGAATCGTCACTAGAAACTACTTTAACCACGCCCTACGTCTATTAGTTTACGTTCACAGCGGCCATGTTGTTTGGTTTCATGGCATTGACGATTGAGGTTATCTGGTTTCTTGACACACGCGTACAAACGAACGTGTGACGCGCTGATGCGATGCACAGTCAGTACAGGTGCGCATGCGCGCACGTGTATCGTAGGTACGGCACAATCGTTGCTGCTTGCACATACACGCACACACGTGCGGAGGGTCGTGGTAGCGAGATTGATTCACCTCGAGTACGGAGGGAGAGAGAGAGAGAGAGAGAGAAATATACCACCAATGATTTGCATATAATACCTACTTGTTAGCGTGTTGACAAAGAGAAATCAGAAACGAAATGTTACAAACACACGCATTCACCAAGAATGTTTCACAGAAACAAATCACATACGAAAAGTTCAGGTACGCTCACGGTCAAAGTGACGGACTAGATGTCCAGATCCAACTTCAATTACATCATAGAATATGTTGGACCAATGCATACTGAAAAATATCATTTCTTTTTTGAATATACATTTTCACAGGATAAACTTTTGCTCGATTCAGTTGAAATGAGCAACGGCTCTTTACGATCGGCCAGATCGTACGATAAGTAGGTAAGCTTTGTATACCTCGTCCACTTACACTTACGATCTGCCTACGTAAATTTCGACTACGGCATCAGGAAAGATGCAAACACCAATTAATTTTGCGTTTCGGAAAATTCATTTTTCGCACGATGTTGAACAAGCCGTATTTTGTGCATAGAGAAAAATTGTAACGCATGAAAAACGAAAGAAACACGACGAAGCGAGACGACAATCGCAGTCAGTATATACAGCACACGCACTCAAAAAGAAAGAACACGCGGCTACGGTTGTGCGTAGGTACGACCGAGAGACATAGGAAAGGAACGAGTATTTCACACGCATTTGCATGCGATCATTTTACCTACTTAACGACGTAATCGTGCGCAATACAAAAAACTGTCATTGAGACGTATTCGCATTTTATTACATCAACTCAATTGAAGCTAGTACGAGCAATGTCAGTGTGGTATTATCTTTGGATAAACAACCGTGGGAAAAACGTTACGTAATTTCATTAGCCAGTAAAGAGAGAATTCGAATAAATAATTTAACATTTTTATTACAATAGGGTCTCTTTATAAATATCAGTTGTAAAAGGTACAAAATAGATTAGAAAACGTGAATACGTTGGTTAACTCTAGCGCAAGACAATTCTTCGTTTTTTTCTTTCGTTAAACGTATATCGATAGTTATCAAATGATCGTTATTACAAATAATGGACGGATCACGATGGAGAGGTAGCGCTTCAAATCCCTATAAATCCGATTCATTGAACATTGTTGTTTGTTTCTTAAATTTGTCAACGGGTCTCTCACGCAGCCCCTATCTTCCTTCAGTTAGTATTTTGAAAACGCAGAGAACAAGCTAAGAAGTTTTCTTTTTTTGCTTATCCTGCGATTTCCAGTAGTACGATGTAAAAAATGTGCTGCCTTTGCAGCAGCAGGTTTTATTCATCAGATATATCTTAAATCTAGACGATAAAATGTGACGACGTCCTTACATTAAGATAAAAAAAATAAAAAACCAGAGCTTGTTTACGACTGCTCCGAGTGTCGATAATTTGTTTAAAGAATATGCATGAAAACTACCTTTTTCAAGCTGTGCTGAGGGTATTTCACTACACGCGAATGATACGGCGAGGAATTACTTTCTACGTCAAACCCTAATGGTTAGCGAACCTGCGCGGTGCTAGGCTCCGAGTAAAAAGCTACGGATTCCTATAAATGCAAATATCGCTGCTTCCTATACATGGACGGATTATTACTATATCTAGAATGATTACAATATCTCAAAATTTTAGATGTTCGTGTGCGTTTTATGCTCTTCCCGCAGTGCTCTCTCTTGCTTTTTTTTGGTTCTTCGTGCCTCTACCAGAAATAGGTTTCCGCTAATGAAAAGAAACACGCAACCCATTACAGCCAAAGCGTAAGACCATCCGATGTCGTTGTGTTCCCAATTCGGCATCCAATCTCTACCGTCCCCTCTTGCCCCGAATATTATCACAGCTATAGTGCCACAAACTCCGGATATTGTCAAACAAAGGCCGTTGCCCCATAGAAACAGCAGATAATTCTCTTGCTCACGCGAACCACATACGCACAACATTGTCAGAAATGCCGCGATCAAAAGCAATGTCATGCACAATGTGAAGAAAAATTGCGTCGCGACAAAAAATTCTGGCAGAAGGAAATCCCGGATAATGTAGTATTCCTCTTCGAAGATCCACCAGCAGCTGTTGAATTCAGTGTCGTACAGGTGTCGCACGTCTTGAAAATGTCTCAAACATACTTCCCACAATCCTGAAATAGAAATTTAACTTTTACGAAATTTCGTACACGTTTACGACACCCATTCTCGACTATTGCGTACAGATTTGTTTGAAAATCGAACATGTGGTCAAACAAATTCGCATGAGATACAATTTCAGAAAAACATAAGATGCTTGTTTTGACAAAAAAATATGTAACGCGACATTCATCCGTAGCCTATCGATCGTGCAAAATGCGTAACAAAATTCCTCGCGAAAAATGACCACTTGTGGCAAAAATTTGATAATCTGGCGAGGAAATGTTTCTGATAAGGTCAATATAAGCGAGTTTGTGGGTCGGTTCGTCAATAATAAAAATTACCCATTCTTATAAATTTTGGATCCGCCAGTTTACCATCCGTCTCCAACCAATAGGGCGTGGTAAAGGCAATAACCACGAAAAGAAAGGCTAGGCCAGCACTTGCCGCGCCAATCTTTATCGTGCGTGGTTTTCCCATGTTTTCAAACGTTTAATTGTAAGAGCCAAGGTATCGCAGTAAATATTGGCTAATCACGGAAACGGACGAACAAATTTTAGCAACTGACAACGACGATTGATTACGCGCAAACAACAATTAACATTGGCGGTAAACTTCACGTTGTCATTCGACCTGAACTCAGACGCATGAGTCAAGTGAGATTCGAGCGTACCACACGTTCGGAAATTACGATAACGGTCGATGGCTGCACTGAACGCGGGAACTGTGAATAACCTTCGCAGAATCTCGATCATTTCGATAGAAATGACATTCGGTTTCGTTTCTTCTGCTGTTTGCTAGAGTAGAATGCGCGGAACGCTCTTCTCGTTCTATTCTCGATATTCATGACGATGTGAAATGTTCACTTTTGTAACAGTGTAGCGTCGACTATTAGTTGCGTGGAATTCCGGCAGAGTGCGCCGCGAAAGTAACCAGATTATGGTATTCTCGTTCCTATTAGTTTTATGCTTATACGTTTCTGGTCTCGCCTCCGATTCGCGTTTTGCTATACTTTTGTAAAACGCTTCTTTTCCTCTTTGCTTTTCACAATATAACGGATCTTTTCAACCTTCGTTGATCCGACTCGTGCCGTGTCTAGTTTTTGCAATCCTTAATAAGCACAACAGAATTCAACAGTCACTTGTCTTACCATTTTTACCACCAATCGTTTTGTGAAAATGAAATTATGTGCAGCAGCAGATTTAGTTTTGAAGTAAAACATGCAGCTTGATTTGATCATTTTTCCATTTTCTTACAGTTTGGTACGAGCCAACCGATATCCGTAAGGCAACAAAGATCTTCGAGGCAAATGATCTATGGAAAAGTTCGCTTCATATTATTTCACCGAACCAAAATGAACTGTTGGCCATTGCAAAGTACTTTGGAATTCTACTGCCGACGGATTACGCTCAAATGGATTTGAACTCCCTCCAAACGATTGCCGAACAAGTGGCAGCTCATGTTCCTGTTATCTTAACGACGCTTGGTCACCGCGGATTATTGGTAGGTATGCGATGGAAGGTTGCGAAAAAATTTCGAAAACCTCTGTCAAACTTCACTCAAAAATGAGCTCAGATGTGTTTAGCTTAGACTAGTAACATAACTGAGCGGGGACATTGCGAATACTGTTGTATTATCTGAAAGCAGAGAGTTTTTTTTTTTTTTCAATTCGCTTAACAAACAGCCGCTTAATCCTACTTGACCTCATTTGAGAAGTGCGAAGTAATTTAGAACTTTTAATCAGAGGTTTCTAGAATTTTACGCGACTACGTTAATAAATTATTGTAACCTATCGTAACTTGATCTTGAAAAAACAGGAAATTTGTTTAAAACTCCAACTAGAATAGATCTTGATGCTTTTATTTCCTTAATACAACGAAGTGTATTGATATTTATTTCTACATAAAAAACAAATTCACCTCGTTTTCCCATAAATTTGTTGACAAAGTAGTTATTCCGATTTTATTTGAAAAATCCATGTCAAAAATCTTATTCAGAATGAGAAATAGTATTCAAGAAAAATTTATTTCCAGGTTACTCGAAGGGCGACTGAGAGAGATCTTTTCTATGATGAAAAAGGGAAATTGATTCAGAATATCTACAGCGAACCACAGACACGATTATATACTCCAATTCCATTGAAAAACGAAGATCGTCAGAAAGTGGTCAGCGCAAGCGGTTGCGGAGATTGCCTCGTCGCAGGAATTATTCGTGGAATTCGCAACAGATTGAACGAAGTTGAGTGCGTGACGCTCGGTCTGAAAGCTGCATCGCTCTCCCTAATCTCTGTGGATCCAGTTCCTTCGACTCTATCAGATTTAGCGTAGCACTCTCTACATTTCTCTATTAAGCTTCTGACGTCGTGCGGAATGTGTACCTAATTATCGTATAACTTGAAATTATAAAATGGCGCATTGTCCAGAAGAAAAACCACACGACTGTAATCCGCTGATAAAGATTAATTGGTTTCTGAGAAACCGTACGTACGAAAATTGTTCGTAATTAGTACAGTAGAACTTGTCGCAAGGAATTGTCGTGAATACCGCGCGTGTTTGTTTATTTTTGTCTGCAGATTTTGCGCTCGCATGAGACAAATCTTTTGAATTGTTTCGCGACCGTAATATTGCCATAGTTAACTTTTCCAACATCAGTGCGGGAATGTATAATTACATATAGTTTCTACATCATTTACGGACAATTTACTTATAATTATATAGAATTATATATAAAATTCCAATAAAATTGCATATCATTAAAGAGAACTACATTATATATAAATTATAAATAATTCTACATGATTATTTATAATTATATCGTGCCAATTTCTTCATAGATGCAATAAAAAACATCCGTTATTGCGTATAGTATGAAAATGTGTGCTTTACATATTTATCAAAAAACTATTAATTGTTGCAATTATAATCGTTTGCATTTCCATACTGTTGTATCTGTGTACAAAAATTACTATAGACTTGTTAGATACACGAACTGCACAAAATAATAACGATTATTCCATGTATAGAAAATATTCAATAAAGTTGGTCTCTGCGGCCATATTAAAAGCTATTTTCTGTCTAAAAGTTTTTCATCCCAATGATATCCTCGCATTGTACAGAATATATACGCAACTTCGTAAAGAACCAGGTTTCTAGCTTGAAAATAACCGAATCTTGCAAACAGAAATGATGAAGAAAAATCCGAGCGCCTGATTGTCCGCAACCCAATATACATGCACCTAAGCACAAAATCGCCAGAATGGTTGTTTTACGAGTTTGAGTATCAGGAGCACAGGAGTAGACAAGAGCCAGACGCTCGTCTGTTATAGCTTGCCGTATGTATGCAAAGGGGGCCGGCCGCCATTTTCAATTTCGATCGCTCCGGCAGAGACTGCATTGGACCCGCCCCTTGACCAATCGCCTACGGGAACGATGCTCATTGGCTTGTTCAGACACGATCGGAGTCGGGGAGCGTAGAGCTCCTACAACTTCTGTAACCCTGATACCGAGACTCCTAATAACGCGTTTTCGGCGATTTAGCCTGCATCTCGTCGTATGTTGGGTTGCCAGCGATCAGGCGCGGGGATGATTATTTGATTTTCCTAGTAACCATTTATTTTCCGTCATCGACGACTATTATTTATCAAATATGACTGTTTTCCTGGTCGTTTAATTAATTCAAAATCAGCGTTAAATGGTGCTATTCTTCAAAATGAGTTAGAAGATTGGAATGGGGCTTTTTAAACGTCCAGAATTCGAGTTTTACCCAATTCTCGGACCTATAATTTTGATGATGCGTTGAATTGGAGATTGGAAAGAGATTTCGGTGTTCATGAATGATTATTTCGAGGCGTAAAGACGAATGGCGTAAGTCCCAGATCGATATCTCCAACAGGACAGGAGATACGTCAAAAACAATCAACAGAATCGCCAAAATAAAAATAACGATATTTTTCAACAGCATTGGGGCGAATTCTGTGGAATTATTCCTGGATGATGTTACATTCAATGTAACAAATATAATGTTTATTCCGTGATCGAAATAAAAACATTCTTGCGAATATGTACGTTTTTCTTCTGGATCAGGTATCTCGCTTTCAGTCGAGTAGTATGCGGCAATCGGCCGGATACCAAATATCGGAAAAGTATTCTAACGCACCAAATGCCGAACAGTAGCCGAATAACGAATATCCGTGAAACCTATTATTACGCATACGAGATACACCCGTCAATCGCCGGAATGAATGTTTTCCGAGTTTCGGTATCAGGGACACAGGAAACTTAGGAGGAGGTAAACGATTCTTGCCGGTAGAACCGCCCCCTTAGCTCCGCCTCCGCAACATAGCAGCTCTGAGCGGCCATCTTTGTCCGAGATCACCATAGCAACGCCCCGCACGCCCCACCAATCACGTGCGAGGACGGTCGTAAATCCGCCCCTCCCAAGTCGCAGCGCGCCGAGGAGGTAGACTTCCTCTACTCTCCTGTAACCCTGATACCAAGTCTCGGAATAACTCGGTTTCGGCGATTCAGCCGCATATGGCGGGTATGTTGGTTACTCGAAATACGTCTTTTTCCCTATGTACGACAAATCTCTGTCTTTTCAGGCGTGAAATCTCGGGTGTTCAACAAACCCATGGTAAAATGAATTTCAATTAAATATTTAATTGAATTCAATTAAATAATTAATTGAATTCAATTAAAGTAATACGGTTAGCCAACCCACGGAGCTGCATTCAACAGCCATTTTTCATTGAATATGAAGATTTTTGGAAATCGATTTCATTAGTTCGAGAAATGATTTTTCACCCGTAAAATGAGAAGTTTGACGAGGTAATGGAGACCGGAGAAGGTATAACGGAAAAAAATACGACACGATATTTCATTTATACTCGTTGGTATATTATTTATTATTTTTGCAATACAATAATTAAGTCTGTTTATTCGTTTACATAGCATCGTGAGCCTACGTCTAGGCACGCACATATTAGCTACTTAACATTACTCCTTGTTTTATACTATAGACAATCAATCGTTATTTCATCTCACTTCATTCTCTGTGGCTTTTCTCCTCCGATTATAATAACTTGACATTAATAACTAAAGTCCGTATAAAAAGCGTCGTTAATCGTACTAACTTCCATAACTGTACTATATAATTTAAATAATAATAATATTGAATCTTAAAAAATTACTCTTCTCGTGATACCTATTGTTTTTTTTTTTCTCTCGTCACTAACGTCAATCATGTACACGCCTGTCACTCGGCATACATATGAGACATTTGTTTGTTTAATTCTTTGTTTTTGTGCAAATACTGTACTTTTTTTTCTTTCGTCTACTTTTCGCTAGCGTACATACCGATAATAATTTACATCGATTAATTACAAAAACAAGAGAGAAAGAGAGACAGATTCAGAGAGATGGAAATAGATAGATAGATTACATTTTCAATTTGCAACGATTCGTCGTTGCGATGAATTGTTGACGGGGGATCATTCGTTTTTACATTATACTACTATTTCGCTACGATTTCGGGAACCATTCTTGCCCTAGTCCTAAAACTTTTGAGCCAACGCGCGGAAAATTCACCTACGAAGAAGTAAACAAGAATTCCAATTCTCTACTTCTACTCTTCTTCGTTAGACGTTACGTTTTTCAGCACCAATTATCTTTCAATTCCGTTCATCTCCGCTGCGAATCGTCTCGTGTTAGTAATAAAGGTATCGTTAAAAGAAGAAGCGTCAATTGCTGTACAGTTGAAAAATACCGTCGTCTTTCGTCGTACTCTCCTCTTGCGGTAGACTTTCGTTTACCGAGAGTACATTTTGTAATTCTCCTACAAATCGACCGCGTTGCAACAGAGTTATAATCGTTAGTCAAGTTCGTTATTGATTCTAAGATGAAACTACGTTTGAGAGCATTTTCAGTTATACGTATCGTGAGATATCGATGGAAGTGAATTTTTACAAACAAAGGGAAAAAATGAATGGTTCGGTAAAGTCTCGTTCCAAGTAGACGAGCCGTAGGTATGCGAAGTCGAATAATTTTACCAGTGTCACGATCGATAGAAGAGATAACTGGAATTGAAACGTCGAGTGTTCGCGGACAAAGTCGAACGAAAATAAATTAAAATAACAAAACTGACTTAGATTTAGCAGCTTGGATAATTTCGTTTGTTGTGCTGCGGTGGATTACTGAAATATTTGTATATCTATTATGGCTGAAAAGTTGAAGAAATGAGCGAGGATATCCCGTTATCGAAAGGTATACGTGAATCGGCATCGTTTTTTGCTCGTCGAGTGAACGGAAACGTAACATAACGAAGCAGAGAGCAAGGATCAGGCACTTGCACTTGTTGAATCTTGATGCAGATCAACAAACGTTGAAAACGAATCGAGTGGCAAGGTGATTAATAAAAGGAAAACGAGCCGCCAAGCATCAAAAGTCCATAATTCGACTACGACTTTCTTTTCATGTTTCGGAACAATATCGGTTTCATCATCTCTGCATTGTTTCTCTGGTATATACACAGATTTATTTTTCCCTTTCACCTCGCTATTTTATGTCTTTTTACTAGATTTACTCGGTGATCTTTTTTCTCATTCTCTTGGTTTCCGATGTAATCTATTATCTTGTTCTCTTTTATCGTTATGGTTGCCTTTGCACTTCTATCGTGTGCATCGAGTGAACGGAGACTAACAATGACTTGTGTCGGTTGAAAAAAAGGTCGAGATAAAAATCAACGCGAAAAACTGAGACGAAGCAGAGAATTTTGTTCGTGTTGCGAGGTACACGTTTCGTTCGTGGAAAATCCATATGCTCGAGTACAATATAATACTTGCGGGCTGTCCGATCTTCCAGGTTACGGGTCGAAACAATCCGTGTTCTTTGTCTATAAAATTAGTACATGAAAGATTTGCTCCTAAGATAAATGAGATAACGCCCCGCGTTTGTCGTACAATTTCAGATATTTGAATTATGCTTATTTAATTTTAGAATTCTACGAGACACCAGATTCGACAATGTTCTTCTCTCAATTACACGTCATACTTCTAAAATTATGGGATATTACCTTGTTAAGTCTCATAACTAATGCGTATCTTATCGATTAATTTCACTTTACAAATTCTTTAAATACTGACAAGCAAATACGGATCAGAAGATTCTGGGCGCCGGGTTCGAATTAACAAAAAAATATAATAAATAAATGAGAGGTCAAAAATAAAAACAACGAAGAAATTAACCAACAGTGGAATGGCATCTTACACCATAAATCAAAGTCCCTGCTAATGAACCGACAATTTTTCTCGACATCACAGATTCTTAGAGGCCGCTGCACATTCTTTTTCTTTTTTCACGAGAAAACGGTTTATACATATATATATATATATCGGCTATATATATGCTATATATATATATATATATATATGCTATATATATATATATATATATATATATATATATATATATATATATATATATATATATATGCTATATATATATATATATATATATATATATATATATATATATATATATATATATATGTATATCGGCTAAGTACAAGAAGCGTGGTTGCGTTGAAAAGAATGCATCTTCTATATCAAAAGTTTCGCGTTGGCTTTCTAGAGGTCAACCGAGTTATTGTGGGTTTTTGGCAAAAATTGACGAGTCGGTTGGACAACTTAGGGGAATAATATTCAATTAGTCGATAATTCGAAAACGGAATAAATAGATTATATTTTAAATTAATAATATAAAAATGTTTGTTCAGCTTTAAGTTAGCGTTGACCGACCGCAGTTTGTGACCAAGCCAAGAGACGCAGAGTGTGAAATTTGATTTATAGATGCCGATTGTGAATTAATAATTTACAATATAAATTATCTACATCTATCTACATGCTTCGTCGAGAAGTTTGACCAGAACTCGATTAAGCTTTGTTGTTGCTTGACGTGAAAACAAATTAGGGTGGCGTTCAACAGATCTGCATAATCGAATTTAGAATGAAAACGGAAGTGTTGCGACTCGATATTTCGTCAATATAATACAATGAAAAAGTATCGATGGAATATCGCATTTTTCATTCGGAGAGTCGAACAACTCGGAATTTTTCTCTTAATTTTCGTCGGACTAGTAATAAAAATGTGCGAAAGTGTTGTTTCGTGAGCGAGTCGAACCTCAGCTGTGCTGAGGTGGAGGCGGCGGTGGGACCCCTGTAATCTCAGTCCAACGCATTTCAAAAAAGTTGCGCATTCCGTGACCAGCTTTTCCAACGGGGCTATCATCTTCATTGAACACTTCACAGTTTATGAACATTTGCCTGACGTCGATGCAGAACTCGTCTCTAGATTTGTACCTGAAATACAACGAGGCGACAAGTTTGTTATTCGTGTCAGAAGGAGCGAGCTATTTTTGCCATCAGCAATGGAATTGATAAACATTAAAAAAAAAAAAAAATGGATCATCTCTTTTGTCTAATACATTGGTCACGCGAGGGGATTATTATAGATGAAGTATGCGAGAGCAGAATATGTAACTTACGCACAATCCTGTAACTTTTTCTTAATAGTACTGAGATCCATTGGAGTTTTTATTATTTTCTTATACGTTGGAAATTGTTTTGTATTCACTGGCAACAAGAAGGGCCAAGCTTCGTCTTGTTGCTCCAATTGTTCGAGCAACAATTTACACGGTGCCAATTCTCTTTGTTGTTTTTTTGTCAAGGCTCTGTTGTTTCCTCCCTCCCCTTTTCGCGGCGACGTCGTTGGCGTCGGCGGTTCGGAAGAGCTAACGTCCTCGACGTGAGTGTTTGATGCTGTTGACGGAGTTGGACTATGAATATAATAAGAGATTTTCGTTTTTTTAGCCATCATCAAAAAATGTTTGTGACATTGTCGCGTCGATTTCCTCGAAGTTTTCTCAACAAGCTCTTACCTAGCCGGTGGATGGTCAGAGCTCTCGCTGTCTCTCGTCGCTCCTTTGGTATGACTCCTCCGATTGCTGTTCCGTTTCTTTGGTTGTTTGCTGTGGCAGTTGGAACAGTACCATTTTCCTCTTGGGATCTAAAACAGGTAACGTATCGAGTTAACAACAGTAATCCACTTGCGTGGAAATAAATATCACGTGGAATTCTCACTTTTGGCATTACGGGATTGTGGCAGTCGGTGTGATAAGCTCTCGGGCATAATTCACACAGTACCAAATTTTTTCCAACGCGTTTTCCACAAACTAAACAATTTCGTTCGCCTGTCGCTTTATTCATACACTCGTGACAGTACCTGCAAATCAAGGCAGCAATGATAACCACGTCGATCAACGATTCGTTTATGGAATTAGCAATGAAATTATAATAACTGAGTTTCCCATTATTATTAATTGTACTGAAAACTTCCATCTCAAGGTAACAGTAGCACGGGGGGGGGGGGGGATACCGTGCGACACCCCCGAATCGAATTGCTGAGCGACAAATATCGACGACTTACCAGTCCCCATCGGGAATGTTTTCCATTTTTGGACGGAAACAGTAGGTATGGTATCCACGATCACAGCCGTCGCATAACAGTAACTTATCTTCGTTGTCGCCGCTGTGACAGAACTGGCAATTCTGAAAATTGAGCAAATAAAGGCTCGACCATTAGTATGAAAAGCGTTATTCTAAGTTAAATTGATGCCGACTAACAGACCATTCGCAGAAGCAGAAGTAAGCATGCTGGACATTTTCAGCATTACGTGATTGAAAAAGCGAGCAATCGATTCGTTATTCGTCGTGGCAAGTTTATTGATTAACAAACGATCTTAATGGAAAAAATAATAATTTTCGTATTCAAGTTTTCATAAATTTTACCATTAAATTCTCTGACGCATGCTGCGGTGAAAAAATTAAGATGACGAATGTTAACGATAAACGTTTTTGACTAAGAAAATGAAGAACAGCCTTTTTCGAACGACACGATTTCGAAATGCAAAGGAAACAAGCTTTACGACGGCCAGATATAAAAGCTGCGTTAAATATACGTGTTGAAAATTCATGCGATGGTTGTCGAAAATATTGTTGTTGTGTTATCTGTGTTTGACCATCAAAACTCTAGCCTCCTTTATTATTCCTCCGAAGATTTCGAAGGAGAATGTTTCGTAGAAAAATGTCTACCAAATATCATCGAGCCGAGAGAGAATACTATTTCAATAAGAGAATGATCTGCTCGATGCTACGTCGCTTCGACTTGGATCAGAGTTTTCATTCAACGTTTGCGCTTAACGGCATCGATTGTTGGTCGTGACTAAACGTAAATTTTTACTGAGCTTTTCAAGTTCCTTGTAAGACGATGAAGCGACAGACATAGACCATTTTAATCATTTCAATTCATTTTCGGAATTATCAGTTTGACGAAGCAAAACAAAGAATTCGAGTATTTATATGAAATCGGAGGAAGAGGAAAGTTGGGACGAAAATCGATGTGGTTGAAAGATGATATTAACACAAAGTGAGATAAACATTTTCCTTGGACGCCTTTGAAAGGTTATTGAAAGAGAGGAATAGAACAAATATGAGAATTCGGTTAGTAAGTTAGTGCGAATACCCACAGAGGCCTGAGTAGTAGTCAATAGCTGATTGTATTGAGTGGTAGCTTTGAGTGAGACGCAGCGGTTTCGCAGCATGATGCAGACCGAGTTTCTAGCTGGTGTTAGACTCACTGCCTTCATGATGCTCTTGTCCCAAGCGATGCTGGCCTCCAACATGTACAGTGCCATAGCCAGTTGAGCCGATGTGTGGGCGCGAGCAGTTGCCTCGCGCCAATTGTTCAAACCTCTGGGGGTAGTCTCTTCCACGGCCGGTGGTCCGAGAGCGTTCGTCTCCGCATTATTTACGTTGGCATTGGTCGCGGCTGCCTGCTCGGCTTTGAGAGCCGTCAAATTTGGATCTCCGGTACTGTAGGCGAATAGGATAGGTATATTTAAAGAAAAAATATCGAAACGTGTACGATATAATAACGTGTATCGAGATATACGTGGATGAATGATTCTTTACCAAATGCCCAAAGGTGGTTTCAGATATCTTCGTTCGATGGCTGCCTCCAGCGAGAGCAATCTTTGCCGGGCTTGCTCGACGGCACTGACCTGTTCCATTTCGTTAAGTTTTTCCATTTCATCAGCCTCGTCGGTACCGGATCGAGGTGGCAGCTTCCAACCTTTGACTTGCATGCTAGCATTGGCAACTTTATCCTCCAACGCTTCGACTTGCTCCAAAAGCTGAGCATCGACGCGAAGCGCGACGCTTTCACTCCAGTCCTCTGGCTTATCAGGCCTTGGAACTTTAGTATCGGATTCGTCGTCGTCAATTTGCAGCTCCGTTGCTGTCATATTCCCAGGATCGACATAAATTTTACCCGTTATAGCTAAGAATGATTCCATCGAGGCCCACGTCGTGCGTTTCAATTCCTTTTCGCGAACGCCACGCGAATGAAGGTGTTCTAACAGCAGTTGAAATGTGTCGATATCCGACAATCTCCACCACCCATACCGCAGGTCTATAAATTTACATATTTAACATTTTGAACATTCGCGAAATTCAGTTCAAAATTCAAATAGGCTTGGTTTTTTTTTCTTTTTAAACAACGAGATTTTATTCCAAATTCAAAAAGAAAAAAAATCTTATTTCAACATTTCCGGTGATTCAATTTATCCTAACTATCAACCACGAATGTAATGCCTTACCTTCTGGCACCGGTCTCTGCTCGCCTGCCGGAGGCAAGCCGTGTATTTTCAGATGCTCCAGCTGTGCCGCTTCGTCCTGCGTCAAGATTAGCGGTGCTGGGCTATCGCAACGATCGTAGGAAGGACTAGTAGGTGGTGGGAATACTGGTATCCTCAGCTCAGTCGTCTCGGCGATGCCAAATATGGTTTTCGTACACGGACCTGACGTGTCACAAGTTTCTCGAGGAAAAATTGAGAACCAGGTAGGTTCGGTGCTGCCGCCTGAAAAATTGTCAATCTTTGTTCTCGATCGTTCAAAACAATCAATTCGAGATCCAGTCACGCGGATAATCGTTCGTAGCCTTACCGCAGATAAATGACCCGTTCAATTCTTTCCCGTTGTATAGAGAATTATTCACGTGATTACATTTGTCACCGTTCGGTAGCATGTCTCCATTTTTGTCGTCGCTCCCTTTCGTTATGGAATTTGTTTCCTCGTCCGTATAGTTGCCTTCGCTCTTCACGTCTTTACCATCGGCATCGTTGTCTTTAATTTCAGTCTCTTGTTTAATTTCTTCGGACGTGACGTTCGTCTTCGCGTCGAATTTAATACTGTCGCTATTCATTATTTTTAGTTCTTTTTTCAAATCAATCAATTCGTTGCCTACAGAATTTTCCGATTCTGTTTTAAAGTTTGATTGATCAATATCCATCTTCGATTCGTCATCTTCTTGCTTGACGCAGTCCTCATCGTCTTGTTCCATTTTGCTGTCAACTACTTTGGTCTCGATCGTTTCATCGGCCTCACCCTCCTCGACCGTTTCATTCTCCACCTTCGATTCGTCCTTGCCCTCCTCCTTCGCCGCTTCCTGCCCAACATTTTCGTTTTCTATCGGCTTGTCCTTGTAATGCAAGTCTAGTTCTGCTTGGTGATCGAGAATCTCGGGTTCCGCGCTCTCCATTGCCTCGACAAATATTCCACCGGCACAAGGCAGTTCCCAATACCTTCGCCAATATCTGTCTTGGCCAAGGACATGAGCGCGCAATTGTTTGGAGGAGCTGTTCAACTTTTGCAATTGCTCTTCCGATTGCTTCAACAATCGGTCCAATTTTTTGCCAAGTTCTTCACCGGACAAATTTTTGTCTTCTTCCTATGGTAAGAGAAAACAGTAGTCGTTCGTTAGACAACAACAAAAATGTTTCGACAAGACGATGCATGATGAAACGTTGAAATGAAAAATGAAAAACGAAAAACGTAGCATTTCAACGCGGCGAAAGAAACAATAGGATCGAACTAAGAGTCTAGTTACTGCGTTCACGTGATAGACGAATCGAGAATCTATAAGCAATGGAAGTTACCTCTTCTGGTTGCGTTCCCTCACTCTCATTCTCAGACATGTCTTCTACCTCATCTTCGTGATGTATTTCCTCGAGCGTCGGAGTCTCACCAACCGCCGTCGACGTCGTATTGCTTTCCTCGTCACCGTCCTTCTTCTCTATCGTGATAGTGTCGCCAGATTTGTTCACTATCACGCCGACTGCTTCCATTCTCACCTTTCGATTATGCAATTGTCTGAGTCTGCAACAGAATAGAACGGCAGGTTAACACGACAAAGGATTAGGATCGATGATCTCGTAATCGACAACGCTCGGAGTCAGGGTACTCGATAGTCTGGGATCAACAACATGCAAAAGGGGTAACGGAATTAGAGCAAGGCGCTTACTTTCTAATTTTCGTGTCCAATACGAATCTTTCTTTTTTCATCTGTGCTAAAGTTTCCAAACTCCCCTCGATTTGTTTTGTCACAGCCTTGTTTTGAAGTAATTCGTTGCAGAGGAACGCGAGCACCTGCGCTTTTTGAGCAGGATTTAAAGCCAAAAAAGGTTTGTCCCGCAGCTTTTCAGACATCTTCCAGGTCTCGTTGTTGTGCAAATGTTCATAAAACTGAGCATTCTTTCCAGAACAAGTCGACGTGTAATCGCCACCGTTCTGATGATGGTCCGCAAACTTTTTGTCACGTTCTCGTTCCAGACAGACACCGGTCAGAGCTTTCACCTCGCCGGTAGCGTTCGCGTACAGATAAATCCTGAGAACTTCGCTGATGTTCGCATGCGTTATGTCAGCTTGGCGCAAGCTCTGTCCTAATCCCGTTGTGTGTCGAGCTGGTTGAGGGATTCCAGGATCTTCGATAGCGCAAACCAATAGATGAGTCATCACGGATAACAGTTCTTCTTCGGCTTCCTCGTCGTTCAACAATGCTAGTTGAAGACTCTTCAATCCAGGCAACGATTCCATGTCTGTGTAAAAACCGTCATACTCCAATTAGCAGGTCGCCAAAAATCCAATGAATTCTATTCCATGATATGAAGTTATCCCGAACAAACGAATAATACACAGTACGTGAAAAATCAAATGGAAAATGTAAACTCACCGAAACCGAGGGTCTCGCCGAAGTTGTGTAGAAACTCGAAGACCATGACTATATCGGCGAAGGCTTGACCAGATAATTTCAATCCAGGTATCCTGCTCAACTCTGGCAGTGGCTTGTGATCTGCGAATGTAAAATACGGATTAACAAGCAGCTGGAGAAACTTCAATCAAGCTCCCAAACCAACAGTCTATACAGCAGAGAATAAATTACGTGATCTACCCAATCTGTTTGCAGATTTAGACAAACCCAGATCTGATTTTTACATATCTACAAAGATATGTAGCTAAGGATTTCTGTGTCGACGAGGTAAAGTGGACTGCGTCGTTGTATATTTACCAGTCAATTCCATGTCTTCGATCGGTTTCCTAATTTGCTCGACCAGTTCCATTTCAAGTTTTCTTTGTTCGGCGCGCTTTTCCTTGTTCGCTATTCGCTCCGCTCTCGCCTCGAGACGCTTCTTCTCCCGTTCCTCCATTTTTCTACGATTCTCTAACGCTCTGACTAATGCCATATGTTGTCGTCTCCTCTCTCTCTCCTGGGACATTCGATTCGACGTTAGTAATCATGACAGCGAATCGACGACAAATCAATTCTCTTCCATCGTAACAAATGTTATCCTATTTTCCGGTTTATTCGTATCGGGCTAATGACTCGGCTGTTTGCCAACGTTCCATCACGCGAAAAGGAAATTCGTCTAATTTTTCGCGTACAACAAAAATGCTCGAGATATTTTTATGCGACGCGTGATTATTTTTTTCAATTTTCCATCCAATTTTACACATCCAAATTCGAATCGTGGACAGCCGAATTTTTTCAGCAATCACAGGCATAAGCAATTCCGTCGAGATCCTAGAAGCCACTCGTCGAGGATCGTAGCATGTGAGATGGGGAGAAAAAAAAATGGATAAATAAATCAATCAGGGGGGAAAATATGTAGACTAATTAATTAGAATGACAATAAAACACGTGAACAGACGATAGAAAAAACTGGTAGAGCAAAAGAGGGGGAAAAAAACATTGTTATGTAAATGCCAACATAAACTACTATGAACCGCAAACGACTACGAATGTTTAGTGGATTCAAATCTATGTAAAATACACGCCAAGTTTTCTAGGTTCGGAATCGTTTCTTCCTCTCATACGTGGAAAAGTCGAGTTTTGAGATATAAAGCGAAACACGTAACACCAAGCGACAAAGATTTACGACTATACGAAAGAATTCATACGTATATGGAAATCAATTTGAATATAAAAAACCGTTGCCAAAAAATTTCGAGCGTGTTTTTGGCTCCGTCAGATTCGATTTCTGCCGAACCGCGAGATTTGACCGATCGATTCGAACTAATTTCCGAAAAACCCGATGATTTTCACACGAGCGACGAGTCCGATGTTCTTCCACGGCAGCGAACGGGGGAAAAAGTAGGAAACAACAAGTAGAAAAAAAAAACTGCTAATAAA
Source organism: Arge pagana (assembly GCA_963969455.1). Classification (NCBI taxonomy): domain Eukaryota; kingdom Metazoa; phylum Arthropoda; class Insecta; order Hymenoptera; family Argidae; genus Arge; species Arge pagana. The sequence goes on from OZ018308.1 coordinate 30,894,915, forward strand.
CATCCGATCGCAACGTCGAAAGCCATAAAAATATCTCGGTAGGTTTGCATTAAAAAAAAAAAAAAATCTCGGTTTCCGGTGAGCATCGTCCTCGCACCATTTCTTTCCAACTCCCGACGTTACTCTCGTTTCTGGAAATTTGTCGGAACCGCGCCGAAAAATCATCGGTGAACGGAAACTGCGTAGAAACGTAGCGATGCGTGAAAAGCATGGATGAGAATGGTAACACAAGAATTTGCCTGCGCTTTCTACCCGTTGCGTGCTCTTCCCAATTTTTTCTCCCCCCTCGCCAGCGTCGTCCTTATCACGCGGTAGATTTATTAATGCGGACAGGATTGCCACTGGTCATTTGGAGTAGGGTGTGACTTGGTGGTCGGTGAAAGAAGAACGGAGTAACTGCGATTAGCATTTTTTCAAAACTGACGTTGTTCGCGGTGTTGTGAGAGGTAAGCGAAGCATCCAACTCCCCCGGACGAACGCGAGCATCGAGATGGAGATTTGGCTAGCGACAACAAAACGGGAGTTTTGATGCAATGAATCGTTTCAATTCTATTTCCAATTTCGTAGGTGAATAGTACGTACTACTGCGTATATTACGCGCGCGCGACGATAAACATTTGATCTCGAGACTAGAACAGATGGGCAAGGCCGAAATTTGTCTGGGGACGTTATTTCGCAAAAGAGAGAGAGAGAGAGAAAGAGAGAAAGAGAGAGTGAGAGAGATGGAGTTGGGAGAGGAATGTGATACGTGACAGAGCAACAATCCTGCATCGCGACGATGCGAATGCCGAAACTACGGGGGAAAAAATCGGGGGAGGAATAAAAAGTATGATAGGAATAACAACGATAACGAGTGATAATACACGTGACGTGATAAAGTAGGTATCGTCCACGACCCCTCAATCGAGTTGCATTCAATAATGTAAGAGTAATTGGAACGGTAATTCAATGTCAATTCTACGGGTAGGTATGAGACATACCAGCTCGACGGTGTAGAGCATCTCGCGCTGCTTGCTGAGCTCCTGCATGTACATCTGCGGCACAAAACACACATCCAGTCCACCAGTGCTCAATCCACCGCTAACATTCGAACTAATATTTCTTGCTAATAAACGATCGTCTCTGCACTAATTTTTATGTTATTGAACATTCAATGAAAGCGATGAAGGAAAAGAAAGAGAACGAGCAAAGTAAGGCGGAAGGAGAACACAATGAGCGGGGGAAAAAATGCACGTTAACGATAGATAGACGTAGGAGAGAAGGAAAGAGAGAAATGGAGAGAGAAAGGAAAACAAGAGTTCAGCAACGTCAACGCGATACTACTGTCCTGAGAACCATGATAATACCGGATACGCGACGAGGTCGACGGAACAATGCGCACTACCCGCGTGAAAATTGGCAGTAGCTAAGTTTTCGCAACATACACCATACAAGTACTTTGATGCGTGGGTATGGAAACGTTCCGGTAGTGCCGGAGTTTAGTTCATTTTTCAAGCATGCGGCATCGATGCGAGGGCACAACGGAGATCGTTCACAACCGTTGTCGATTCGAATTTCGTTCTCTTGCGTGCAAAAGCTAGGTTTCGCGAATGAAGTTTCCCGAAAGAAACGCATACTATAAAATCGAGCAGCGATATCAACAATCCAACTGCGATGTCCCGTTCACCTTTTCGTCGTATTAGCAGCAGCAGCAGCAGGATTGATCGAATAAGCGACGATCGATCTGATCGTCGTCGCGGCTGTGGTCGTGGTCGTGGTGTTGTCGTCGTTCGACCTCACCGTTTTAGCTATTAACGTTGCGTTACCATTGAAAGATTGAAAGTAGACAGGGCGTCGAATCGGAATCGCGTTATAACTTTCTTCCTCTCGCGGCATCATTTCGCTCGCGAACGAGATAATCACGTGCGGAGGGCTCGCGATAAGCATTCCGATTCGACGCTCTGAATGGAAGATTAATCGCCTTGCGGAATGAAAAAGCTGCGCGTTGCGATGAAACGGGGAAAACAAGTCGGCGATAACGAGATGGTTGTCCGATCGTCTGATGAAATTTCGGGCAAAAAAACAGGTTGCGATAGTTTGCTTGGTTGCGAAAGAAGGAAGTCTTGTTTCGTGCAAACGCGACGCGGGCTCGGACAGAGTAGTTGGCAAATACCAGCGTAACGCGATCAATGCGCGAGTTAGGGGTAGGCACAGGTGACGATCTACGCGTGAAACGTGTGATCAGGAAAGACGAAAGAAATCGACTAAAAACAGAGAACGGAAACATGAGAGAAGTATCTACGTACGTACGAGATGATCACCTTACGTCAAAGTCGAAATGTGAAAAAAAAGAAAAGAAACAAAAAAGGAAAGAGGAGGCTTCAACGGCTATATCCGTGGGACATACGATAACGAAAGCAGTGAGAAACGTAACATCGATTAGTACTACGCACACACGTAATATATCATCTACCATAGAAGATCGAATGCTCATTTTTACGGCATTTCCATCAGGCTCACCTGTTCCTTCAGCATCACCGCCTGCTGTCGCTTCAGTTCCCTTTCCTGCAAAAAATGGAAAGAAGAGAAAATCATTCTTTGGTCGTCTTCCAAATCGCGTGGTACGTTACGTCCGATGAAAAAAACCAAACGCAACGATAACGATTCGGATTTATCGGTATCGTTGCATTTAAAGGTTGTCAATGCGACGCGTACGGGTTGTACGAGAGGTAACCGCCCCGACCGTCGATTACTCGTCCGTCAACGAAGATTTTCAAGGCCGATAAAAATATCGTCGTCGTTTTTTTTCATTCGGATGGCAGAAAGAGAAAAAATGTAGGAGGCTCCCAAACGAACGAGCTCCAAGATTTCTTTCTTTCTACCACCGTGAATCATTACATCAGGACAAGCTGTGTCGAAATTCGTTTCTGATCGAACGGCGCGGAGACGGGATCTTCGATCGAAGGCGGTTACCTCGCGCGATCGTTCGACTAATGTTCGTGAGAGTTTACCTGTTGCTTTCGCTGCTGTTCTTCCATGCGGATCTTCTCCATCTCCTCCTGCCTCTTTTTCCGCGCCTGCGCACATGCCACACACACGTCACCCACATCCGTAATATATTCACATATGAAATTCTATCGTTCGTTTGTTTCTACGAAGCGCGCGGTTTTGCTCTCGATTCGATTCTCTCCGTTCCGATATATACGATCATTTTACGCAGCGACGCGACTTGCCAAACGTTTACTACAAACCCTCGAGAAATTGACCTCGGTCGTTCAACTTCCAGCTGTTAGAAATTCTAAAATTCTATAATACTAGGCAACGTTTCAAACATGGGAACGTGACGGGGGTGCGTCGACGCTCCGCGCCGCAGGAACAACTCGATCGCCTACTCGGAAAAAACTTTTGAAAAAATTACACCCGTGCAGGAGGATCACCGAGATTAATTATCATCAGTTTACATTCGTTGACCGATCGCTGGAGCAGGCATAGGTACCTGCTTCCAGAGGGAAGAGACAAAAAAAACCAGACAAAAAACAAAAAAAAAAGATCAGCGATAGTGAAATTATTTTGGCAAGACGAGATGCGGTCATTTTTGGAAAATTCCTTGAACCTGAAAGACAAGATTTCATACCTGAGAAACAATAACTTTTCAGGAATATACACGTGAGAAATAGATATGAAAACGAAAAACGTCTTTCCACAATTTTTCGAGCAAGTATCTAGGTATCGATAACGAATCTGTATAATATACGTATGTCTCTTTGGCACGGATTTGTAACTTTTCATGGAAGTTTTTTACGACGAGATGTTCGACGCGTTCGCTGAATTTATGCAATATATTGAAAAAGAGCCCCGACAACTTTTCCGAACGAGAGGGTATCGTCAACGAAACTTTTTGTAAGAAATGAGAAAAGCGTACGACGACGGTGATTAGCGGTAGGACACATCCTCTCAACGTAACAATCGCAGTCAAGTCGTGTGTTGCCATGTGAGTGTAGAATCTATAATTTATGCACTGTTTTTGCAATATGGAGATAAAACTCCTGGAAATAATAAAATTGTGATTGTAATCAGTTGCTGCGTAATCGAATAACCTCTATACACGTAAAGATTCGCTCTCTCTCTGTACGACGATATCGTTTGAAACTTATTATCGACGAACACGGTCGCGTCCTGACAGAGCGTTGAGCAAGCGGGGACAAACTACTGGAATACGGTGATCGCAGATGATTGATACCTGAACGATTCCCCGAAAAACGAACGAGTAACGATCATGCCCGTGAAAATGGAAATGGAATATCGGAGGATCGTTTTTATGCCTTTTCTTTTCATTTTGCCAAGAGCAGAAAAAAACGCGAAATCATTTTCATTCGAAAGTTCGAGGAAGTCGGTTCGAAACGAGCGAGACGTTCTTTGACGAAGAATTAAGCAAGAAAACGAGGGAAAAATAACGTTCGAATGAATTTTCCGCGTCGAGGGTAGGCGAGAGAGAAAATCGTTTCTTGTTTGTTCTTCTTCTTTCCCGAAGAACGCGGAGAAGTAATCGTTCAGGCATTGATATCGGCGAGTACCGCATCGTACTACCGATCAGCAAATGAAGCACCACCCTGCATCACCACGCGAAAGAACTAAACCGCTTATTGCAGCGTTCAGAATACATGTATGACAGGATCGACGCTACTGATCAACGATCGAGAAGATGCGAGGTGTTTCCAGCCTTATCAAAACACACATCGCGCCGCGATACGCTCGAAATGACAGTTATTATTACGCTACTAGCGATAAAAAGTTACAGACAATATAACTAATAATTAATAATAATAAAAATTGTCGAGACATCGAATATAAAATGAAAGGACAGAGAGAGAGAGAGAGAGAGAAAGAGAGAGAGAGAGAGAGAAAAAGAAAGAGAAAGAGAAAGAGATATATATATATATATATATATATATATATATATATATATATATATATATATATATATATATATCGAGAGGGAAGGAAAGATGGTAGAGATATTGGAAAGAGATAGATAGATGGATAGATAGAGAAAAGAATATATAATATAATAAGAAAGAAGCACGGCGCGCATGCAACGGGTTCAAGCAATACGTTTTCATAATCGCTATGTAATAACGTGATATAGGTATGGGATTATTAAAGATTTTCGACTAATCCACCTGGCGTGTTAATCGTACGTTACAAGTACTACTTATTAAAATATATAATTAAATCAAGTTGAATGTTTTTTTTTTGTTTTTTCTTTTTTTTGGTTGTTGTTTATATTTGGCATGCTGGTTGATAGCTAGCTGTTATATGTAGTGACAGGAGAAGCTAGGCACAGGGTAGTGTTGCTGCTGTTTGTACCTGAATTGTAATAAATATTACTACTACCTTCCTTCGTATCGAAGCACTAATTTTACAATTTGTTTCCATTTCGTCACTTCCGCCGCGACTTCTTCTACATGTGCATGTATTGTACGCATGCGCGTGCAGAAAATATTTATTACATCCTTTCGGTGGTCACATCGTGCACTTTTGTCCGTTTGTCTTTATGGTCCGAGGAGGATCAATATTTATCGGATCTCAGTGCGAGAGTGGCAATAGAAATATGGATATCAAATGAAAATATGATCGTGATTTTTGTTTTTTCATGTTTTTTTTTTCTCTTTTCTTTCTCTTGTACGGGTGGAAACGAACGTTGATCCTGGATTTTGGGTAGAGGAGCGATTCAAAGTGTTTCAATACACAGCTTCCAACCACCGTCTACGTTACTTAGATTAGCTGCAAGATATATTCGGATCGCAAAGCTGATGTTGGTAGTTTCGAAAAACGGAATTTTCGCCGATGAAAGGTCGCGGGATCGGGTTCTGCTAAGAGGCCACGAGACCGTGCGAAGATTTGCCACGGGAATATATAGTTTTACAAAAACGTGATGACTCGACCGCTCATTTCGTAATTCAAGTTGAGAGTTCGATCGTGAATGTATTTTCTATCGGTCTCCTTTAGGATTCGGGGGTAAGGCTCGACAGCTGAAAAACGAAGCGGATTCCTAGAGGAAAAATAAGAGCAATACTTTGTGGCATGGATGATAAAAAATAAAAAATAAAAAAAAAAATTTAAAAAGGCAAAATAACGATATCGATGATAAACGGTTTTCACAAATCGTGCCATCGGATTGATCGACTAGCCGTCGCAGTTGTCCACTTTTTGTTACGTATACCAGCGACGGTTTCTCACCGTGGACGAATGAAAAGCGGACAAATGAGATTAGAGAACAATCGTAACGATCGAGGTGGGGGGGGGGGGGGGGGGGGAGATACAAAAGTAACGCTATTTTATTGTTGAAATTAGCCAAACATCTCTCTCAGAGCAGTAACTGATTACAAAATGAGGTGACATGCCTGATGAATGTTGTGCTAGTGTAGGTATATATCGTGTTCGTTGGTAGGTGATCGTGATCTTTGATACGTTTTGCGAACGAGTCGGGAACGGACGGGGGCGAGGGGCGAGGGGGGATAGATGTTTCACAGGGTAACGACATCTTACCTCCAGCAACTCATGGTTTTGACTTTGCTTCTGGGACTGGACCTGATGATGTTCCTCTTGGTTTGACGAAGACGAAGTGGTCATTTTTTTCAAATCCATATCTTCCACCTGCATTACGTCTCTATTACGCCAACTTTCTGTGATACTTTCGCGATTCTTCCATATCGTCGCTACGGTACTGCTTGCCAATCCCAGCTCTCTCGCCACGTCGCTTTTGCTCTTTCCACATTCGATCTCCTGGATGATCTTCATTTTCTGTTTGATCGTGAACGCTAGGCGCTTGCGACCCTGCATTCGTGCCGTAACCATCGGCTACTGTCAGTCCACAAGCTAATTTTGCTCTGGCAGCTTTTTTTTTCTAGTGTTCTAGTTTATATTGTCTAGTTTTTTGGATTGATTTTTAAAATTATGTCTCAACATATTTGCGCGTCTCTCAGGGACGTGGGATTTGGGTAAGGCGAGAAAGCCATTGCAGCTAAGGGTCGATTCGAAACGAGGACACCGTCAAGGCTCCGCTCGTGATTTTTTTCTGGCGTCAACGTCAAATTATCCTCGCAATTGTTAATCGCGTACGAGCAAATTTTTCACAATCGTAACGCGAACAATTCAATGTCCCGGGAGGACGTTTTAATAATCGGATGTCAAACCTCAATTTCCTCAACATTGATACAAATTTTGCAAAATTGTTTAAAACTATCGTCAATTTACTCTCAACTTTTCCCCGTACAGTTACCGTACTAGATATTCTACGAGCGTAGTCTCAACCGTGCGGATTTGCAATCGCGTGAGCGAACATCTGTCCCACCAATTCGGGGACACTTCGTGTACAATAGCAAGATTTTTACGGTCGATTGCAAACATGTTTATTTATTTGGTTCTTGTTATTTCTTTGCTGGGAATTGTTGGCTGTCATCGTAACAGTGTTTCGTTCGGATCACCGGTCTCTCTCGTCAGTCGTATGGTTAATTGCCGTGATATTCGTCAATGAAAAGGAAACAAAAAGCACACGAGGGTAAAATCGTGTCAGGAAAAAGTCTCGAACGAAGCCGCGTCGAGTACCATTGCGGTATGCGAATCTGTCCGGGTGGTCCTGATCGTCAAGTGATATGAAAATCGGAATAGTTAAAAGATTCGTATGGTTGAAAAACGATAACGTAAAAGTATCACACAAGTCTCTTAAATGTAAATAATAATAATAATAACGAAATAAAAGGTAAGACATGCTAGGTTCTCCTGTCACTATGGCTAGCTGGGGTTGGTGAACGTTGCGATCAAAAATTGTTTAGAGCGAAACATTGTCGCGTCTATTTTCTATCGGTTAAAGGATATGGCACACAGAGAGCATGCGACACGCATGGCAGATAGTAGACAAGTACGAAACGTATCCCAAAGAATAGAATAGTCGTTTTAACGAGACGAAACACAACAATTGCATGAAGATCAACTACTCACTTCAAGGAGCTGTTGATTCCTGAGCTCGCGCTCTCGTCTCACCGCTTCCTGTCGCTCGGTCTTTTCCTGTTCCTTGATCAGCCTGCGATCGAAATAGAAATAATTACTGCTTTTCATTTTGTTGTGCAATGAAATATTCGAGGCATCGATGAGCATACATTCGAATTATTCGCGACGCATCGAACTTACGAATTCGATTTCGTTCGCGTCGGTTCGATGATAGCTTTCGGTTTTGCCATTTTTGCCATTAGGCGAGGTGCGGAATTATTTCATTGCAATGTTAACGCGCGAGGATAGACTACTCTTTCCGTACAAGGTGAAAATGATAACGTCGTTGAAAAGACATGTAATTGCACGTCGGGGAATATACGATAACTGGAGGAGCGTGGTACCTCGCTTGCTCTTTATATCGCTGCGCTTCTTCCTTAGCCAACTTCTTCGCGTAAGCTAATTTATCACGTTCGTACTGATTGTTCGGTCGTGCATCTCTCAGTCCTCCGGCGACCCTCAATTCGTCCAGTCTTCTCGCTACTTCCTGAGATCCGAGCCTAACAAACTCGGCTTCGGCTAGACCCATCGTCGGCTGCAAGAACTCGCCGACGAGTGGTCGCGACGAGAAGGAAAAATTGGCAGTGTTCAGCTCCGCGGAGTTCTGTTGTTCGAGGAACTGGGAAAAATGATAATGGTACAAAATATAGACGGTATACAGCAGTTTCAATGACGAGTGAAACAAGACCTCTTGGTATACTCAGCTTTCTATAAGCAACAAAAACAAACAAGATAGCAGCTAAACGCGACCAGCTGATACGATCACGAATATGAAACAATTCTGTTTTATCGTTCTTCCATTTGCTGTAGTATACGAGAATTTGGAAAAACCACAAACAAGCACGTACCTTCACGAGTTCCGAAATGTTTCTAAAAGCTTTTCCACACGGGCTATAATACGTGACATCTCCTTTAATCACTCCCGTTTTTCCAAGGCCTTTGATCACTGTTTCCCGTTTCCAACCATGATCTAACGCGATTTGTAGATCCTTTTCACTAGGATTTAACTTCCGTTTCTTAGCACTCGACACGCCGTCGACGTTGTCATCGTCGGTGTCGGTGACTGCGTCGGTATTGCTACCGCTCTCACTGGTAACATCCATATTACTCTCTTCCCCCGACACTTCCAGAAGTTTGCTCCTCATTTTTTCCTGTGAAAAATAGTTATACGATTCCAACAATACCTCGGGCAAAATTTATCGAAACATAAACCATGTAGTTAGAGTTAGAGATGATTCGGAATAAAGTTGGGCGGTAGATGGATTTCTATCGTACCTGCATCTTTTCGTCCATTAATCCTGTACTCGCGTGCAGTTGCGCAGCAAATATATTCGATCTAAGTAGAGAGACTTGGTGAGCTAACGGCGCCGTAGGGTCTAAAGCCGGTGTCGGCTTTATGCCGAGAGCTCTGCTTTGCGCCAGCAAAGAAGCGACTGTATTTTTCTTCGGCTTCGATACTCCTCGGCCAAGATTTCGAGGCCGTCCATCTTTGTGATGTGCCGTTATGTTATCATTTTCTTCGCTCCCACTGCTCGGCCTTTGCGGCGAGTCCGCAGCAGCAAACAGTTGCGCCAAGGACGGACTAGGTGAGGCTGGTACAGGAACAGAGTTCTGCGGCACTCGTCTCGGCTTCGGACCGGGCTTCCGTCGAGCTGTTAGATATTGAAACGTTGGCTTGATTACTCAAAAAAAAAAACAGACAAACAATAAAAATTAGGGTAAAACCTAATAACAATTGCATTTGTGTGTTTCAAGCTTATCAGCTATACTCGAATTACAAAAGAATCAATCGATAACACGATCATCCGCGGTACGATTGTACGATAGGTGAAAGATGTAAATACTTACACGTCCTATCGGATGCTAAAAGCGACTGGCTCAAATTGCTGAGTTGACTCAACGCTTGACTACCAGTGATCGGCGAACTGCTGCAAGTCGTTGACGGTTTCAAGGAAAGGTTCAACGGCGCGTCTGTGTCGCTGTTGCTCGTAGTGTTGCTCGTCGTGTACGTGGGCGGCGCGGACAACACCGAGCCATTCGTCGAGTGTGCTGGCAGTTTGATGACTTCGACTCTGTCAACCGATTCCCTGTATTCGTTCGCGTCATTCTGAAAAGTAGTTGAATTAAAACGTACCGCTAACCTTGGCGAGCCTTGGTGGAAGCGAAAGCTTACCGGCTTTCATTTCTGGGCATAAGCTTTTCTTCGCGATACAAGGCAATTGCTCGAATCTAATAATAGAACCGACGTTATTGATAATTATTGCCGATATAATAAACGTACCGAGCTGCGACTGTACTTTCGTGGATCCATCATCAGCGAGGCCGTGGTATTTGTCTGATGAGCGCTGATGGCTGGCATAGTCGGAGGATGAACACTGACGCTCGGAGTGTCTAAAGAAATGGTTTTTTTTCGTCCTCGATTCGTCGTCCCAGGAATTTTCGGCCCGACGATGCTGGACGTATACTTAATGATCTCCGTGTCAGGTGGTAATCTAACTCCCCCCAGTATGCTGCTCGGATCACTGGAGAAAAATGTGCACGGTATATACAACAACGAATAACGAGTCGAGGAAAAATTCATCGTAACAAACGACGTCAGCAGAAACGTTGCCCGCTCTCGAAAAGGAGATAGGTCGAACCAAGATACGAGAAAATTCGACGAGATAATTACCTTCCTTCCTTCGGGGTACTGTTCCGGGAAACACGAATATTCCCATTAACCATTTATAATAGAAATTAATTATACAGTATTTGCCAATCATCCCCGAACGACTGCTCGTTCGTTCCTCAAATTCTCAACGTTGAAGACAGATGAAAGCTCATTACTAGTTCATTGATCGGCGCGTTCGCGTACAACGTGTATTCAACTTACCTGACAACATTCGTCTGCGAATTGGAAGTGCTGCTCGTTGAGGTACTGTGATGGGTGACCGGTGCTTGACTTATGGCCAAGCTGCTCGTTATACTGGACGTCGTCGAGCTGCTACTTGCCGGCGCCTTGTGGCTCTTACTTGACTTAGCTGCAAAGCCCACGAGAAACGTACAACATTACTTCTCGTTCGACAAGAGAAGAACAAAAAAAGTTACAACTACTTTATAGCAAGTCCGATCTCACAATATTTCAACATCGCTATCGCTGCGAGACAGCATCTCGCAAAGCCCTACGCAACTATCGCGATGGCGACAAACACTTGAGAGTGGTGCGAGCAGTATTAATAGTAGCGATGGACAATCAGAGTTGAGATTCTGACGGCATTTTGAAGTGGACACGGTGAAAAATATGTATATAACCAACTTTGTCAATTTTCTCAAATTATCTCAAATTATTATGGCTGTGAAAATTCGGATGTTGCTGCTAATACGAGGAGAAACAGGATCACTGATCTCGACAGAGATGAAACGCACATTTATTGGACTTGTGAGACGATAAGGGTGGCGGGTTGAGCATCGAGCCAGGATAAGGAGGCAACAAGCTATCGGCGCTCGGTGGAAATCCTGGAAGTCCCGCAGCCCCTTGGAGCCTCGCCAGGTAATCTTGCGCCGCTAGATGAGATGCCATGGTCCACCATGCCGCGCTGGCAGGATTGATACCTGTGGAATGAAGCGTGAAAGCATAACAACTCGCCTTCGGATTTCCGACAGAGTTTCGAAGTTGGCGGAGAAGGAAATCGGGGGACTCACCCAAGCTGGCAGCTTGACTCGCCGCCACGCTCAAAGTTCCTAGGCTGCTGTGCGAATACGGCGGCGGCGGCGGCGCCGACGTCGGTGTGTGCCCTCCATACCCTTGCGCGCTCCCGCCTCGACCGAGGATCGCGTAAGCGGACGGCAAGTGATGCGTTCCGAGACTGTAGCCACCTGGCATCCCACCGAAGAGAGAAGTCGCCGCGCTGTCTCCTCTGGGCCAATAAGCTGAAACGAGTAAGAATAATGCCGGTAAGATTATCATCGTTTTTCCCATAATACGACGGAGCTGGTAGGCAAACCAGGTGAATGCATCGCCTAATCTTTTCCGCTCGCGATTCGACATCCAAATCGAATAATTCGTACCTTTCGAATAATTTGGAATTTTCGGGTCATTTTACCGACAGCAAATTAATACTCACGTCAAATGTTCTCTATTCTATTTCCTATATAATTTCCGAATAAAATATCGCAAATCAACAACGCGATAGATCGCAAATTCCGAATGCTCGAAAATACACCGAATTTTACGAGTATCGTACGTCCGCGAAATTTCTCGCAGATCATGCTCGACTGGCAGGTCAATTAGAACTCCTCTGGCATCGATCGGGCGTGATTCGCATCCGACAGCAAGATCGAACCTGTGACGAAGAATTAATCAGGTATTAAATCACAATTTAATCCCAGGCTCTGCAATTACCCCGGGAGAAAATGGGTCATACGCCGTTAATTACGATATTAATGGAATCGGCGTGAATATTTTATCCTGGCGTCAGAAACTCGCCCCATCGCGAGTTTCTGACGCTGGTTCAGCTATCGACGCATCATTCGATTCGGCGAGGTAGATTTTACGTCGCTCCTCGGATTTCGTTCGAAAAAAATTTCAAAAAACACGCCCCGACGCTTCGTAGTTAGAAGAACCAAGAACGAACAATTCCCCATTCGCACGGCCAATTTGCAACAGCATAATCAGATGATAATCGCGATTCGCGCGGTGTACAATTCCGAGTACCAAAATTTGACCTATTTTTCTCGATTGTCGTAAAGGTCTACGATCGCTACGCGGCTCCTTTCGCGTTGCCCGCGCAGCGAAGTGGTACATCACGCGAGTAATATAAGTACGTGACCGACTTGACGAGATAAAGAAATCGATGACATAATCGCAAGGAACGCATTCGCAGAGTCGGAATAGTCTCGTTGACGCGAACGAGCGAGCTCGAGGATGGAGATCCTCGCGGATTTCATCCGCCGATGGAAACGTAAAATGCGACGCGGCAGATTCTTTTCTCGTCGAGTAGTATTTTTTCGCTAGCAAAATTCGATGCGCGAGAGAGGATCGAGGGGAAGAGGCTCGCTTTCGTGCACGAGTTGTTTGCCGATGTACGGCCGCCCGCCCGTCAGCTGATGTATGCGCTTCGATGCGATGGAATTACTCGCGCACGCGCTACGGAACAGCTATGGAAAACGGAACAGAAATCCGTCTATCCTCGCAAGGATGAGATTCCTGGGCGAACGGAGGATCGTGATTGAGAGGAGTAGCGCGGTCGCGAGAGGAGAAGAGGCGGGCGGGATAAACGTACGCGTCCTTCTTATTCTTATCCTAAATACAATGGGATAAGAAGTCGGATTGATCGTCGACAACTTTTCAGCTCGATGAAAAATGAAAACGAGTCCAATTAATCGAGTAGACACGGGTACGGATCTCTGCGGAGCGTGACATGCTCGATTATTCATTTTCCGTCGTCGCAAAGAGTACGAGACCCGATTCCCACACGCAACGCGTCGCGCGTGACTCTCATTCGAACGACGAGGGAATGGAAAAAAAATGGGATAACCGTTCGATAGGATAACTGTACGCGCGGTGACGGTACGCTTGACGAGGTTTTTGCAACAAATGTACGAGCGGTGGGTAAAGCGAAAAACGTCAAGGTCATTCCAAAGAAGAAGAAGATACGAGCGTTACTTTTTGTCCGGAGCTTAAGTTACGTTACGGAAAATTTCACAAGCTAGTTGAAGATAGAAAACAGCTGGTACGGAAGTTAATACGGCCGATTATTATTAATTGGTCTAATTTTTAATCGATAGTACTCGTAACGTTGGAAAACACTTTCTTTGTTAATACCTTGTTGAGAAATTCTCAGAGATAACCCTTTTCTTACGTATAGGTACGAAACAGCTCTTACGAGATGCGATATCAAGCATCGTTCGACGTGATCTGCGTGGAATAAACCTGTACCTACGCGCCATCGAAGATTTCTCTAGCTGAGAAGAAAAAATTGTCGCGACGCGTATACGCGTAACGCGTTGCCGAACTTTTTTGAATAGCTGTGTGGCATATTTTCGAGAGAATTCGAAACCATGTCGGCGGTATACGTGAAAAACGTGCCGGTCGGGGAGTTCGAAATGCTGCACGCGCCTCCTTTCGAAACGAAACGCGAGATGCTGTAGGTAGCCGGATGGTCTCGAATGGCTAACGCTGGTGGACCAGAGCACGATGGCGCAAGGGGATCCTCTGGCTAGGTTAGGTGGCAATCAATAAATATACAGAGAGAGAGAGAGAGAGAGAGAGAGAGAGAGAGAGAGAGAGAGAGAGAGAGAGAGAGAGAGAGAGAGAGAGAGAGAGAGAGAGAGAGAGAGAGAGAAAGAGAAAGATAGAGAGCGCTTGCCCCACCACCGTGCTCCTCGCTCTTTCGCGGGGCTCGTTGGACGCTCCCAACAGAGCGAGGTGCTCGAACGACGGGGTAAAGTTCGGGACGACGAATCTGGGGCGTCGCGGCGTTCGGTTTCGATCAACCCGGCGAAACCGAGATGCTAAACTCACCACCGAAAAGACCTGACGGATCGAGGAGGGGATTCGCCTGATCGGCCTGAAGCTTTTCGGCACCGGTCGAGCCCGAGCCTCCTCCCGAAGCAGATATGGACGCTGAGGTCGAGGTGCCACCCGGCGCGTTGTCCGCGCACCCTCCGGAGTTCTCTTTCTCCATGCCAGCTTTCTCTGAAACATCGTAAAAACCGTATCAACGACGCTGCCCAATACTTGGATGGCAGATCTGGAAAATCGCAGGTCAATAACGAGGCGAGCAACAAATTACGTTCGCGAAGGGACATCGGACACCGTGATCCGGAGGGTCCTTCGGCGAAAATGAACAAAGAGTATAAACGAAGCCGAAATGTTACGAGTTTCGGCAGCAAATTCAAATTATTGGTCGTAAGATTTTTCTTTTTTGATCCCCCGTTTTTCCCCTTTTTCTTCAACACGCGCGGCATATCGCTGCTGTGTCGATGCACGTTACGAGAAAAGGGCGGCACAACGCCGCGCATTCGACTCCGAGGCCGAACTTATTGATCCGATAATTTATTCAGACTGTCGCGGCCAACCGGAAACCTCGTATCTCTTCGCCGGACTCTAATTGCCGATTGGAAACATCAATAACGTCCGGTGGGAACAAACATTTTTCAACGAAGAGCTTCGAAACGTACCATTTTTTAAATACGTTATCGTTTTCTCGACGCTCCTTGTCAGTCGACGAATAAGGGGACGCGAAAGGGGCGTTTCGGCGAAAACCGCCGCAAATCAGCGCAACGAGGTTTTTTGACCACTACTCCCGAGGAAAAAATCATAGACAAGAGGCCTCGCGTCGAGAATACGCGAGTCCCTCCGAGCGTTACCCCGCGCGTTAATCCAGAAGTTACGTGCAACTCCGAAGCAACACGTGTCGAAAGTTGTCACGATCAACCGTCAAATTTGGACTCGCGTCGCGTGCGGTACGGACTCTGTTCGGAAACTCGAGAATAGTCGATCGTCGGAAGAATCATCCTCTCTCAAAATGGCTCCTCTCAAACTCGCGCGAGATCCTTTTTTGTTTCTCATCGTCACCCGAGTACAAAACCCGATCGGGTACACGGTGAACAATCTTCCACAGAAAAACACTTTACACGGTGACGGACATTTTTTTACCGTGTACTCCGTTGCACCGTTGAGCGGCCGTTCGCGTTGATGTCGACCGACGAGGTTTTTTAGCAACGTTGTTCACAATGGTAGCCAGAAGGACGAGCAAAATTCGGGACGCTCGCCAAAGCATCACGCGTTGATCTCGGCGGAGGTTACGCGGTAAAAAAATGTTCGTCATTGCGTAAAGTGTACACAAATTTGTGTAGAATACTTAACATTGTAGCGCGTTGATCAGCGTTGTTCTCACAGTCCATTTTTCAACACACAAAAATGTCATTTGATACTAAGGTAACACTTTTCAAATGTTGATCTGACATTGGTTTGTTCTAATTTCAACACGGAACGTATCCCTATCAACAACATAGAGCTGTGTTACTCTATCAATACACACGGAGTGTTTTGAAATAACACTAATTGCGCGATCCAAAAAGTGGTTAACGCAAATTGGTGTGCTAGATTTGACGGACGTTCTTCTACCGTGAGCTGATTGCAGTTACATGTTATACATGTTCCAACTTCAATATTTCAGTTTTTTTGACGAAATACTTTATAGTTTTAACAGGTACTATTTACCACGCCCATAATTCGAAAACGGTTGACTTTATGGATTTTTTGCAAGAGATCTTTTTCGTAGATCGTTCAATTTCCGTTGAGAGGCGCTATTTCAAAATTTCCTTCGATGCTACAAAATGTAGAAAATTGAAAAGATATTGTTGCGTGTTGTTTAAATGGAAAATAGAAAAATGGAATGCAGCAGACCTTGATATATGTATATTGAGAGCTGTAACTATGAGCATAATTTGTGTTTTTAGGTATACTATCAATTTTTGGACACCATCGGGCTTGTTTTTTTTGAAACAGCCCAATATGTACGCGTATGTGTCGCGGTGAGATTCGATCGCGCGCATGGAATCGAGGTAAGTTGGAGAGGTTTCGCTCTCTCGACCGGGTATTGATTGCTGTCACCTTCCTCTTCTTCTCCTCCGCGGCGCACCGCCATTCTCGCGAGCGACCGACCGACCGACCGACCGGCCGACCAAGCGACCGACCGGCCGGGCACCACCACCCTCCTCCTCCTCCTCCCCCCGTCCTCCTGCACATCCTACCGGAGTGCCGCCGTTTGAAAATATTATTTTTATCGGACGAGTCTGGTGTCGAGTTCTCGTCGGATGGACGGTAGTCGTGACGCGAATTGAAAACAAAATTAGAGGATTGGTCGAGGGTTACTCACGATTAATTATGCTGCTGCCTCAGCTCATACTTGTCAGCGTCAACGAGCCCCATCACACCTGAAACCAAAAGAGATCGAGTTCTTTTACACCGTACATCGAATCTTAAGTACAAAATGTGAAATGCGAAATGTTCGCTCTCGTGGAAAGATTGTCCACTATTTTTAACGAAAATCGCATTTTCGCTACGCAAATCGAAAAGAACGAGACGAAATCGCGAATCGTTGTGAAAAAAAAAAATGTAAATTGCGCCGTTTCGATCGACGAACGATGACGAGTCGTGTTGGACGAGAATTGGGTCGAGTTTACACGAGAATCGGGCGAGGCAGGTCGAGGGCGAAATAAAAGTCGAAAACAAATATTTAAGTAGTTGCTCGTTTGAATTATATAGCAGCCGAGTCTGATTCTCTTTCTCTCTCGCTCCCGCTCGGTTTCCCGCTTTGGTTCAAGTTCACGGTTCTTCGTTTCGAAAATGAAATGCTGAATAATAAATAACTGTTAAAATTCTCGTAACATTGAAACGAGACGGCGCGCGTCGCCGAGGAATATTCAAATGGAATAGTCTATTCGAAAATAACCGTCGGAGGTCGCGAATGAGAAACGTGCGGGAAAAGAACGAGAAAAAAAAAAAAACTACCCACCAACCGATCGAGAAGCCGGAGGAAAAAAAATAAGTTTCGTTCGTTCTTCGTTCGCCAAGTTCAGGGATAAGGTCAGTCGGCCAGCCGTTCGGTCAGAGTCTCGCGATCAGCGTGATGAGAGACAATGGATTTCGCGCGGCGTGCGAAATGCGCGGAAAATCGGGCAGCGCGACGACTTTCGTCGAAAATCGGATATCGACGGTGATCATAGCGAGAGAACGGGTGTTTGGCGGAAAAAATGTTTCGTCGGATTTCACGAGGCAAGAATTACGCGCACGCGAGGTGGAGTATCGATAGGTGTACCGAGGAGCGCGGGGGGGGGGGATATACTCGGGTACGATCAAACGTGATACGATATCGCGTAACGCGTTATTATCGTCATCTTATTGTGTACGACGAAGAGGTCTGCGCTCACGTTTACGAGTAGGCCGCGTGCGCATAGCGGCTGCGCAGACGCCACGTGGTGGGAAGCCGAGCGGCGTAGAGTTTATGAATGAAAATATGAGGCGAATCGGTGACTCACCGCCGTTGATTATTTATTTATGCCTTGATTTATTTACGATTCGTTTCATCAACGAACGTAATTACGGCTTCGTTGAATATCTAACGGGTGTTCCGATTCAGCGATACACCCACCCGTCTCCCCTACGATACGTGTGCAGTAGCTGTTTACGTGCATCATACCATTTCGTTCCGGAACTTGGACGATTGGGATATAGTTCCGAAAGCTAGGTACCTCCGATTCGTTTGACACTACGTATACTCGGGTATTACGACGCGCTGGTCACGAATATGACGATGAAAGTTGGCGCAAATTGAACGTTCGTGGTGAAAACCATAGAAAACGCCACAAAATTATGGTTTTTCGCGATCATCTTAATAAATATTGCAAATTTTGAAAAATGTTTCCTGCAAGAGTTGTAGGCCTTGCACAAATACGTATACTGGGTGGGATAATCTTTTTTCATAGGATTGATATTTTCAGAGAAAATCGATAATTAAGTTATTTTAATCGGTTGAAGTATACGTACTGCTCCGATCCAGAAAACGCACCTTACTTTATGCAATATTATCGGTTACGTCCTATTTTGACAACAAACTACTTTTGGTGGTAACCAACTTTCTCCCCAACATTTTGTTCTAAAGCTAAGAGCATTACTACGCGGCCGAAGTGCGGATAACGTTTTCTGGGCACGAAAGAGATATTTCCAAGAGTCGGAAAATGACGCAAGATATACGATGGTATCGACGATACTTCCGCAGCCACGACGAGGTGAATGAATTTCCTCGTGTTATGCAAACGAGGAAACGATTAACATACGTAAGAGTTGATTCGTCTTGTCGTAAGTTCGAAAGTTCTTCCCAGATACGGATAAGGTATTCGGTTTCAAGGTCACGGAATTGCGGATTTCCCCTTGTGCCTCAATTTTCCGTTTGGAAATGGAAAAATGAGTACGATTCGTCGCCGCGTTCGTAACACGAGGTGTGCCGTTCCCGTGCGAATCGAGGAGAGTATCACGAGCGTCTTGCCGTTACGCGGTTCAACTGCTGGTCGTTATCGACCGATTTCGTTGCCCGGAAAGTAGCCCGAGGGAAATTGTGAGCTGGTGGTATTTCGGGGCTAGAAAAAACGAAGCTGAGGTCGAAGAACTGTGACGCGATAATGAGTGAAAAACTAATTAAACGACGCGGTATCACGTTTCCCGACCCACCTCAAGCCTAGGAGCTCGCGCACAACAGACACTAGAGCTCCGCTTATCCTCCTCTTATCCATAATTCATAAATTCAAAGCGGCCGGATCCAATTAAGACAAATATCAAACGACACGTGTTCTATTATTCAGATTCGACCGGGTCGACGGAACTTACTCTTCGTTTACACGTACGTTACCCAATATCTCTATTTTAATCCCCCGGTATCGACCGAAAATCATCGCGTAGTATATTTCCCTGGATTCTCCGATAATCTTCGCGGCATCTCGTCGTTCCAAATAACCATATTTCGCCGACTTACAGCTGACATTTCTCACCGATTTCCGCGAGCGTGGATTTTTAACGGGATTTCCCTAATCGATCGGTCCGATTTTACCTCGAGCGCAAAAATGATGAACGGAGATCGCGCGATTCGTCTGGCTGGAACTGCGTAGCAGTCGATGACTATCTGCTGTCGAAATGACGAATCAGAAATGGGAATACGGTCAGCAACAGTTGAGCAAACGCACGCGAATGGAACGAGGCGAGACGTTGGTCGTTGCGCATGCGTATGCGTATGCGTACGCGTACGCGACTCGCGCGCGTACGTAAGTACGCGGCGGGGAAAAATAATGGGAGAGCACGTGGATCGGCCGTTTATGAATGAGAATTGAAAGGAGAGCGTTTCAATTATTCGTCGTCGATTCAATCCCGGCCAATATAGCCCATTAGTATTATTTCCCATTACCAACGCGACGTGCAACCCTCGCGTTCGTGTTCGTTGGACGAAAACGCCGGTCGAAGCTGTGTATCGCCGAACGAACATGGATTCGTTCGGTAATTCGAAAATCGGAGAAACGACTTTCGTGCAGCCTGGAAGCTATTGCCATCGTTGTTACCTTGTAGATCGTCTCATATTCGTTCAACGAGTACATCCGCAACTTTTCTACCATTAATCGCCTTACATATAAGTGCAGCGAGACAAGGTACGCGCTCGCGCGCGAGGTAATTTTTTTCGTTCGCGATCGGCGGTAAGAACCTTTTTTGGGGCCGTACAAATTTCGAGGACTACCGAGATAGGATCACGTTTCGCAGGGGAAATGGCGGAGACGAGGGGAGAAAAAACGACAGAGAGCGCGGAATGAAAGAATAAAAGAACGGATCGTAGGAGAACGAGGGGAGAGAGAGAGAGAGAGAGAGGAGAGAGAGAGAGAGAGTGAAAACGAGTAGAAAAGGAAATCGGCAGCTGCGTATCGCTACTTCGAAGCACGCGAAGGGAAATCGTGATTATGCGTAGGTACACTCGACGGTTTGTTCCCGGTCGGACTCTCTTGCAAAGGCCACGGTCGTAAAAATTCGTGGAATTTCCATTTGTTTCGAGTCGCGAACGATCGCGCGAAATATAACGGCGTTGGTTTCGAAGTTGTTACGATAATTCGGGTCGAAAGTGGGGTCAAATGTTGGCGATTCTTCGTCGGATGTGGTCGGTTTTGTCGGTGGTAAATGGCGTGTACACAACTGATTCCAGGTGGCTGATAATTTTCTCTTTCGCTATTTTTAGCAGAGCTATCGCGAAGTTTGCTACATCCTTGTCGTATACGCGTGTTTAGGATGGTATCAAACGACTTTTGACGCGTTGATCGCGTTAACAAGCGGCACAGATAATTTCGGTGGTCGGCTTTGTGCGCCGCGATGATACGCAAGTTTTTCGTTTGCCGGGTAAACGTGCGAATCGAATGGGATTTCCAAGACGAAGGTGCGGAAAAAATATTTCTCGGATCTCCGGAAAGCTTTGGCCATCGCGCGTACGTTTGCCAAATTTCGGGAAGATATTCGCACGCGTAGTGTATCAGGTACGCGGCGATGACCGGCGTCTCGGTAGAAGGAAATTAATAACGATAGAATCCGCAAAGAGATGCGGATCATAAGTCTACAATTAATGAAATTCCATATCGTTCCTAGTGCCTGATAAAGATAATTAACTATGAAACAACATCAAACGCGTCTTTGGTTTACCGATGTCGGAACGCACGATCACGTGATCCTGGATAACGGTGCTTTGGGCGATGATCAAACGTTTACGCGGTGATTCGTTCGAGGAAATCTTCTTTACTTTCGACTCCGCGCTGGAACCGCAACAGGGTACAAATAACGCAGTCATTGCGAAATAAAGAGCCGATAGTGAAAAGAGAGGAAGGCAAAACGTATACGATGTATATACATACATACATACATACATACACACACACACACACACACACACACACACACACACACACACACACACACACACACATATATATATATATATATATATATATATATATATATATATATATATATATATATATATATGTATGTATGTATGTATGTATGTATAAAAGAACGCGAATACGTAGTATCCGCGAATCGCCGATTGTGTTCGCGGACCGCAGAGAAACGGACGTTGGTCTGCGATTGTTGATACGCTACTTACGTAAAAAACGATAGGTATACCTATAAAAGATATTCGTGGTGTCGCGTGGCGTTAGAAATCGATACGGAATGAATCTTATCGGCATATTTCATCGTCGTTCTCGTACTGTGATTTTCGTATTTTCGAACAGGTACGTTCCTCCTGTCACGCTGTCACGTTCGTCGGTCTAATTTCTACGGGTACGTTCCTTCGTTGGTCGTGGGATTTTCCGTATCCGTGGATCGAACCAGTTTTTCGCACGCCTCGTTTTGCTCGTCCGTCCGATCACTTTTTGTCCTTTTTTTTTTTTACTCACATTTCTCATAATTTACAACTGGCGATTTTCGCGCGTGACGAGCACCCGTAGATATTCGATCGACGAACGTACGTTGCAGCGGAGCGAGGTCGCGTTTCCAAGTCGCAGCGATGGGACAACGCGACGCTGCGAGAGTGGTTGGCGCAAAAGAGAGAAGAGGTACGAAACGGGTTTGAGGAAGAATGTCCGTTCGACATCAGGCCTTTGAAACGCGTGCAGAATCAGAGTGAGACGGAAAGCACCGCGGCATTTTATCGCTGATACGTGCACGCGCATATACGCGCGTCTATATATATATATATATATGCGTACAGATAGTTCCCGTACAGGTTCGATACGCGCGTACGCGTGCGTAGGTATGCGTGGGTACGCGAGCAAAAGAACGGTAGGTGGATGCTACGCACGCATCGAAAAGAACGCGAGCGGCACACACCGCGAGAACGGTGTGCGCGGGGAACGCGGCAAACGAGTGAGGCGGACACGCGCGACAACACGCGATACCACGAAACGATTTACGGTAGTCTATGATTTACGAAAAAAACTGACCGTAAGGATGATCGTCGTTGTTATTTCCTATTGTTGTTATACCGAGGGGGGTACGCGTGGGGGGATACGAGCGGTTTGGCAGTTTTTTCGCGACGAGAGACTCGATCTCCGAAAGCGGGGAGTAAAGAACGTAGGAGTCCGACGGTCAAAAACGAGACGCGTCGAAGGCGAACGGGACGCGTTACCGGTACGACGCCCGTATAGCGTATATGTACGTGTATATATCGCGAGTACGGGGAACAACGAGAGAACGAGATATTTTCACGTACCGGTTCGCAAACAACGGTCGTTCGACGATCGTATTATAATTATATTATCATTCGATAGTCTGGGCGCGTTGATTGCGAGCAACGCGGCGTCGCGTGCGGTAGCTCCGGTCGAACGTCGGCGTAACATCGAAGGGCGAGAGAATAGTTACGAGCTGGTGAGCCTCCGTCTCATCCTCGCCCTCGTCCCCGTCGCTCTTTCGCTCTCTCTATCTCGCTCCGTGTCTCTCGAAACTTCGGCAATGCCGCGCGGACGTCGACCGGCAACGAGGCGAGGATAAGTATCGAAGCAACAGCAAAGGCTGCGGGTTGTGCTTTACGTCAGCGTGCGTAGCGACGATCGCGTGTTTTCGTGCAACGCTCCGCGCGTCCGTGCGTGTCCGTTCCTGTCTCGCTCGCTCCGCGTATATGTACGAGTATACGCGAGCGCGCGTATCTTCGCGATGCGTGTCGGGGAGCGTATCGCGGTGTGTGTCATCAGCGGCGGCGGCGGCGGCGGACACGCGTCGCCGTGGCGAGTTTGAAGTCGACACCTATATCTAGAGAGGAGGAACATCGGACGCTCTCCTTCGCCAGCGTAGTCTTATAGATCGCGGTTGGTCGTTTATTGGTAGTGGTGGTGGTGGTGGACTCTGGTAGGTAGGTAGGTAGGTAGGTAGGTAGATAGGTAGGTAGGTAGGTAGGTAGGTAGGTAGCGAGACCGTCTCACGAACGCGTAGTGTCGTTACGTCGCACGGTCCTCGGTCGAGCGTGTGCGTGTTCTATCACGCTCGAAGCGTGGGTACGAGCGGTCGAGAACTCGCGGAGCCAAGCCCAAGCATCAAAGGTGCGTCACGTTCAAAAATATGCGTGCTGGACGAGCAAATGTACGGGCAAATGAACGGAGGACACGAGCGCGCGCAACGTACACGACCCGAATGGGTACCGACGCGTAGACGTTGCGTCGCGCGTGTCTTGCGATGGTATAGAGGTACGCGACGCGACACCCCGGGAAAATCGACGATTCGGAGCAGCGATAAATTGTTTCAATTTACCTTTCGTATCGGCGTACGTACGTATATCCAAAGAATCCGTAGTTTCAGAGCTCCGAGAAAAACTTTCTACCGACGAAACACTTCTCACCTATCGCGCGCACCTTCGATGACACAAAAGCACGCACCATTCGCGATCACCGGGTATACGAGATTCGCGCGAGAATTTTCACACCGCCGAACTCGTCACGATTATCGAGGAAACGACGTACGCGCGCGACGACGAAGGTAGCATCGTATAGCGGCACAACGATCCTCTCTCGCTCTCCTCCTCGCGTACGCCTGAAAACGTCAGGGAAAAGAGACACGGGTTTCTGGCACAACGCTTCTTCTTCTCCTCTCTCGTTACGACATCTCCGACGCTCGTTGCACCCTCGATACGTTTCCCCCGTCCCCGTCGTCGTCGCCGTCGCCGTCCCCGACCCCCTGCCCCTACCTCGACGTTCCCCGTGGCTACGAACGAGGCGACATATCGCGACAAAAACCACGACGCTCGTCTCTCTCTCTCTCTCTCTCTCTCTCTCTCTCTCTCTCTCTCGCTCTCTCGAGAAACGCGATGGCGAAATCGAGAGCGTGTCTCCGTGTCGGGTGAAAACCGGCAGATGCGAACGCGCGATGCAAAGGGTCCTCTCTTCGTTCTCGTCTGGCTTGAGTTGGCTGGGGTTAGAGCTCGACTTAACCTGGCCCGAGCCTTCGCCTGTGGTCGACGCGTTGATGTGTAGTTGGCGTTGGTTAGCTCGTCGTCTGGTTGGCAGTCGTTCCAGATCCGTTGGCCGTCGGCGAGTTCTTCGACTCGGTCGTGTCTCTTTGCGACGGTCGACCACCGGTGCGCGAGTTATAGATTCATTCTCTTTCTCTTTCTCTCCCGCTCCCTCTCGCCGCCGGTCTCGGTCGCTCTCTCTCTCTCTCGTTCTCGCTCTCTCTCTCTCTCTCTCTCTCTCTCTCTGTCTGTCTGCGACGTTCTCGAAGAGAGAACCGCGTGTATTCCCCCGCTCTAGATTCAGCCTCGAACCCGCGGTAAATGATGGCTAGTAGGTGACGTTTGCGTTGCTACGCGCGCGATAAAGACCGAGGTACGTCGCGCGATCTTGATCCTTTGCGCGACGATCGCGAGGTGAAAAGTTCCCGTCGTCGTTGCGCGATGAACAAAGAAGACCTTTTTACTCGTTCGCTGCGTCAGGCATCGCGGCACACGCGAAGAGAGGGAGACACCGAACGCGATCGGGGCTCACGACTCGTCGTCGTCGTCGTCGTCGTCGTCGTCGTCGTCGCCGTCGCCGTCGCCGTCGTGTCGTTAACGCTCGCCGTGCGTAGCTACGATTCGATTGAAACGATACCGGGGATCGAGCTTATCAACGAAACGCGAATGGTTTCGATCGATCGACGCTCCTTATATTCCGACGCGATAAAATAACGACCGACGCACGTGAAGAGAGGTATACCTCCTCTACACGTACACAGGCGCGCGCGCGCGGATTTTCGGCAAAGGTGTGCCTCCGTGTGCCGCGCTGCGATGATACTTTTTCTTTCCTTCTTTCAGTTTTAATTTCTTTCCTTCGCGTTAACCGGCGAATTCACCTCGCTCTCTCTCTTTCCCTCTCGTACGTCGCGCACTACACCGCAACACGCTACACCACACACGATCGGCTCTCTCGCCACCACAACCACGTGGGTATCACACGACACGCCGCGATCTCCACGTGCGCTACGCTATTATGATAGGTAAATATCGCGACCCTCGTTGCCAAACAAAAGTTATCGAGACGTCGACGATCGGGGAAGCTCGTCGTAGTTGCACGGCACACGCAAGATGGTCGCTCGCGGAGGTTCGTTCGCTCGTTCTCTCTGTTCCGTGAGCTCCCCAGTCGGTCGGTCGGTTGGTCCGTCGGTCGGTCTGTTAGCCTGTCTACCCGCTTGCCTGACTGCTGCTCGAGCCTCGTTTCCAACGCGGTGCTAGCGGCAGTTGGACCCCTCCTCGTCCCGCGCCCCGCACCGCCGGAGCTCCTACCTCCCGTGGCCGCCCGATGCCGCTCGACAACCTCACTTACTCACACAGGCGCGGGGGCGCGCGCGCGCGCATACACACGCGCGCGCTCTTACACACGCGCGCACACCCCTCGCGACGTACCCCGCGCCAGTTTCTACATTGGCATTCCCTCCTCATCCGCCATACCAGCCCCTTGCCGCGCCGAGCGGAGCGGAGCGGAGCCGTTACCCTTCTCATTCGGTCGCCTCGCCGCAGCATTCGGCTCGTTCGTGTGTTACGACGACGACGACGACGACGACGACGAGCGTTCGTGTATTGATATCGGTGGGCGCGTAGCTGGCTGGACACGTTCGATCGGTGCCACCGCTGCCGGGTATTTACGAATAAGGATTCCGAACTGCGATCGGAATAAAAAACATTCGACGAGTGCCGGTGAGCGCGTACGTGCGAATCGCGGGACTCGCGGACTCGCGGGACAGATATATACTACCTGTACGGGCGTTTCGTTTTTTGTTTTGCGGCGGTGCTGTCCGACGTCTACGACGACGACGACGACGACGACGACGACGACGACGACGACGACGACGACGACGACGACGACGACGACGACGACGACGACGACGACGACGACGACGAAGAGGATCGGACCGCGGGGAGGGAAGCCGAGAATTCGATGCTGCGCGACGTGCGTCGGGAGAGGATTGAAATTGTCGGCTTATCGACGAAGTACGACGGTGTAGGTACTATCGCGACGCGCGATCGGCCAACGTTTCCGATAACGATGTTCGATCAACTTCATTCATCTCGCGCATCCGTTGACCGCGTGTCACTCCGCGCAACCGACGAAACCGAAGGCTACTCGTTCTTGGCAGTTCTTTTTGTCCCCGAAAAATAACAACGCGTCACGCGTTCATCCAAAATACTAGACGCTCGTTGAACCGTATCGAAATTCGCGGTCGTTCGTCGATCAGTGCCGCGAACACGTTACTCCGTCGAATCATCTCGGATAAGTCGCGCGTTTCGTCACACGGTTCGTTTGGTGCTACGGTGAACATGGGGATGCAACAGATGAATGCAACGTTATCGGAGAAACGCGCGTGTCCTTCCAAAATTAGTTACCCCGAACCGATCGACGTCCGACGGAACGAACCGTTCGTTTCGCAAATTACCTCCAACCTTTTCTTCGGGCAAATAATACGAGCCAACGTGCCGTGGCCTTTGCTACGACGAGATGACGGTGCGGCGAACCAACGATTTCCAGATTCGGATCTAGATATACTTAGATCGGGGGAAACGCGCATCAATTAGCAAGCTCGACGACGACGACGAGGCGTCGCGTCGTTCGAGCAACGAGAGCGAAGGACGCGGATTGGGTTGGGTTGGGTTGTCGAGTTATTGTAGGTCGTCGCGCAGCACTGCTCGCGGCTCGCGCGCGAGACTCGTATAGCGACGCAACGTCGCGATGATACCTGGGGAGCTTCGTCCAGAATTTGCAGAGTAGTCGAATATACGGAGGGGGAGGGGGGGGGGGGGGGGGGGGGACACGCGAGCGTCGATTTCCTCGAAATCTTCGGGTAAAGCTACCGGGAGAGACGTATATCCGTCTACCTTACCGACCGCGACGACCATCCGCGTAGATCATATACCTGCACGAGCGTTGCCGCGTCCGTCGTTCGTATCGTTTGTACCGGGAGGCGCTTCGCGACGCCATCGCCGCAAAGGTATCCGATCGAACGCTTCGCGTCGGAAAGACGCTCGCCGCGCGTACCGGTGGAAATCGGACCGGTGCATCGTCAAGGTCGCCGGTTTCGCTGATCGGCAGAACACGCTCCCCTCCCCGCCCCTCGACGATCGTCGTCGTCGGCCGCCGCCGCCGCCGCCGCTCATCGACCTCCGTCTTCGTCCACCATCTATATCCGCCTTTAGTTCTTCGTACCTTCGCACGCCCCGCGATCGGCGCTGTGGCTTCGTCTTCTTTCGCGCACTCGCACGCTCGTTGCGGTCACGGATTCGCGACGCGATAGGGGAACCGTTACGGCACCGAGGAGTTCGAAATAGATCGACGCACCAGCGACGAACGATTTCGTCGCATCGTACGACGAGGGAAAGTCCAAATAACGCGCCATTTGTTTCCGGCCTGTGAGAACCCATTACACATTCCGGCTCGCACGTTTTTTGTTGGAAACAAATCGCACGATCGATGTAACGGGATCGCTACGCTGGTACGAGTTTACACGCGACGAAAACTGGCGAAATCGAACTCGTCGCGATCCTTCGAAGCATCGAAAATCCATCGACAAATAACGTTGATAGGCGTACGAGCGCCGAATACGGTCCAGACGGATGACGTTCGGTGAGAGTCGGGGTCTCGCGATCGGGCCGAGAATACCTCGGCAGGTGGTAAAACCTGTCCGATGCCGTGACTCTACCAACGATTTATTCGTTGTTTTATGAAATTCAAAGCAACGAACGAATATATTCCCCGGTAGATGGGTAGATGCTTGTACACGGGAATATGATATCGTTTTTAACGTTACTTTTTCTCCGCGGAGGGGTGCGTGCGCACAGGGTAGCGAACGGTCGTTGGTACGATCGGAGATGAAGCGGGCCTGAAATAATGTTTCACGTTCGGTGGTTCCGTGATTCCGCGTACCGTCCGCCCACGACGCGAGGCGTTCGTTCGATTATCGACGTCAGGCGTCCGTGCCGCGTTACACGTATAACTCGTCGAATCAGCGGTAGCGTCGCGTCGGTACACGCCGCTCCGCTCCAACGCCGTTCCAGGAGTTGCTCGGTCAGTTTTATCGACCGACAGTTAACCTAGACCTTTCCTCCCGATTCGCCATTAGCATATATTTCGAATGTTTCGGCGTCTGCTTCGCCGATCTCCGAGAATACTTCGACTACATTATCGATGCCACTTTCGATCGCCGATCAATAACAAACAAATATATTCGGAGAGAAAAAACGTAGGAAGAGCAACGCGTAACGGGGAAAAAACGAATCTCTACGAGACGAGCAAGAAACGAAGAGAGGAACGCGAATGGAACTGTTGTCGAGTTCTACTACTTCGTTTGGTCGCCCCCGTTCGAGGAAGTCGCGTTGTTACGGGAAAAGTAAGCGAGGAGTTTTCGCTCCAAAGCTGTTACCTCGACGCGGTATCCCCCCCCCCCCCCCCCGCCATCGCTCGCCGAATCATGACGAATCAAACGTAGAATGTTTACGACTGTTGAGAGAAAACACGATTTCGCGAATTATTTTCGATAAGTTGAGAAAACACGAACGACGTTCTCCTTCGTCGTAGTTACGGATACGACGTCGAGTATTGAGACGCCCGGTGAACGTATCAACATCGAAGGAAACATTTTCTAATCCGAATAGCGCTATATGTCTGATAACAATAAGCGGATCGCTCGTTTAGACGGGGCGGAATAAAAACTTGGCGAAATTCGATTACGCCGGGGAGCCGCGCTGCATCCTCTCCCGCTCGCCATCTCTCTCTCTCTCTCTCTCTCTCTCTCTCTCTCTCTCTCTCTCTCTCTCTCTCTCTCTGACCCTCGGATCGCGGTGATCGGACAGCGACGACTCTCGCCACCCCCCTCGCGCCCGCTGCTCGGGCGATACCAATGCCGCCTTTACTTGCCTCGCCTGGAACGTGCGTGGCTCGCAGGGTTTCGTCGAACGTACACAACGCGAGCGTGGCACCGAACGAGGTTCACGCATACGCGGAGAGGAGAACGAACGGTGGGAAGCTTCGCGCGCGCGCGCGAGAGAGAGAGAGAGAGAGAGAGAGAGATACGTGTGGTAGGCACGGATCGGCTCGAACAGCTCCGGCAGCAACACACCGGAGGAGTATCATCGCATACCGCACAGAGTTGCTCGTATCGTACGGGGTGGTAGCGCGGCTCCCTATTACCGTCGAGCTGGCGAGCGTCACGACAGACCCGCGAGATTATCTTTTGTCCGATCGAACGCGGTGCCCTGTTTGAATACTCGCGTGCGAACCAGCGTGAAGTTCCGACGAAAATTTTCTCTCGCCCCTCCCATCCGAACTACAATATTACTCGAAGAAATCAGGGAGATTCGTGAAAGGCGGGAATCGGTGGGTTTCTTCGAATACGATACATTTTGGTTTGGTATCGATGACGAGGTCGAACAACGACGTAACACCTGTTTCCTACGGTGGGAAACGAAATAGTCGACGTTGGGATTGTATTATTTGGCCAGAACTGCTCGATGGAGTAGTTCGTTCGTCGATATCCTAGATTTCGTATACGCGTGAATTTTGACGTGACGTCGACCCGCAAAATCGTCGCCAAGTTTCGACGTTGATGCGGATTTTTAAACACCTATCACGCCGAGTTCTTTCTTAATAAATCGCGCAGCGAAGTCTTCCACGTCGGTTCACGGTATAATCGTCGAGCGGTAACGCGATAGCGCCACGCGTTTTTTGCGCCAAAAATATATTGTCGTTGGATACGGTTTTTCGAGGCTTTATGAAAAACGCAACGATACTTTACGCGAGATCGATAAATCATCGACGAATAATGTTTCTTTTCGCGTTAATTCTTCAATTTCGGGTGCCCGGCTGAGTTTTGGCGCTTCGTACGACAAAAATGCGCGGAATCGATGTTGCGCGCGGAAACGAGCGTGACGAGCGCACAACGGATGACGAACGAGCGCCGAATGACCGTTCCGCGAGCGACAGATCGGGAGATACCAACGATTGAATTCCCGGGAGCCGAAAAGGATGGGAAAAGATTATGCTCGGTTATGTTAGGTCTCTGACTTCGCGCGACCTGCTGCTCGCCGTCTCACGTCAGTCGAGTCGGTTACACGCTTTATCGTTGAGAGCACGCACGCGTACGTAGTCTCTGCGCGTGCGTCGCATCGACACTCTCGCGAGCACATCGTCGCTGATACGTAAAAGGACGAGAAGCGAGAAGTAGGATTATAAAAATGTATAGATCGCGTCCGGAAGCAGGTCTTAGATTGTTTATGCCTCTTTTTTACTATTTTTCACGCGTCATCGCGTTTTGCGTACGGCATTGTACCTAAATAACAAGAATCCCTCGTCTCTTTCCTCGTATCCGCTACGCGTGCTATATCGAGCGAGGAAATCGTTCTCTCTTTTCGACTACCTAAGGGCAAATTTGGCCACGTAGCGCAAAATTCGCGAAACGCTCGTTTACGTCACGTACAATTACAGCGATATCGAGAAACGAGTAGCGTCATTTAATGATTATTTTTATCAGCGGATCCCGGCGAATTCGCTCTCTCGACACTTTAACGAGACGATCGAGGTGACGTGAGTCACTCCGTATACTCGCGCGGTGGTGGTGCGCAACCCTCGCTCCGATTATCACCGCCTCTCCGTCCGATTCTCGTAATCTGGCCGCTTCTCGTCCTCGTTGCTCCTCGTCGCCGCGCAACGAATCCTCCAAGACCGAGCGCGACCAAACCCGGGAAATGAAGCACATCTCTCCTTCTCTCCTTTTCTCTCCTTCTCTCTCCCCCTCTATCCGTCTCTGTCTCTCGTTATCCTCCTCCTCTTTCTCGCCCGTGTTCTCTCTTCGTCGTCGCTCGCTCGTATTCCGTGCAACGCCGACGACGACGACGACGACGACCCGTCCGGCGTCCGGTCGCCGGGGTCGTTCTCGACGGCAAACGGCAAACAGAATAAATAGAAGAAATAGATACCTATATAGCGGCGGAGGAACGGAAAGTAGCAGAGCAGAAAGATCCCATCGCTCCGCGAGGCTGGTATCGACCAGCAACGCTATATACCCCGCGTTCCCAGTCTCTTCGCGTGCATCCGCGAAGACGCGTAACCACAAAACGGTCCGTGACGAATAAGAAATCGCGAACGACGATCAACGATCGAAATATGTCCTCCGCGATATCAGTTTATCGGGGGAACCGGGCGGGAAGAAATTCCTTCGCGGATCTCTGGTAACCGATAGCGTGAGACCGATGTCCGAAAAGCATGAAACCAACTAATTCTCCACCGACTCCGAGCCCCAGAGCGAGAGAGACGAGAGAGGTTTTTATTATTGTACAACGGATCGTATAACCAACGAGAGATTGATAATTAATTATAATCGTGAGTATAAAAATGTCACGCGATACGATTGATCGATTGTTCTAGCCATACGCAAACACGCGCGCGCGCATCGCACCGATGTCTGCCCGTTTACGCGGAAAGCGCGAGAACAACGGGATCGGAAATCCCTGAGAAAATGTCCGCCTTCCAAGAAGAATATTCTCCCGCGGAAAGAATTTTACTACGTTCATAGATTTCTGTTAGGTCGAAGAACCGGGTCCGTCGCGTCGTAAATATTTATCAATCGTCTTCCGACATAAATCAAAGTCGCGCGGGTATAATATTAAAAAAGAACTTAGCGCGTAGCACTATTTCATTTCGGATTCCTCCCATGCTACAGCAGCGTCGCTTTCGCGTTTCCCTTCCTTCGCAGATGGGGATAAAAGTGCAGCGTAGGGTTTTTGCCGCGAAAAAATTGTCAAAACACGAAGCGTTGCCGTTGCACGGGTAGAGATGCGCGCTTTACGCGCGGTCCTAATCCCGTTGTTGAACGTGCGATTCGACGCGCAACGGAACAAAACGACGGAAGGCGCGAGCATGTTAAATAAATGGAAACTACTTAGGTTTGACGATGTTTGAAAATAAAAAAGTGTAGGTACATCTCTGCGCGCGGGGTTTACAGGGAAAAGTTGGAGGAAGGAGGGACACTCGACGCGCGGGGGTCGAGGGTACCGCGTACGTACGTACGGGTACGCGCATCGCGTCATCTACTTACATCGTTTTGTCATACGCGCGGCATAAAGCAGGGTGTCGCGGGGTATCGCACCCGTCGCGTAACTCGCGCGATACCTAGGTATGTGTACGTATAGCCACGCGCGAGAGCGTATATACGTGTAGTATGATTCATACGAATTGGTGCGAGCCCACGCGATCGAAGCGTTCTCGCGTCGAGCAGAGGCGACCATCGCGTTTCTCCGGGGCGAGAGCGAAGGGTACGGAAACGTTCCGTTGGTCGACCATTTTAAAAGCGGCGCGGTCTTATCTCTCGCGTCCATCTTTCTCATCGGACGGATACCTACGCGATTCCTGCTCGCGACGGATACGCGCCGACGACGTCGCGTTCGTTTCCATCGCGTTGACGCGTTGATGATTCGACGACAATGATCCCTTCCGTTATACCTTACCGTCTGCCCGCCGATGACCGTACCCACTCGAGCCGCGACGCGTATCGAACGATTCCGATATCCCGGGTCTCCGCGCGGAATCGGAGAAACTCCACCGAAATTCGTCCCCTCGACGCGAAACGCCCCGTACGCGTGTTCCGCTCCTCTCGTTTTATCCTCTTTTTATTCGTCGTCGTCGTCGTACGATCTCATCCCGACATAGCTGCGTCACCTCGCGCACAGCTCCGGTTTGCCCCACGACGGGAGACGGAACAACGACACCCGGTATGGATTTGACCGCGCTGCTTTTCGGTTCCAATTCCCCTCCGGCCCCGCGTTTCGCGCAACTTTTGGCATTCGAACAGGATTACGCGACATCCGTCTGTAAAAGCAAGCGAAAACCGAACGAAATCGTCCTACATCGCGCCGATCTCCGGGCAAATCTCACCGTTACACGCGCGTCTAGGTAAACTCGAGCGGTAGGTAGCGAATATACGGCCTCGTCCTGGAAGAATACTCCGGGAAAATATATCACGACGTACATACGGTCCAACTTAGGTAGGTAGGTACGCGAGGAAAATTTGGAAAAAGAAAACGGGGATCTACAATTTGACTCCCAACGTCCGTGTAACAGGCGCGCGTTGCTTCGCGGTTGCTTTACCTGAGAAAACGAAAGTCGCGCGTACGTACGCGAGACCACGCGACTCAAAATTGTCTGGAGGAAAACTCGTTACTTTCATGGCCATGTTACCGCCTCTATCCCCGGTATCCCGTGGACGGTGGGTGTTGAAGAGATAGGTGGTAGTAAAACGGCGTGCTCCGAGCGCTAGGCAGGAGGACGAAGACGATCATCATCGAGAGGACCGACACAAGCGTAGGCACACGCACGCGTGGTGTTCTCTCGGTTGAGGAGGTATGCATCGCTATAGCTGCTATACGCGTCGTTGAATCGTGTCTTCGAGCAAGGACTTCGAGTGAGGAATTCTGGTTCGGAAGCGACGCCGCGTGGCGAAACGGCGGCCATTCGTCGTCGTACGAGTTATCGAAACCGCTCTTACGTTCGTGCGAATTCGAAAACTGTAATTACGCGGTGCAAAATCTCCCGCCATTGCGTAGAGCGTCAAAATTTGAGTATAGAATTTTCTAACATCTTAGACCGCGTTTCGTTAGTGTTGTTCTCGCGGTCGGTTTTTCCAACGCACCACACAATGTTATTCGATGACAATGTAACACTTTTCAATATGTTACGTCGAAATTGATTTCAGCTACTTTTAACACGGAGCCGTGTTACTTTTCAAACAAGACTAATTACGTGGAAAGAAGAAGAGTCGGTAACACCAATTTTTACCGTGTACCTACTACCTACTCGTCACGTTTCGAACGGGTACGCGCATCATCATCTCGCGTACGTAGTCGAAGAAACACGAACGACGACAAAACAACGACAAATAATAATGATGATAATGAGAAGAAGAAGAAGAAGAAGAAGAAGAAGAACGTCTTTGCCGTAGGATCTCTGCCATCTTCGCAACGGACGCGGCGTCGCGGCTAACGCCTTCGGCCTGGCCAAAGCAATCGGACGGACAGTTATTTGTGGCCCGTAGGCCCGGAGGGTCGCGCGCGCGCGTCTCTCTGCCATACCGTTCGACCGAGACCGCGACACCCGCTTTCGTTTCTCTCTATCTCGTTTTCCGAGCGTAGGGACGTCTATGAGGGAGCAGTTTATTGATCTACGTGCGTTTGAACGGGACGCAAAGAGCGGAGCGTTCGAGGCGAGCGTTGGGACACGCGGGGAACGAAGGAGAGGCATCGGTGTACGGTTTCCGGTCCTCGCACGCTTACAGCGATTCGTTCGTCCGACCGACGAGCGGAGACGGCGATCCGTACCTAGGCTAGAAGAATCCGCCGGCTCTTTCTCCCCGATTCGGAACAGGGAGCAGGAAAATCGTCGTTAGGCTTGTCGAGGCGGGATGATTTTTTGCCGCGATCGAGAAATTCTCCGATACGAACGCGTACGAATAATATCACCGGACACGGCTCGCCTGTCCACCGACTCGGTTCTCAGACCTTCCAAGTTTTCCGCTCGCGGACTACTCCTCGCACGACTCGCGGGGAATTTATTGCGCAAACAGGTGACGAGGACTCGAGGTAACGCGCGGGAATTCGGTAACGACGCGAATAACGCTACGACGTTGGAGATCGTAGGTGGAACATACGAGCGAGTTGGACAGATAACGCCCGTTTCATTATCGCTATGAAGAGTCGAGTAAACACCTGTTGTACGAAGATTGGCGTATGAATGCGAGTTCGCGGTTCTCGACAGGTAGCTGATCAAAACAACGCTTCGCTCGAAACAACACGTTCGAGTGAAATCTTCCTAGAGCGTATCAACACCTCGCGCGGAGTGATAACATGTTTACTATTACAGCTAACTGTAAAACGCTAGTCGAGTTCTGCGTCGCTGATGTTCCTCTCGTTTCTTCTTTCTCGCGAGTTGCACCCTCGGTGCACCTTTTTTTTCTTCTTTCAGTTTCTCAAAACCTTCCCGCTATTTTCGCAACGTCGTACGCAACTTACAGGTTTCCATTCGTCTTCTTCAAGGGTTTCTTCGCCGTTTTTGCGTCTCACGTTGTCCGGCGACCGAATGTTACCATCGATCACGAGCGAACATTCGTACGGAGCGACTTAATCGCCTCGAACAACTCTGTGCGGCGAAGGGACGATCGTCATCGACTGGTAAACCAAACGACGAACCGAACGCGCGAAGCATGACGCATCAGGCGTCGCCGAGGTATCGACACGCGGAGACGTGGCTATCATCAGTGGACCGTGCTCGTTTTTTAACCGATTAGAAACGAGTTCCAATCGTTGTAGAGCTCGCCAGAGAGGTCACGAATCACGAATGCCAATCGAAAACGATTGAAAAGCGAACGTTTCGCATTGCTTTGATTGATTCGCAGGGCGCAACGCCGAAGCGTGACAAAGACGTTGCGCGTCCTTACGATTTTGCTCCGCTCGTCTCTCTCTCTCTCTCTCTCTCACTCCGTGCTACACAAAGAGCGAGGATTGACAGCTTTCGGCTCTCGATGCCACGCGGCAGAACAACCGGCAACCCTGCCATCGTCGCAACAAACTGGTTCGTCCTTTCGGTCAGCTTTGTTACCAAAGCGGCTTCCTTGCCTCCAGCAGCCGTGGAATCGCCCTTCCATCCACCTCCGTCGATCGCGTAAATCTTTCGCAGGTCCGCCGATCGATAAGCGATTCGCGATCGGCACGACAAATCAATAAAGCATAGTTGCTTCCGCGGTTTGGCTTTCGCGACGAGCAATCGCGACGTAACGACGACTCCTCCTGCAATCAACGCGAATGCGTTGAAAAACGTCGACTCGCCGGGACTCGACGGGTTTAAGCACCCGCGGTATTTCCGTTCTCCCATCGGTTGTAGACTCCGGAGGTAAAAAGCTCTGGATCTTCTCCTTTGATCGCGCAAGTTTTTCCCGTTTTGGAATTTTCCCGATGCTCGTTTGTTAGGTCCCACGTACGGAGGTGCGATTCCTTGCTCGCGTGCTCTTGAACGAGGCTCCTCTACGTTCGCTGAGCGGATTTGTACAGTATGTCGGCACGAGACACGATTTCATCGCGACAACGAAGGTAACGCGTATATAATAGTAGTATTGTTATTCGAGGTAACGAGACGCTCAACCCTTCGGTGGTACGCGCGCGGGTCGCAGTGACCCGAGCCACTCTACGCGTTAAGGGGGAGTCCTGCCTTCGAAGGTCAAAAAAATCGATTGGAGCGAATGCGGCAAAACCAGTGTTACGAACAATCTGAAGGGTTGCCGTATGGAGCAGGAATAGCCGATTACTCGATGCGATTTGTCGAGATTTTCCAATTGCGGAGAAGATTGCGGGAAAGCTAGAACGAGGCTTTTTTATGCACAGAATTGAATGCTCTCTTCTGGTTAAATATAGAGAATTATTCAAAAACTTTGTTCAAACAATTTTTATACCACGTTGAAGTGCTGTTTTTTTTCAAGCTTGCTAAAAATAAAGCATTTTGCATTTTTTGGGAGTTTTTATAGGCGAGGGTAGAAGGAAAACGTATGGAATTATAAGGTAAGGTAGAATGGATTATTTGCGTTGTTGCTTCATTTTTGTCACTTTACGCGTGTAATAATAAAGTTTGTCGTCGAATGAAGTCTACACCGACGCTGAATGTTATTGCAGGAATTAAGAACTGGTACTTTCCGGAGGTACGATTGGTTTTATCTCAATTTGTGCGTAGAACTGGTCGTGGGAGGAATTTTCGGAACATGTCGAGTGCTCGGGACTTTGGGCTTGGTATGGTAATACAGATCACATTTTTTGCTCCTGATCTCGCGTTTACCGGGGAGAAACGATACGAGATTTCGAGACCGTGACTGATTTTGCTCGTCGGTAGTTGGCTTCGTCGTCCCTGTCGTTTTTTCTCTCGCTTCTCCTCCCATACCAGGATAATCGCGCGTCTGCATCGCTGAGATTCGGCCTATGTAGCGGCTCCACACCAGCATGATACACGGATATATCCCGTCCGAACAGAAACGCTAGCGACCCCGGCTACGCGGATGGCAGATGCCCGAAGCGAGGATTGATTCTCAAGGCTCCCTTTTCGCCCCCGCTTTACCGCCCCTTTCGCGACTCGCTCGCGCGACATCGCGCAACCCCTCTCGTCGCTTCCAGTTCCCATCAAATCGATTCCCTCTACCGTTCGAGGCTCGATCTTTGTGAAACTATACAACGCGTTTCCAGCGAATTTCCCAGGCTTTTTATACCCTCGGATACCGCGGTCAGCGAGTATCTCTCCGGGTTCCTCGGAGACGAATAGTAACATACCGAAATAGTAGTCGTAGATTTCTAGACGCCGTGTCTCCCAAAAGCTCGCGTCAAACATGCCTTCTGTCTCGCGGATTTCCGGAGCCCTAGGCGAAATCTACTTTTCAATGCCTACTATTTCTCTCTCCCTCTCTCTCTCTCTCTCTCTCTCTCTCTCTCTCTCTCTCTCTCTCTCTCTCTTCACATACGACCGTTACTCTCGCGCCGAGAAACAAAACCAGCGAAAAATTGTAAGACTCGTGTGCGCGCACGAATAGAGGGTATCCATAGGTAGGTATTTACTGCTCGAGATACGCGAGGGTCGAATTCGATCGATCGGACACAGTCTCGATTACGCCCGATGGCTAGAACACTAGAATTTGTATTGGAACGTGGCTCGATGACGAGTTCCTTTTCGCAATTCCTAACGAGTCGAGCAATGAATTATCGAACTACTCCTTTACCGTTATTTACAACTCTGCTTTTATTGACCCTTCGGTACTCGCGCATTTTACACGCCCCATCTGACCTCGGGTCAGTACGACCCACGCGAGTAGGTACCGAAAGGTTAAGAAGAAGCGAGCGGTTAACGTCTAGCGCCGACTGCTCGTCTGTTTTATTTTACGATGCAATTCGCTAATGCAAACGTGCGAAAATACTACGTTTTGTTAATTCACCGAATAGTCGTTGCATCGGTGCGCGAAATAAACTGCCGTTTTTCACCTTTCGGTGTTCGCTTCGTCGCAGGAAAACTAGTTCCTCGCTGTTGCGACGCGTGAGCAGCTGGTTATGCCAGAAGAAACGGATCAACGCGAAACAAAAAACGGAATATAAATAAAAAAAAAGGGGGCGTAAGTAAACGCCAGGTATGCAAATTTGCACGAAAGAGCGCCGCGCGATACCTCGCGAATGACTGTTCGTTGATTTTTCGTCGAAACACACGCGACGCAACGCGTAGCGCGCGGACTACGCTACACGCTCGCGCCGAGACTTTTCACGAGCTTCGCGAATAACTTACAATTATTATAGTAGCGTTACGACGAGCAGCGAGACATTCAAACGCGAATCGAATTATACACGCGAATGTAGATACGTAGTCGTATTTACTCGCAGCCGGCGAGTGATACTCAGCTGCGCGCCGACAATGGTCGCGTGACGTCACGGATCTCACGACTCCGCGTGCGGTGGCTGTAAATTGGAGAGAGTCGGACGACAAGAGTTGGATACAGCGTTATTGAACCATCGTTTATCCGGCGTGTATTCAAAAGCGTACTCGTTTCGATGTCAGATTTGTCCCGGTAAACCGGAACAGAAACGTTTTTACCGATTGCTGATAAATTTTTAGGAATTCGATTTTCACGCGGATTTTTACCTACGAGTAGAAAATACATGCATATGTATAGTCGAACGCGATGTGCTGTGGGAACGAGAAAGGAATCCGTGGATTTTACGGTTCGATCGCATCGCGAAGTCCGTGTATTAGATTTTGTCGGGTGAATAAACATGCGGTAAAAAACGAAAATCACTTCGCATCGAATATTGTTCGGGTTACATGGTTAGGCGCATCTGGCTCGGATACGTGTATTGTTCGTAGGATTGTCGGCATTGATTTGGGAAAAGAGTCGCGGAAATGCTGAAGTTTCTAGAAATCGGTGGGGAAAAGTGAGCGAGTCGGGATTGGCAAAGTTATCGGAATGGCCGAACGAATACGGATTCGGGGTGATATGAAAACGGCGCGAGGAGACAGTCGTTCGGACAAAGCATATGCGAGATTAGGTGATCGATAGATACGATATCTCTGGAATTCAGAGAAGTCGTATGACGCGTGTTGATCGTCGTAGAGTAGTAACGGTACGAATAATCGTCTGAAAAATTCTACCCGAGCATTCGCTACCAGCACGTAACCATCAACCTGCACTAATTCGCTACCACGCGTCAAAGATGCTGGTTTTTCGAGAGCCTCTCGTTCAAATTCACATTTTTGTAGCCTCGGGTTCAACGGATGGAAAAATGATGTTCGTTTTTTTTTTCCTCGCGCAGAGATTAGCTTCCTATCTCGCGAGACAACGCGCGCCATTTGTGAGACGTCGAGCCGATGAAATATTCAACACGATCGCAACGAAGCAACGACAAATATATATATATATATATATATATATATATATATATGTGTGTGTGTGTGTGTGTGTGTGTGTGTGTGTGTGTGTGTATGTGTGTATATTTGCATGTTTGTACGCGGGTTTATAAACGAGGAAGCTTCGAATATCTCGTCAAATTTCCGGGCACTCGCGATGATTCTCTCGCACGGTTGGAAATTGCATAAGCATCAGCAGGCTGATTACGAAGCGCGATATTGCAACACGCTGAGATCGAAGATCGGGGCAAAAACTGGAAGAAAAAATAGCTCGTGTCTCTATTTTCGATTCAGAGTTATCCGAACGAATCATCGATCATCAATGATAATACGAGCGCGAAAATGAGGAGCGAGTTGAACTTGGAATATGCAAGGCAATCGATCGAAGATTATCGGCAGCGTACTAATCGTTCGCAATCTGCGAAGGTACTCGACTTAAAATACTACTTTTTCATCATTTCAATTCGCCGTTTGTAATCCGTCTTGTTTTGTTTCAATTTTCTAGGTCATTTTCTGATTTGTCGTGTCATTTATAGTTTTTTTTTGTACTTTTTTTCTATCCATCCCGATTACCCGTAAATGATACCGGCAACGTGGGCCGTTAATGCATGTACCCATAATGCTTTTGCGCGTTGGCCTAGGTCACCCGGGAACACGAGTCCTTGACCTTAATAAATCTGAATTTGAATCTGAATCCTTTCCCCTCTCTCTCTCTCGTCGTTAGTTGGGAAGACAAGGATCATCGGGAACTAAGCAAAACGGTTATTAGGTCCGGAGCCGCTGGAAAATTTACCTCCCGGTTGAGACGCGGCGCTGGATCGTGGCGCGACTACTTGATAAAAGGTAAAGAAGAGAGGATTCGAGAAAGAAAGCGATTCGGTCGTCGTGAAGAGATACACCTACCCGGGACCCGGGGCCGGTCTCGTTCCTTCGTTCGACTCGCTACGTTCTCGCTCTCCGAGTATTGAACGAACCTGAGCCAAAGCGCGGAGAGCCGGAGGCAGGCAGGAGGGGAAGGACGTATATATAGCGAACGCAGCAACACGACGGCAAGAGGCAGCAAAGCGACGAGGAGAACGCGAAGAGGGGCAAGGGTCCGCCATGGCACGTTCAGAGAAACGCCGCGATGGAACGGCTATCTCTCTCTTTCTCTCTCTATCCATCTCTCTTTCTCTTCATCGTTGTCGCGCGCGAAGGTGTGCGCGCGACGTGCAGCCGGAGGAACGAGTGCCTCCGCGTAGGTATATAAATAAAACGACGAACGCACACGGGGACGCTAGCGGTGCATCTCCGACGAGCTTCTGTCACGAGGCGCGAGGGGCGCAGGGATACGCGCGTCTCTCGCGATGAAGATTACTGACCGAACGCGAAAAGGGGAACCCTATAGAAACTGGCTCGCCTCCATCGGAACCCCGTTTTTTCCCTCCAGCGATGGGTGATGCGGGCGAATCGGAGGATGATGATAATAAAAATGTCTCGCGGCCATTGTCGACGTATTATTCTGAGACTTTGGAGGAGACGAGCGTCGGATAAACGCAACGCGTGTTTCGTGAAACGGTTACGCGATCGAGAACGGGTCCGCGGTGGTGCGCGAGAATAACGATATAGGCACCCGCTTGTATGGTAGTCGACTAGAGCAGGTGTGGGACAAACCGTACGATAGGTATATTTTTATCGACATTACTTGTCGCGACTCGATTTCGGATACATTTTTTAGGCTCGGACTAAAATTACGTGAAACTTCACCGATCCGCGGATAACTTCGTTAAGAGACGATCCTATCGCGACTCGTCGATATTCCAGGCGGTATGGAATTATAGTTAGCAGGGAAAATGAGTGCTAATTGAATAGAACAGGGAGATTTTTCCGCGTTGTTACGACAATCCAGAAATAACCTTCTCAACGGGAGTTTAGATGAGGCGACGCATTTTTTATTTTGTTTGTTATTTTTAGCGCCATTATCAACGTGATACTAGAAACAATGACGAGAAATCGATCGCACGTCAATTATCAGTAAACCGAATGCGATACGATATATAGTCAGGAAATTGAAATTGCGTGAGAAAAATTTTCAGGTATACACGCGTATTGTAAAACTGAACAGCTGACTATCATCAATTCGGATAGCTTCCACTCTCCGAAGATATTCATGGGCAGATAAACGAGGTTGGAGTAGGTCAGCACGGTCGAGGTTGGAAGCGTTATTCTGTGCTCTGAGAACTTCTTTTCTTTGAAAATAAATGGAAGGAAATATTTTCTTCTCGTTTTCAAAAAAGAAAAAAAGAATACACCGTGAAAGCTTTTATCTGCCATTCAATGCGTTAAAAATTGTCGGTTGGACTCTTTACTGGTTGATTATTCGTTCAAATATTAAATGCATTTTGTATTCTGACAAATACGACCATCATTATTCTAGGTAAAGGTGGACTTCGAGATTTTGATGTGCAAAAAACAAATATCGAAACTAGAACTTGGCGTTGACAATTGCTTTCGATGAAGTTCAATTGGAATTATAGCCAGGCTGATAATGTAAAAAAGGATTATCAAATGTTTGCAGAGTATCGATGACGATAATGATTGAGATGGATAGATGAGTATAGAGTTTAAGACACGAGTCATTCCCAGCGGGCTTCTCGTCGCACCGAAATGTGTTATTCAGGTTGACAATCAATAATTGGGCTATTAATATTCGCGACCGGAATCGAATCGTTCAATATTTACGTTCGAGTAGCGACGCGTTGCCATAATTGATCAAAGTTATCGACCTGATACTACGGCATTGATGTGTTAGCTCTCTAGATTTGATTACACAAAGCCCGACTTGATCTTCTTCGGGCTGCCATTTCGAGGTATAAAAATTTCCAAATCATATTTCAGTGCTAGTCCGGTAATCGTGCGTAGAGTTGAATCATCTCGGAGTAGCGATACAATATTCCCTGGGAATTCGAGTCTAAGTACTGGATATTGAAAATTTCACTTTTACTTCCCACCCGAAAGCATCGCTGGAACGGAGATAGCTTTGTAGAAGTTGCATCGTTGTCAGAAATATTATTTGTACGCGATAATCCCGTTAGCTATTGCTATTCAACTCGTCGGATGATCAATTCAATTTAGACGTGACCATCAAAGTTTGTTGTACCCGATAATAAGATTGCCTTATGTTCCAAGAATCAAATTTGCAGGCACAAAACTTCAAGAAAGTTCCTCGTGTTGGCAATCTCATCGTAAACGTGTTGTAGTTTAAAATGAAAATTTATAATACTAAATTGTCATATTTTTCCGGATTACTAAATTGAAATTGAAATTGAAAAGCTATCGAACATGATGTTTGAGAATTAGAATGAGATTACAATCAATTCGGTACGAGTATTACAAACTCTACTATGAAGAAATATAGATATTACTCATTTAGATATTCGTGGAAAAATCATTCGAGGAAAGCTTATTCGTATGACAATCGTCCATCTTTACAATCGTTAATTTCCAAGGAGAACAAAAAAAGTCATCATCGATAGTACGCCAGTCGAGTAATGTAATGTAATGTGAAGCAAGAACGTAGCAAATTGTTATCTCGCTTCCTAGCATTGGTTTGCGAAGAACATGTAAAAAAATCAATATACCCTCGACGCGACAGCGTTATCGTGCAGTTGTCTGCGTCGATACGAGTTCA
This sequence comes from Arge pagana, assembly GCA_963969455.1. Classification (NCBI taxonomy): domain Eukaryota; kingdom Metazoa; phylum Arthropoda; class Insecta; order Hymenoptera; family Argidae; genus Arge; species Arge pagana. The sequence continues at coordinate 30,938,599 of OZ018308.1, forward strand.
TTGCTACGTTACTTCCACATAATTGAATAACTTACTATTTATTAGACAACATGCCCCTAACAAAAGAATAATGTATGGTGCGTAATAGATACGGAGCGTTGTATACTGACCTAGGCCAACTAACTTCCGTCTGACGTTGCGCAACTACCTCTCTTCCCTGACCTATTCTAATCTGGCTCTGATAAGCACTAAGAGAAAAGTAATCTTTTCACCACCAAATCTACATTTGTGATTCTCAAATGTTTCGCAAACGACGTAAGTCCTCGACAATTCGCTCGGTTGATTATGTAACAGACAATGATGGTAGTTGGATAAAAATTTGTCTGGAACAAAAAATAACGAGAGAACCACCAGCAGTTACGATCGTTATTGATTCTTCACCGCGCACCTGTAAGGCATTGGAAATGTATTCGGTTAAAAAATTTGTGGAAACGTTATACAGCTCCGAAGAAAATTTGAGAATTTTTTGGTAACGTTGGCAGAAAATGCATGGGTCAGAGTAACAAAGATCTGAATAGTCAAATTTTATGAGGATCAGCATCTTTACCCAACACTGATTTAATATCAACTCGCAGGTAATGTAAATCGTTGTGTTATTACCTACTACTGTGCAAACTACATAAATTTATCTTATGGATTTATGTTCTATGCGATGCAATAAACGGTTGCCACTTATTATCGGCGAGGTAAACATGCCAAGATATAACACTACCCGCAAACAATTACCAGGGTAAGCATATCTATAGATTGTTGCTGATCATTGATATCATTTTTATTTATGCAATTTCAGGTATTAATGCTTCACTTACGTGAAAAAAAGAATGTTTGTCCTTTTCCAGTCGCAATGTAGTCGATAACAAACAAAAATGATGCTTTCAACTGCATTTACAAGTCTTTAGAATTCACGATCGATTTTTAATCCGGGATATCAGCGAGGCAAGAGCACACATTTTTCTTTTGTCTCCGCCATATTTGACTATGACAACGAACGATCGCGATCTATCATTTGCCGCGTCATATTATTACCGCAAGAGGCAGTTTTTCACTGATATTTCCCACATCGAAACTTTCAACGAACAACGATTTTTCATTCGATGCTAATAAAACAAACGGCAACGACATCGACGTTTCTTCATTGGTTTTTCACATCCGAGAAACCAGGAAGAAAAACTTGCGATTGCGACTCGACATGTTGCAAATAGATAAACGGCACACTTTTAATGGTCGTTACGTATCATTGATCGTGAAATGATAGAAAATCTTACCTCTCGTTCCGGATAAGACGCCGCATCGAAGGTAGGAGATGTCTCGTCGCTGTACACAGTCTGCCAACGGTTATCGTCGTTCTATGGAAGTCGCTTCGGCAGTGTTTTGTTCCCGCGTCGTGTGCGTACCACGAGATAGGTGATCATATATGTTACAAGCCTAGCGACACAGGGTGCACTCGAGTGACGCGCGGCGATGCTTCGTGTAATGTACATTCATTGTTACATCGTCACGCTCTTTCGTCGAATATATACTTTCATCGAAATACGTGGCGATCGCGCGAGGTGGTTAATCGTACGTTTCTCGGTAGTCGTCTCATCGTCGCGCTCTCTAAAATTTTACAATACTCGCGACACTTCTCGCGACGAGACAGCAACGAGCATCATCCAAGATGAAAGAATACAAAATACCGATTCATCGCGCACATCGTGTCATCGGTATATGACATGTACAGAGAAGGGAAAACCACTCGATTCCTCACCTTTCCTCGAGAATACGCTAACTAACGTTTCGATTCGGGACGAATGCAGGAATATCGCGACGCCGAGCCGTCGTGAGATGCGGATTGGCGATCCGGCGACCCGGAAATATTTTACGCCCAATTCGCACGGCCTCCACGTAACGAAGTTTGTCAACTTTTCGAAGCAGCTCACAGCTTGTCGTCTTTGTTTATAAATAAATCGGGAGTATAGACTAGTTAACGGTACGAAAGAACCTCTGATTAATTTCGACACTCGGTGCACGTTTACGTATCGTGAAATTACCACCAACACTCGTCAAACTTTATCCTCGTTTCATCGATTCATTTTACCATATCATTGGAAACGATGCGGAGCAACCGCACGAGACGCGTGATTCATTCACAAACAAATTGCAATGAAGTTCACTGGATTATCGCAGCTCTTTAGTTGTTTCCACTATCACAATGGTCGATCACTGAAAATTACGTCGCGGATGATCGTTTCGACGATGATATTGATACGTGATGTCTTCGTCATTTGTATTATCACAAAGGATTAGTGATCAGTCGATTTCTCACCGCTTGATTCGAAACGGACAAGCGACACCGACCGCACGATCAAACTGCCACCGAGGGAATGATATCGAACCTATTGGGTAGAGTGGAATCTCATCTCCGGACAACGAGTATACTTCGGGTTTGAGGTTGATGCGGCGCCTCTCGTGAGTAAGTTCCCAACTAATTCCTGGAGCGCGCCAAAATAGGTACGCGTCATCCGGCAAACAATAGTTATTTCGATGATATCTCCTCTTTTACACAAAACTTGTCCGAGAAATATTCACGAGACATCTCGAACGTGATTACTAGCTTCGTACGATTGTCTTACCGGCACAAACCGAATTTTCAGCGAATGCTAGGTGCACATTCCCGCAATGAACACTCAGTGTAAACAGCGTCGAATCGCGCAGAGGTTAGAGAATTTTCAATGACCGTGGGTAAAAAACGCAGACCCGAGAATCGGCAATTGTACTGGACGTTATTTCAGTACCGACTCGCGAGAGGTGCTACTACCGTAGCTGTCATCCCTTCTCACCTCTACCACGTATCCCGCCCAAATGGTCTTTCGGATTGACGGGGAATCGGCGAACAACAAAATTTTATGGCAGCGCTAGATACGCTCCTTTTACAATTTCACGCAGAACAGCACTCTTGAGCACTCTATTCGATGTTTGTAATCACGCATGGCGCGAGCGTTACAACGAGCGTGCCAACATAATGTGACATGTCATACATTACCAAACTGCGAATATTTCTGGTATCCGGAACGATTCGTCTGGATTCGTCTTTGGTAAAACGCGATCGCGTACACTTACGTTGATGGATTCTATAATATCTATAACTTATCGAAACTCATTGTAGATAATTGTCTAATCAACGTCTTCGTCGGAAAGATACGTTACGATGACCCTTCCCGAAACTGCAAATAAAACAATTGAAACACGATCAACTCGTTCTCCCAACTGAGAGCGTTCAAACGGTAAAAGATGTCGCCACTGTGCAGGCATTTGTGGCGGCACGCTCCGAACTCGGCTCACAGGCTGTCACAGACAACCGCTGGCGGTTACAGAATTGCGTAGTTTGGATTCAGGTGCTAAAGAACGAGATGTTCCTAGAGATTATTAGAATGCTTGTAACTGAAACGATTTTATTGGAACAAATCCGGTTAAATGAAAGTAGTGAAAAATTAATCGATAACGCGAAGGGTACGTGAAGATAAATTCGATCGATATAATGCTAATGAGTTACGGGAATATTAACAACAAACCGAATGGATGTTTAAACGGTGGCTCTGTACAACCGAACTGTAGATGGCATTAAAAGAGATACTGCAGTGGACAATGTGATATGATGTAATGACTTGGTTTGTTATATAAATCAGAACAATGGATTGGCGCGCATCCTGTCGATAACTTTTTTGTACTCCTCTTCGAGAAATCTGTACTGTTTATCCAATATTTGCATACGCTGCTCGGATGAAGTCCCCTCAATTACCATATTTTTCTCCGCCGTCTTCAAGGCGCTCTGAAGTTTCTTCATGTTCTTCTGTTCTCGTTGATAAGGAACATTCAATCTTCTCTTCACATCCAATCTGTAGGAGCGATAGCTCTCTTCATTCGACGTGTCCGTCCCGATCAATCGCAAAATTTCGTAAACCCTGCGAGCTTGCCGCTACAAAAGCAAGAAAAATAACAGTTTCCAAAACTGATGGGAAAAATGTTGAAGATAACATCAATTACCTTGTTAATCTTGAATTTGTCCCTCGCCTCTGTCCACATATTTTTACTAAATCCTCCCAACAAGTTCTCTTTGCTGAAGCTCTCCAAGGTCTGGCAGTTAGATGCATCAACAAAATCTCGTACGCGTTGGAAACCAACCGAAGGATCTTCAACTGTGAGTAGGAAAAGACCGCATCATTTTTCAAATATTCGTGTTTTTCGCAGTCGGTGGGAACTGGCATTTTTATGGTTTGTTACCTGTGATATCTTTAACTTCGTTTCGTCCTATGTATTCTCTATAAATCGCTTGAAGGAGTTGAGCGCCCAAACCGAGTTCTTGGAACGGAGGAAGAACTAAGACTTGAGCAATTCTTGGTCGCGCATGTCGTGGGTATGCATAATACTGATATACAGTGGCGAAACCGACGGTAGCATATCGAGTCGTACCCTCGGTAGAAGTATACTTTTCAAACCTATAGGTTTGGCAAAATATTAGGCACAAGAGAATTTGTTTACTACAGATACATCAGCTGATTGGAAGATTCTAAACAAGTAAATGCTCGCAGCAAGTTTGATAGAAATTAATAAATAAAAATAACTGAATTATGATAGCGATAAAATGACACTCCTATACTAAGCAGAATAAAAATCTATGATGCACTAACATGTTGAAATAATGCCACTGGTCATCATCGATATCGATGAAGCAAGCTGCATCTATGTACCAGAGCAAGAAAGTTTGCAGTCGTTCGTGGTAGTTCTTGAAGCCTTTGTAGCTCATATCTGCTTTGAAAACTTCGAAGTGTTTCTCTTTCCCGTTTTCATCTATATACACGAACACACCAATCAATATTAAACGATATATTAAATGCCATTGAAAATTATGCAAGATTTTAGTATCTTTATCAATATTAAAATGTGAATTTCTTACCTTTAGCTGAAAATGAATGAATCAAGCGGCCATGGGGTACGAATGTTTCATCACTCTTTAGCGACATTACAAATGAATCAATACTGTCGTGGATTTGAGATGCTAGTTTTTCCCTCACTTTGGGCAAGACTTCATCCGCTTCAACGCCTTCGTACAGTGACTTATCAATTTTTTCAGAATGAGTCATTCCTAAGTATGTTTCTAAGCATCCAGCAGCATAATATAACTTTATACGGAGATCTCGATAACCGAATATATTCTCACTGGAATCGAACAACAAAAATACAATCTGTATTATAGTAGACTTATGTTTTGTCTATGGCGAATCAAATTTCAACGTTACGACTGAACGTGCAATGATGCAAAATACCCACATTGTAATCGAAAACTCGTATCATTTTTTGTCATTGGCAACAGTTTTACCGTCGAAACTTGTAATTCAAAACTAGAAACGATATATAGTATGCATAATTGAAAATCAGAAATGTAATCGAGAACAAACATAGGTATCAAATCAAATAATCTCATCCAAAAACAAAAATGGCAATTCCGGTCCAAAGTTCCATGGCATAGTGAAATCTTGATGGAAAATTAGAATTTCAAATGGATGTCGCCATTGTTCATAAGAATCACAATATTTCACTGTAAATGTTTGATTGTATGGTGATCTATTATCTGGTATCGTACGAAAATTGAAATTTGGCAATCCTTTGCGCCGTACAGCGTTTGTGAAAAACAATACGAACCTATCACCGAACACCTGATGAGACATTTCTGGTATGAAAACGAGGTTATCATCGTCAACATCCTCAGGTTTCCTGATCAGTTTTAATTCTAATGCCTCGTTGCTACTCGTGATAAAGCATTTGAGACGCGCGGTCGTTGCGTCCTCCATTTTGACAACTAAAAATGACAATGAATTACTGAACGATTCAACGAGAAACACCAAGAATCAGAAAAAACCCAAGATGAAAGTAACGATTCGAACAAATCTGATTCAACAAACTGAAAATTCAATCTCGAATCAAGCCATCTCTCGAGAAAACTTCCGACGTAACAAGGAATTATTTATCCTGAATAACAGACAATAGCAGAGAAGTTAACCTTCAATTGTATATGTCATGGTTTGAGTTGCAACTGAATATCTTTTTACATTTTTTTTTTACGTATCACGTATAATAAAATATTTTCTGATCACATGAGACAGGAATAAAAGAGCATAAATAAATGCCGTAGATATACGGCAATTTGTACGTAAAATTGTTTACAAAGAAGTTATGCTGTACGTATAGTATGCACATTTCATACAAACAATTGAATATATACAATAGGAAAATACAATCGAAGCGCCAGATGATTCGCTCACCTTTTCAATTATCGTAGGTTTGCTTGCTTTTTCAAATTTTGTTAATGAAAGGTAACGGTTTACGACAAGGCATGAAGTTCGGTATCAGTACGTATGCATTGTCAAACAATATCGAAGTTGCGCGGAGAGCGGTGGTGATGGGAAACGTCCGCTTCCCGCCATTTCTCGTTCCCGAACAATGGATACAAACAACAAATATGGATGGGCATGATGTGAAATAGACGAGAAAACTGAACGCCGGTAGAAAAACTACGTTCCAAAACGTCGCCAATCGCCGGAGAAACGCGAAGTTTGGGAACCTCGAAAGTGCCCGCGATTTTTGACGATGCGACATTGTTTATTCGTTCCAACTCTCGTCGGTACGTAGAGCTATTTGCTTCATTCGTGGATTATTCTTCTTGAACACGACGAAAATGATTCGTTTCAAAGAATATTACTATTGCAAACTACTTCTGACACCTTCGTATGTTGAAAATAATGGGGAAGTGGAAACCTGATTGAATTCCACGAGAATAACAACTGCCAACAAAGTACAAAACAGTCCACGAGTTCGTCGTGCTCCTGAAAACGCGAAAAGATCGTGGTCTAGTATGTCAACGCGAGGGACAGTATTGATAGGAAGAAAAAGTTTTCGAGTAAAAATATTAACAAACAAATCTTTGCATTCATCAAAGGATTCGAGCGCCACCTTGACTTTGCAAGGAGGCAAACAGATCAACCAACAGTCTACAAAATCTGTTGGCCGTTAAGGATAATAATTACACCCTTGCTCAACTGATTGATAAATTCTCAAACTTCTGACGCGAAGTAAAATCACAAAATTGTATACCATTGCGTGAAACAATCGTTTAATAGTTCAACCAGGATACACCACTGCGCCGAACACCAAATTCCCTGGCAAACCGGTCAACAAGACAATTACCAGCTGCCAACAGAAGTCTCAAGTTCTACATCGAGTTTGAGACGAGGTGATGCACAAATTAACCCTGAGACCATGAAACATCTTAAATATTCCTGCATTGTGAGAAAACCATGAAAATCAGTGCGATCACCGAGCACTGATAAGACCAAAGGTGCAGGGGAATCTTCACTGCAGGGATTATGTGATTACCGAGCAAATAAAGGTTTCAGTATTCCAAGAAGTCTAATACATTCGCCATCAGTGCAAAACTTGAGTCACCGCAGTTGAGTCCTGATGCTCTGATTACAGCAATATTGCCATAGGTCCAGGACGTCGTGGATAGGTCGCTTTTTCTGTATTTTCTGATTCAATTGAATCGAATCTTTTCTATTCAATTTGTCAACATGTTCTGATGGTTGCAAGCCATTGGTTTTATGTCGTCACTTTTTCATTGGTATTCTTGAGTATTGAAGTTGAATAAAACACTCTTATGATCTTACGATGGTGGTTTGTGCAACGAATTCAACGTTTTGCTTTTAATTCTACATACAATAAAGATGAAAATGTATTTGGGTAAAAATGTTTTCGTTGTATGAACTATATGGAGCAGTTTCGTTGCGTCGTATTTGTTACAATCTTCTGGAACGCATGATTTATATTGGAATCTGCAACGGCAAAATTATTGTTTCACGTTCTATATATTTACATTTTATATTTCAACACTAATATATGCTTGCCCGTGATTGACTCATATAAGTGCAGATTATACTTATATGTATAGAGTAGAAAAACGCACCAGTTGTGTAATCCTTTTCGTTGCGTACAATGAATATCCCAGTCATCTCGTGTGACCTTGTTTCTGTGTGTTATTACTTAGCTGTTGAGGAAACCATTGCCATATCATTGCATCCCGATGAATAAATCTGAAGCATGCTGCGCCACATCTGTGCTTGGCATATTTCTAGAAAGGATCGTAATCCATCATTGGCATAAATTGGTATTCCTCAACAAGTAGTATCGGAACGATGAACAATAAACCCAATCGACATTGTCGAAGGATAATGACGTGCGCGATATGATACGACCTGGAGAAAATCTATTCCGGCGAAAAGCCTTTCATGTAGTCATGCATTCGCCCGGAGCGAGATCGTATTTGATGTTGATGGAAGGGCGCAAATTTTCATCACGATTCTGCGAAATATATACAGCAGCGAACAGTTCAAAGGTGAGATACAAGCATAAGCACGCCTAAAATACCAACCATACGTGCTTAACGTCAGTAGTGGTGTACGATCATGTATCAGTGTGCGTTTCGTGTGGTACTCTGGGATGTGTGCTGGTTGGCTCTCGCGAGCGTGCGCGAGTAGCGCGTGAGCGTGACACAGTGCCAATGTGAACGATGCGAGCATGACAGATTTTTTTATCACAGGTTTCTGTGATCACATCCTCGAGGTGGTCTAATGGTGTTTCAAATTTATTGACACGTTAGAGAAGAGCATCGAGATGACGAGTAAAAGAGGCAACACGATTCGAATCCAATCCGAAATCGAAAAGAATCGCGAAGAAGGCAATTGGAAAAAGGTTATAGAATTAGCAGAAATATTGAAAGCCCAGGAGTCGAGTTACGGTTCGTATTTGTACGATGCAAATCGTCATCATTGTAATGACCCATAATTAATGACTGATGAGTTGCTGGTCGGAAAATTCTAGAAAAATATCGAACAAACTTGCGACGTTACCAACGTTTTTTTCATCTATCCAACTTTGTTTTCCTTTTCCTAAAGAATTCTATTCTATTCTATCGATACGTATCTTAATCAACTTGGATAGATTAAAGCGATCCTTGCTCTTTTCCTCACAGAATGCTTGGCAAATTTTTTGTGCGGCGAAGGTAGATTGGAAAGTTTTTTGGAAGAAACGCCGCCAATCGAAGCCAACATATGCAAAGCCAAAGCAGGTCTCAACGAAACCAAACAACATCTGCTCCTGGCTGCCAATGAAAAAGGCAAAAAGGTATGCTAGTGTTAATTACTTGGACCAGCTTGCTAACACCAAATAAGAAAATTCATTCTCGTAGGCAATGGTTGTCTTGGATGCTCATCTTCTCCTAGGAAAGTTATTCTATGCAACTGGCATGTACAGCGAGGCATTGTTCCATTATCAACAAGCCGAGCTTCATACGTTAACAGAAAAGCAGCTACCTTGTCGAAGCTTACGTATAATAGCCGAGTCGTATGCTATCAAAGGTAATACGAAGAAGGACAAAGCTTATTGGTCGTGTAAATGACAGTAATGTATCATTCGCTGTTATTGATGCAGGTCTGTGTCTGGAGAAACAACCGCCGAGCTTGAAATCTAAATTCAAGGTTGTGGAGTGGCAGGAACAGATGATAAAGTGTTTTGAAACTGCCGGAGACTTGACTGTTTTGTACTTACAAGAACAAGACAAAATGGTTCTGCAACAACAAATAACCACCACAAGTACATTGACAACTAATAGCATAGGTAGTTAAAGATTTGCCCATTGCCTGCTTTTTTGTTTCCCGTTACTTTCTACCAAACATTGAAAAGATTACTTGACCTCATGTTTCAACTTCAGAATCTCGGGCTTGTTCGTTTTCTTATGAGATATTGCACTAGCGAATAGAACAAAAACTCGAAAAATCAGGAATGAAAAGTTGTATTTGGATGTTTTTACGCAAGTAGGTGAATGATAACCATCGGCTAATAGTATCGACTAAGCTTTGTAATCATGTAAAGTAGTATGATTCGGCCACTTGGAAGTTCTTCTCATTTCAATATCCACTAACATCGCATTTCGTTTCAGGTTCATATTCCCCTCAACCTCCACTGAGTTCAACCAAGTCTATTGGCCCAATTTTGGAAACAGCGTTGCAACGAGCTCCCTTACTTCATTTGCAAGCTGGTAATGTGCAAGCAGCAATAAACAGATACAGGTACAAAGATTGAGATTGCAGCCGACAATTTGCCATATCGTTAAAATTGTATCCAATATATTTTATCTGCGAAAATAGGGGAATGTTGTCTGCCGTGGAAGCAACGGCCACGCAAAGGCTACGTTTGGCTCTGACCAGACAACTGGCTGAAGTATTATTGCGGAACGTGACAAATACGCAATACATACGACCCGATGCGTCTCCGGAAATCGCAGGTTGGCTTTGGTGTGAAAATATCATCGGGAAAAGAAAAAACGACTAATGATCATGTGTTCCTTCAAGGAAATCGAAAATCAAATCAACATTCTAGCGCTAATTCAAACGACTCACCATGGAAACCAAAGAAATACAGCGGCTTGAATTTGTTCAGCCCGAAGAACGAATACGAAGAAATTATTCTACTTTTACTCATAAGCGAGGCAATGGCTGTACGAGATGCAGTCTTGAGTCAGTCACCAGAATTTAAAGAGGCGAGAATTCATGCCTTCGACAATGCCACGGCTGTTTATGATCTTCTCACAATAGCTATTGTAAAGTGGGGACAAACAGCTCTCTTACAGGAGGTTTGTCTTTTTTCAAGGATTCCTTTCGCGTGATTTTTTCGAATCAATTTTCAACGCATCGTATATTGCAGTCGTTCGAACGAGCTATGAAATTTTCACACGGCGAACCTCATATATGGATGCAACACGCGTTGTGTCTAATGGATCTTGGTAAACACGCCATGGCTTACGCGATTTTGAAGAACGTGGTTCAGCTGGCTCCGCAAAAAGTGATGCCATGCCTTTTGGCAGCACGACTCTGCTATGCACATTTGAATTTGGTAATCAACCTGGTGAAATCTTATACACATTAGATATCTACGTCTCCCCGTGCTTTACGAAAACCTCACTCTATGTTCGCTAGCAAATTACTTCGTTCCCATGTAAAATGTATTCTCCCAATGATAATATTTGAGCCGGTATGAAGCTTGTAATATTTTTTGAGCCGTGCTTTGTGTAATTCATGACTCAAAATTGACGGGATTAGATTCAAGAAGGCATCGATTGGAGTCACAAAGCTCTCTCGAAGGAAGCTGCGAGTCCGCAAGGACTTCAGTCACGTTGCCATTTGTACATAGGTATTGGACACAGTATGATTTCATCGTCCACAAACATTAAACAAGATAAATTGCATCACACCAACACTGCGCTGGACTGTTTTCACAAGTATACAATTCGTTGTTTTGAAAAATTTTGGTAACTGGTAATGATAAATTGCATGATATATTTATTTTAGAGCGCAGCAGTGCGACCCCAACGATCATCTAGCCGAATATTATTTGGCACACGAATACGCGATCAATAGACAAATAACAGAAGCAATGGTTCACGTGAAAATCGCGTTGAATTTGCACGCGGAACATATACCTTCGTTGCATCTGTTGACTTTATTACTTTCGGCACACAAGCAGTATGTCGAGGCCTTATCTCTGGTCGACATTGCTCTCGACGAATATCCAGATAATTTGAATTTACTTTACGTAAAAGCACATCTACAATTGTACAGCATCGGAGGTGAAGAAGCTTTGGCAACCGTGAAACACATGTTGTTTTTGTGGAAAAATTTATACGAGGAACAAACTAACGCTGACTGTAATGATCAGCACAGCGAGAAGAGAAGCGAAACGCGGAGTGTTTTCCACTTGTACACGTCTGAAATGTCTGACAAAGATTCGAGTTAGTATGTTTATGCTCTACCAGTGCCATTTCATAATATGACATCCACACTTGAATCTTTGGTATAATTTCCTATAAATTTGATGATCAATTCTTTCGCAACAGGTTCGTTACATGCCCATTCATTGGCAGCTTCGAGAGTCGAACAAGCGTTATCAGAAGTCGCGTCATCTCTGAGCTCGTTTACACCACGACCTGGTCCACAGAGGGCCTGGTTATTGCAGCTTCAAGTTTGGCTCTTACTCGCCGAGGTTTATCTGGATTTGGATAGACCGACGTTAGCTACGTTATCGCTACAAGAAGCTACCAATATATTTCCACTAAGTCATCATATTATGTACACCGTGAGTGTCGAGCCATTTCGTTCGCGTGACCTCCAATCAAATCTACGTTTTATCAATTACAGAGAGGACTCCTACACGAGCATAAACAAGAATACGTTGAAGCTAAGCAGTGCTTTCAAAATGCCGTCTCTATCAATCCATCTCACATAAAAAGTCTTCAACATTTGGTGAATACTAAAATTTTCATTTAATTATTAAAAACAAACAACTTCGATAATACACTTCTCGACGTAAATCTACACCTAGCAAGGTTTTTCGCTCGTTGTTCGATCAGCTCGTCGACGAGTGGATTCAATCGATCGAATTGGCAAATTTTCAGCTTTTCAAATCGTGATCATTGATTTTATTTGCAGGGTTTGATCTATCACTATCTCGGAAGTAACAGATTAGCCGAAAAAACTCTCAGAGAGGCAGCTAAAATAGACCCAAATTCGCATCAGACATGGTAAAACTGGGAAATTTTACTGTCATTGTGGTGCCGTAGTGTTTGGGATGGATTAAACGAGTTCCGATGGAAATTTGATGATGTTTCAGGTACAATTTGGGAAAAGTTTTGGAATCCTTGGGAGAAGTAGATGCTGCTAGTGCATGTATGGCTACGGCGTTGGAGGTCGAGACAACCAATCCAATTCTACCTATAACTTCCATACCAATAACATTCGAATAAAATTGTTGGCGGTGAGTAAGAAAACCACTGCACAAATCTAAATAATTATTAGGTTAAATAATTGTTTATTAATCCATAAACAGGATTAATTATTTTGTGCATCAACGAAGTCTCTTTGCTTCGAGGTATAGCAAGCTGGTACGTGGATTTTCCATTTGTTCCTTGGATCAATAATTAGACAAATGAATAAAATAGGTGTATAGCATCAGTTGTTGAAACATGTACAATCGGCCATGTAAATAATCAACATATAAGACGGCAAATCAAACTGTAAGCTTATCTAACTAAGTCGATTATCTGTATGTTGAAATAAATGCGATCTGATAATCTTATGAAAATTTATTTGTCGCTCAAATTGATTCTTGGTCTCAATTCTGATCACAACAGTTGCCAAGTGACCCAAATGACGGCGAAGCGTGTATCAATATATCAGACTCCCGTTGACTTACTGATATTTTCAAGCAACGCTTTGTAGGGGCATGCTATGGTTCGGAAACCTGGAAAGTGAAAAAGATAACATCATTCACGTGGCAAGTCTGGACGGATAACGCGTCAACGACGGAAAAATTGATAGATTAAGTGTATCAGGATTATACAAGTCTTGAAGTTTCAGATAACGTCTAAGATTACCGAATATCACAATAATCACGTAATCAATCGCTTATTCCGTATCTACCCACTAATTACTCATCCTCTAGGTTGAATCGGATGACTTCACCACCACCCACTGGGATGCTTTTTTTTTTTTTTACTGCAACTTCGTCGGACAGATGAATAAGTCTTCACAGGTTTCGTTTACTTCTTCAATTGGCATCTTTTTTGTTCACTACGCGTGATACCTGGGAAAGAAGACGTCACGCTATTTACAAGAAGGCTACTTCTTCGGCCATATATCTCGTGGCAATAACTTGCCACGATCATACAGCTAGTAATAATCTGCGTTCCGTCATCAAACTCGTTTCGTGAATTTCCATTTTTTAACACCTATAAGCCAATACAGTTTTTTTCCCGACCAATACTATTAATTTCGCGCAATGTATGGTTTACCAAATGAAAAATACATATAAATCCCATAAAAGTCGAATGGGAAGCGGATGAAAAGACACGCAAAACTTAAATTGAGCGCTCTTAACGTCTGTTTTTCCACGCGAGTCATAAGAGATAACGTGGGACGAGCCACGGGAAGTGTGAAGTGTGGTCGTTTGGCGTACGTTTTTAATTTCCAGGAAACAAAGAGCGGATGGTGAATCGACCAAGGCGCGAATTTATCACGCTTGTAACGTCGGGTACTCGTAAGGAAATCGAATAAAAAATCATCCGAAGCATCGGTTTGTCGTTAGCCGAATGTTCGGTATGCTTTTATCTCCCTATCTACAACGCCACACGTATGTCTGACAACATTGATTTTCATTTCGCTTATTTGCGTTGCCGCATTCTGTAATGTACTTTGCGTCGAATTTGGGTCTCGAAAATGATCAGGCGAGTCTATTATCTGAGAATCGTCACTGTTTCCGCGAATGACGTAATACGTCGATGACAAAATCATTCGATTGGTAGATTAATATTATCGGTCTAGGTCGAATACGGGTATATTTGGTGGAAGGGAGGTAGTTTTGCCGTTTCTCTTTTGCACTCGTCGAAAAGTAAACGTATCGGCTGAAAATATCTGAAAACCGTCGAATATTATTTGCTGAAACCACGAATCGCGTTTCAGCTGTTCTTCGCCCTTGTGACTTTCGTGGAATCGTGCTGAGTACCGCAAAGAGAATAACCTCATCGCAGGCTATATCACGAATTCCTAATTATCGTATCGAATAAGTACTCATCAGACGATAATTAACAAACGTCGAAGTTTATTTTCGTCGTTATTGCTCAGCGGTTCTATCCTCGATCCTGTCCCCGATATCGGGCTTCGTGTCTCTTACAGTTCGACGAAGGAAAATTACGAAAAACGCGACGTAAATAAGAATTTACGATTTGCGTGTCGAATGTCATTGCAATTACAGCGTAATTTTTTACAAAGGCTCGTGGGAACCTCGTTCCACGGTATAATTTTCCAACGTAACAGGCGTGTTTCATTTCATTGTTCCCGAGATCGATTATTCGAAGTTGCGATTGGCGTTTATAAAGCAATAATTGCGGCTACAGGTGCCTTTTGATGAACGAAACGTAGACGTGTTTACTTGAATATTTGAAAATGCCACGGCAAATAAAGGGAGCAGCAAAGGGAAATCGAAAACGCGTCCGTTGTTCCATTGTATCGCGTGCCTACGTTATTCTATCAACGTTGTTCTCGGTCAAGTAGCTACCCGGGCGTTCTCGCTAGGGCGAAAAATGAATCGATGATTCATGTTTCCTGCGTTAGAGCATCGATAAAGATAATTGTTTTAAGATTTAACTCACTTCTCAGGAATCTCTAACGAGATTACGGTCCCGTGTGTCGCATTGCGCGCCTGCCTGCGCACAACCGATGCGCAATGGAAATGCGGTTTGAACGTCTTGTCCGGTTACGACACAATTCTGAAATTCTTGCCAAATTTTACATACCTATGGCCAAGAATGATACGGCGAGAACGAAGAAGAAGAAAAAATATGCCAATTCTCATTTGCGATGCCCATGCTTTCGTATAAATTACACGAATGTATATATACGTGCATGATCGCATAAACGAGTCGCGTGCCGTATGGTAAATTCGTCTTTTTTTCTTTCTTTTTTTGACCGATTTTATGGCAACAAATTGGCGTGGATTTATGTTTTATCGATGAAGCGTTTTGTAAGCAATGTGGTCGGGATAATTGACGTTTCGAGACGCGGTATAGGGCAGGAAAATCTGACCGGGCCCGATGTTGGCGCGCGTACGTGTGGGTCGAATGCCGATTGGGCTACGGTAGGGATGAAAATGGTTCGAAATGTATGAAAACTCTGTGAAATAGGCGATCCGGCAGGGCAAGGTGCAACCCCGTAGCCAGTCAGCCCTGCCAGCACCACTCTGACCCGTTCGCAAACTGTACACAGGCTCCAGTGGTTGACGCATTGCAGGTGGGTAGGAGCCAATCAGAATTGAGCTTAGTTTGGACGTTAGACGAGTCGACAAGGAAGTCTTGTAAACAAGACCGCACCCAGCGCTTATAAAGCCTACTCACATGCGCGGGTGAAACTTAATCCGAAGTCAGACCTCGATATATATGGTCGAAGATCATTGATAAATGTATAAAAAATAAGGAAATCGGGAGTGTTTTATATTTTTTTCATATTTAATTTGAGGACCGACAAATAAATACCGCGCAGACGTTTGGATCGTCGGAATAATGTGCGAACTCGCGAGCGTGGCGTAGTAACACAGTATCGGCTGGACGGCTCGCGGTCCCTCTCTTCCATTATTGTCCGAAGTGTATTTCGTGTCAGCGGCGCTGTTTCGTACGTTCGTAGTGGAGTTTGTGTACAGTGTGCGGTTAATATCTAATCAAATCTGCAATGGTGAGTTGAGATTCGCCGTTATTAAGCGATTGATTTCGAGGTAACGATGAATTATGTGAAAGAAAGAGCAACTTTCGCGAATGACCATAGACAGAGAGACTGCGAGAGACAGCGAAAGGGAAAGAGAGAGCGAGAGAGAGAGAGAGAATAGACAGTGAGAGAGGAAAAGACAGAGCGAGAGAGAGAGAGAGAGAGAGAGAGATCGAACGAGCAAAAGCGGTTCGACGTTTTACAAATGGTGGAGCCGACACGGCGACGTGCCTTCCGATATTTTTACGTTTAAATTAACATCTTGCCGAGTTGTTCCATGATTCGTCGTATCGAAGATACCGCTACCTCGAGATCATTGCTTATCCTGAAATAGATTTCAACGATACGTTATCGAAAGCCGCAGATTCCGATTCTATTCGACGATGAAAAAACGTGGGAGCGCTAAATTATTTTTCTCCGCCTCGATTTCTCTGCTCGCCGAACGTTTTTACTCGTATCGATTCGAGACGCTTCCCGTCGCGATGCAATACCAGAAGGAATATCGTGGTTCAAAGACGCCAACTAAGTAACTTTCAAAAACGAACGCTCCGTTGAACGATTGTGACAGCTCGGCTATCGGCTTCGATGATATACGCGTTGCCTTTCGATGCCGAAAATTTCCCGATACTACACATCGCGAGCAAGAATCATGCCATTTTTAGCATCGACGAATCTTCGCTACTTTGTGTTTCATTTCCTTACAACGGGCGTAACATCGCAGCGACATATTTCCATAGAATTTCGTCGATCAACTAACGAATAACTCGAATCTCGTTCGATGAACGACAAGGTAACGCGAATATACCGCATCTCATCCGATGCGACGAACGAGAGCGCGAAGTTCTCTAGGTTAGATCCGTACTATCTCCGATGTATAATTAAACTCTCAATTATGATCGTGCCTCGCATTATTCGTTTCAACCGGGATGAGGTTTCTCGCACCGCAATCGTACGTGTTTCAACGTGGAAGCGGAAATCACAGTTACGATAAAAATTCTCTCGCCAGTTCTGTGATACTCTGCATCTGTATGGATTTTCTCTCGCTGCATGTTAAGACCTCCGGCAGCTGCCACGTACCGTCTCGAGAATAAAAAATGTCGACGCAAACGTCTGAAAATTACCGAGCAGGCCATTCTTTTTCGCCGGATAACCTCGCGTTTTCCCTATACTTGGTTCGAAAAATTAAATGATCGTGAGAATTCGGCATGATCCCTATGTAACATACGCGTATTAGACGCATGCCTCGCCACGTTCACCGTGCGTACGCACACGTTTCGTGCGCATACGGCCGCGTATACATATATATATGTATATATATGTATATACACGTTCAATGTGTATATACATGTATATATGATACCGGTAATAGTAGGGCAAGCTTTATGGCGGCCTTATACACCCGCTATTGATTTTCGTAGTTGCTCGGTGCAGCTCTGTCGTGCCCTCTTCTGTTTCGGGCACCCCTTCCTCACCTCTGCCTCCCTCCTTCGCGAGTTTGACTCCCTTCTCTTGCTCCCTCTTGTACGGCTGTTCGTTAGCTGGGTCTCTCTCTCTCTCTCCTCTCCTCGAACCCTCGGAACCGTTAGCCGGCGCCGGGCGCCACCCCGAGAATTCGCGAACCTGCCACCGTGCGACGTTGTTCGGTGCTACGGTCGACGGTTTCACCTGCAACGTTTTGCCGCAAACGGCAGAGATCGCGAACGGAGTTCGGTCGGATAAAGTCGAGCATCGTTGATTACAATCGCGAGTGAAGAATACATAGTGGTGAGGTTATTTTTTTATCCTCGGTTTCGGTTTGCGGATCAATTTTCACGCCTGGAGAAGATACGAAAGACCGACGAGATTGTAACATGGTACGTCGTTTTCATCGCCCTGCCGCGTTTTATTGATTTTTTCATTCGATGCTTGCTCATTTAAATTTTAATTAACCGATAGGACGCCGAGAATCCTTTATATCGTTTGGGAAAGAATTACCGGAATTTTTTTTTTCTCCTGCGACAAATCTTTTTCTACGCATTTTACGTACTTTGCCTGACAATGGGATTTGAGGAGGGGAATCCAATTAGGATGTTACCTAGTATTTCACTATTCGACGTTTGAAGCCAACCTGACGCTTATTGCCCTGAGATTTTATAAAACCAAGGGAGCTATTTTTCAATTACATATCTACGATACGCTTTAGATAAGAATTAATTACGGTTTGAAACCAATGATTGTGGCAAAGATATAAGGCTAAAAAGTATTTTGTTTTATGATTCTGTAGCGAGTATTTCTGTTAATAACATTGACAACTTTGGCAATTTTTTATCGAAACTTGCCAGACTTATAATCGTAATCTTGTAGTTCTTATCTCTGTAAGATCACTGCCGCGATCATATCGGAGAATGATACCATTTAAACATGCGACAATAAAAATTCCATCAAAATCGTGTCATGGCGATAACTGATATTTTTTCCTTGTCAAATTGATAAAGAACAAAGTCTTTATCGATTTGCCACGTTTTGTTACATAAGTATTTATACATCAAATTTTATGACTGCGGAACGCGAAGAAAAATGAAAGAGACAGGATTTTATGACCGAGCACTTTTTTCGTGTTGTCTGCTCGAAATTGGTGGTTTTGGTCTATAACAATGGAGTAGCGGCGAAGCTACGGTTGTTATGTTGATCAACAATTTATGTGGAACCATGAATTTCCGAAATTAATGAGTTTTTTTTTTTCAACCAGGCTGACCAACTCACAGAGGAACAAATTGCAGAATTCAAAGAGGCGTTTTCCCTTTTCGACAAGGATGGAGATGGCACCATCACGACCAAGGAGTTGGGTACCGTTATGAGGTCATTAGGGCAAAATCCAACAGAAGCCGAATTACAAGACATGATCAACGAAGTAGATGCTGATGGTACTTATTGCTAAATTTTATATATATTTTTTTCACTTACAAGCCGTCAAACGTCTTCTCTTTTCTGTCCCTCGTGTGTGTTTGCAAATTGGTACGTCGTACGAAGGGTATAGTTTTTAGCGAGTCGATGGATCGACTTCCAACTACAAATTCTGGCCAAATTGTACGACGAGTGACAAAGTTACATCTTTTAGAACCAGCTTGATGTAATTAGTTGTCGTCAAACTTTGTTCGAAATTACGAACTAGTTAGGAAATGTTCACGAATTAACTTCATCACAAACAGCCTCGTAACATTCGATGATGCTGAATAAAACTTGTCTAGACCCATGTCCTATGAAAATTTATAAAATTTATAGTATAACGGAAAATACATTGTATCAAATTCAGCAAGACTCGCTAGTACGTGTTTCAACCAAATTGAGACCAAATTCCGATATAGTTTTCGTAACGTTCTCGCAAATTCAACCCATGATATGAGATAAATCTCGAAGATTTTTTCGGAAACTTTATTGATGTTTCCCCATTGATTTCTCGGACATAAAAATCAATGAAACGAAAATTATTCCAGGAAATGGAACCATCGACTTTCCCGAATTTTTGACCATGATGGCACGTAAGATGAAGGACACTGATAGCGAGGAGGAGATTAGAGAGGCGTTCAGGGTATTCGATAAAGACGGTAATGGTTTCATTTCGGCTGCGGAGCTGCGACACGTCATGACAAATCTTGGCGAGAAGTTGACAGACGAGGAAGTAGATGAAATGATCAGAGAAGCTGACATTGACGGTGACGGTCAAGTCAATTACGAAGGTAAGCAGTGTTTCCAAAACTGCCCGTAGACCGAGAATGGTGTCCCATCGATGATGTCGATTGCCGTTATCCATTTTTCACTCTTTTACTCTTATAAGATTTATTGAACCGTGAATGTTTTCGTTTTCAGAATTTGTCACAATGATGACATCAAAGTGAATACAAACCATTATATGGGATAATTCACAACTAGGAGTGGTGTTGATAATAAAGTGAATACCAGAATATAAGCTATCATCAACACTTAACATAATACTATAATAATAAGTAATAAAAATAAAATAATACCAACCATCTTCATCGTCGGCAACAAAATCTTAAGAGTATAAATATTGAAACTGCATTTCTGCTTTCCAGTCTTAATACATCGTGAATTGGAAATATATTAACGGTATCATGAAACGTTGGAGTAGACCTTTGAATAAAGTTTGATGTAATTTACAAGTAATAAGTAAACTACTGTAGAACATTTGCGATAATCATCAAATTTTGTTCAAAGTTTGTGTAATTTTTTAAGAAATATATTCAGGTATTGTGTTTGAATTAATAATAACTCTGAAAACACCCTTCATATCTTGTTTTAATTCTACATGTCCGTGTTTAATGGGAAAAAAACGAATGAAAGAAAAACCAAAAAAAAGCAAATGAAAAAAATAACGTTGATTTCGAGAAAAAAAAATAATCTGAGAAATTGATGTACCGTAGTATTATAACTCCTGTAACAGAAAGAAAAGAAAACAATCACACTCTGATTATACATGAAAGTTCGTGTTGCATTAAAAAGCGAAAACACTTTGTGGCATGATACTCGGCTCAATGTGACAAAAGAGGAATGTAACGAATCGTCGTCAATAGGTTAATAGTAATTTAAATAGTATTGGTTTATAATTTAATTTATACATTAAATAACGATGAGGAAAAGTTGAACAAAGAAGAGAGAGAAAAGAAAGAAAGGTATGGCGAATCGGTGCTTGCCGTGACCATTTTTCTTCTTTTTTCTATTCTTTCTTCTTTGGTTCTTTTTATTTTGTTCTGCGTTGTTTTTCTTTTCTCCTCTCGTGGAAAAACAGTATGTATTTAATTTGTAATACCGTAAACGCCACGCGAACCAAAAAAAAAAATGAAAAAAAAAAGGAAGTGGGGACACACAGGGATCGTGTCTGACTGACCCTGTTAACATTCCTTCTCATCCCAGACTGTATGAAAATGTAAACAAACGAACGTTTAACAAAGAAAGAAGAAAAAACAAGCCAGAAGCATCATCGCTCGATTTAATCAGACCAACATTTGCCATGTTTATAAAAAGAAGAAGGAAACAAACAAGCGAATAAACAAACACGACACACCTCTCTCCCGAATACACATACGGGGAAAAAAATCGCACTGCACAACATCAGCACCACATTTCGAATTCTATCGATCAGTGCACTTTGTGGCACTAGTTTCATGATTGCACGATTAATGGTGCAACGGACTGGTTGGCTGGAACCAGCGCGTCTTAATGTTACTTAACCAACGCCGATAAAACATCGTCGGATCAGTCATAATACATGTAATATATACATATATTATATGTTAAATTAAAATTCCTCCACAGTCTTTATTTAATAATGTATTCGGTGAACTAGGTTGCATTGATTATAAAAGACAAAATAAATGTATCCTCATTTTTAGGTCACAAAATTGTTATTTCCTTCGCTCCAGATTTCCTATTCCCTCTTTCGTTGTATCGATCATGTGACGTTCGTACATTTCGCGTTCCACGTTGGCGCTAATAATGGAAGCTACCTCGCATGATTCTTACAACAGAATAATTAGTGAAGGCACTGACATTCGCACTTTACTGAAATTATCTGACAAAAGTTCTATGAATGTACCATCAGGTGTAGACTCGTAATGTTTTTTTTTCTTTGGTTAATTAAACGTCTAACATTTCAACGTGCATCGAACGTGTTCGATGAGACATGATTCTCCAGTTTAGAGACGACAGATTTCAAAGTAATGTTTGGGAGTTGCCTGGAATTTTTTTTTCAGATCATTCCAATGTGGTTTCTCATGCATATTTATTCATAATTTAAGTTACATCCTAATTTCTTGAAAGGCTGATTATTGGAACCTGAAAAATGTATAGATTCACACGCAGGTCATGTCGCTGGATGGCTAATTGTGATTATCTTTCCGGATCTAATAAATAATTCAGTTAAATTTAATAATGCCCGGTGCTACGTTTCACTGAGCAGCGCAGGGAAATGGAAATAGGGCGCCATTTTCCGCCCACCAGCAGATGTCTCCAACGTTCAATAAGCTAACAATGGCGAATGGCGGGAAGGTGGGGGCAAGATGTGCGCGTTGTGACTGCGAGAGATAAGAACGTCATGGAAGCAATAACAATCGGAGATACCATCAGTCAATCCAGTCAATCAGTCGTCTTCCATACTAACGAGATACAGCGGAAACGAGAAATTACGAGATTCTTCGATTGATCCGTTAAACTTATTTCATCACATCGATCGAAATGGTGCGCGCGTGGTACATGGATGACAGTAACGATGATCAACGTCTGGAACATCACAGAAATCCACCGCAATTTATATCAATCGATGAGCTTTTTCAAAATACAGGAGTCGAATATTTCAAGGTAAAAACCGTAGTCTTGGCGGTATTCGGGCAGTTCACGTTGTTGTAACAATATTCCCATCCGGCGTCATTTGTTGCTGTTCTGTCCATGACCGATCAATTGTAAATCTGATTCTCGCGATCAGTTATGCGGGTTTCATCAAAACTCCCGTCCACTGCGCTCGTATTCATTGCGTTGGAAACATCAGTTGTATTGTTAGTCGAATATGCTATTGTTCTGTCTTGAAAAGGAAAGTTTTGGCCCGAAAATTCAGAGTAAAAACAATTGCATGGACACCGTATCCCCGGTATTGCTCAATTTGGTTTTACGTTCAAACAACCTCGCGACTCGAATAGTATCATTGACATAACTCATTGTTTGTCATTGAACGGTAATATTACAAACAGGAGAACATATTCCATTGCCTACGTATCACTGCTTTATCGGCTTGTTTCCATCTTCTTTCATTCTGACCTTTGATAAACAGTAGACGCATGTCAATGATAAGTATACGTTGATATTATACCTAATATCTTTACCGATTACGCGCGGACTCGCTGCTTTTGCTCTCCCATGTCCCTGAATATCGTATTCACTCTATCAGATAGATCATGTCAACTATGAGACGGATCTACAGCTGAAGGAATTGAGAGAGAAGCGCGGGTACACGTACGAGGACTCAATCGAATGCTCCAAGAAATGTCTATCGAATTACGAAGAGATGGCAAGTATCGAACACGTTCGTCTTTTGAGGCGGAGTTTTGTGTAAACATTTTTCATCGATGCACAGCTGAAAAAATTCTTTGCCGAACATCTTCATACTGATGAAGAAATTCGTTTGGTTCTCGACGGATCTGGATATTTTGATGTTAGAGATCCGATTGACCAATGGATTCGGATTCTCGTACAACCCGGGGATTTGATCATCATACCTAGCGGAATATACCACAGATTCAGTCTTGACGTCAATGTGAGTAAACTTGTACAATTATTTTGTTCGCCTGTAACGCTATTGAAAACTGTGACGAAAATTAATACTGACCAAAAAGTTCGGTCTATCAAAAGTTTCAGTTGCATGATTATTTTTAAAAGTGTATTTGAAAGCAATCAAAAAGAAACGTTCAATCGATCAATTTTTTATTTTGAAAATCATAGCGTTTGAAGTTATATGGTAAATTATAAACAGAATTCGGACATTCGGATTATGGTAATTCGTGTCTTCAGGAATAATAACAATGTTACCAGATTATTCGACAACCACTGATTACAGAGTTGATATTCAACTTGTCATTGAATCTTAAAAAGATCCATGAAAGCTTTTAATGGGTCAAGTTTTAGGGGTGAGACTTGATCTATATCATTTTTTCTATTAGAACTATATAAAGGCCAAAAGATATTTTATTGGAACGCCAGTTTGGGATCCGTATAACAGGCCAGCTGATCAAATGGATTGTAGACAAGCTTATTTGGACCGGCTCAAGAAGGGATTCGTAGCATCTTCTATTCAGCGATGCGATTTATAATCTGCGATTGTTGGCTTTTTGACAAATATACGAAGCATGTCGCAGAAAACTGACCGACTCATTGGCAGATTATGTATATATATTTATATATAAATGTCCATATATCGAAATTGATCATGGACTCATCATCAATCAACGATTATAAGATTACTGAACAGTTTGTGATGGGAAGTGAATTTTTCGTTCCTTTTTCTTGTTTCAATTATAAATACAATTCGAAGTCGACTCTTGCAGCACTGTAAAACTGGCGTTGCTGTCCAGTTTGTCGTACCCACGCACCAGTTTTAAAATATCCCTCCTTCGCCCACGCTTGCATTTGTTCCGTCGTATGAGGACCGTGAACTTCAGCACTCTCGTTCTGTGACCATTTCAACTCCCATGTGACAACTTCTTCTTCCAACTGTGATTTCCCATCACTCGGACTTTCGTTTGTCTTAACAAGATTCGTCGATGACGAGGCTAAAACCAGCATGGAAAGCATTTTATTTTTCTCTAAACAATTAATTAGATTTCAACCCTGAGAAGAATAAATTCTTGTGGCAATTGAAGTCACGGTGAATTTAGAAGATCATTATAATTAGTACGCTCCCATGATTAGAAAGAGGTTCCAGTAAAAAAGAAGAAAAAAACCAACCATTGTCATCCATTCCAAGATTTTCCTTTTCTTTAGTATCAAAATCGTCAGCGTACATGTCCAGCTCAGCTTCTTGTTTCGAAGGGTGGGATTGTTTGCTGTTTTGGTCGATCTGCAAAAGCACAATTCGTCGATGGCAACAAACGATTTATGAAAAGAGGCAAAACATAATCAAAGACAAGCAAATAACCTTTTTCTTTATCTGTTCGTAGGTTTCTTGATATATGTCCATGTTACCAGTTCGTGTCAGTATTTCATTGGCCAATTCAGTTAATTTCGTTATCTTCTCCGAATTTTCACTTTTATCCACTTCTGTCTGAGATTCTTTCCGTTTCTTCCATCGCTCGGCTGAAGTCATTTTCGTCTGCTTTTTACCTACGATACAATTTGACTTTATCCCCACGCTGAACAAGGTTTATTACGAACATTTCAGCTTCGTAGAACCAAATATAAATATATGTCGTCCCAAACTAGGAAGAATTATATTACGAGTAAATCTAGAATGCTTCAGAACGATCAAAAATAGCTCATGCATAGTCTTGAAATTTGACTTAGAAAAAATCGTATCATCCAATCAAAAGGTATGGATGTAATGGGTATAGAAACGCGATGATTCCGCGAGGATGGGAAAATCTGTAAAAATGGCGTCTTCGCTTTCTGGTGATATTCCAACGACGTAAATGATTGGACAAGTGAGGTAAAACGAACAAAAATATTTTTCGATCAATTTGCACAGAACCATTCTTTTCAATGAATAGCATCCTCACCCAGTCTGCAGAGCGTCTTTGCTACAGTTTCGCCAGGATTCATGTATTCCAGCATTTGATTGTACAGACTTATGCCATCGAACAAAAATTCTCCGCTGTCGTCGTCGCTATCGCTATCTGCCAAACCTTTGATTTCCCCAGTATCCTTGTTTTTAGCATCTTTAATTGGTTTAACCTGCGAAATTAAAGGTTAAATTATTCCATACTTTGCTAGCAACCAAATATCACGCGTAACGACCAACCTGGACCCAATCGATGTTATCTAGCCAGTGGTCTTTGATTTCTTTTTCTTTGTTCCATAGGTAGTGTCCTTCTTTGTCGAAATGACCTTCTTCCAATTCCTCTTTCATGTTGAATGCTGTGAATCCAATATCCGTTTCGGCAGTTGCAGGTCCGTCTTCCGTTCCTAGAAACGGCAATTATCGAGGTCTCCTTTCATTAATTCTAAGCGGCGAATCGCGCAACAGATATACTGTCTGATGCAATAGAACTCTGTACCAATAATAGAATTATAGAACAAATACAGACCTTCGAAATCGTCCTCGTTCATCACGTTGTAAGTATCAGCGACGACTTCATCATCTTCTTCATCGGAGTCGAGAGAATTTTTTACGGCCGATTCCAATTTTGTTTTGGAATCTTTCCACTCAGCCGTCAGGACGTCGTCCAACTTGCGTTTGGACATCGCGTATTATTTTCGTTAGAACAAGAGCACGTAATTGTCGAAATTCTGGAATGAACGAACAGAGAAACGAAAAGTTATTGGAAAGGCGACATTCGCGATGCATCGAATTACCGATAATGCTTGTCGTTATTACTGAGTTATGGTTAAAAATTAGGCATCACAACGATAGACATCGCATATTCACAGACGAAAGCTTATTTTTACGAGGAATCTGCGTATATCACGACACTTGTTCACTTTTTATTAGATTTTAGAGGTTATCCTGTTGTTTTCGTACGCGTTACGCTGCGATGCGATAGTACAATTGTCCAACTTCCTCCAATCGCGTCGTCTTGCTAACGTTACCGACCGTCGGTAACTCGCGAGGCACACGACGCCAGGCTTACCTCTTCGTACTCCTATGCTCCGGATACCAAACTCTGGAATAGCTCGTTTTCCGACGATACGCAATATCATGTACGTTCGCTTGCCTGACTGAGGGCGTTTGAAACGTATCGCTGAATAAGAATCGTCCGTTTTACAAACAGCACTTTTAAATTTCATTTCTCTAGCGAATCGTTCATTTGAAATCGAATTCTATTCTATCTGAAGCGATTCCTGACTTGTAGAAACCTTTAAAAAATGAGAAATAACAAACGATAAATTTGTTTTTTCTTTAATGCGACTTTATTCTCAATTGTACATTGGTCGAGTCTTAAACTCATCATTCGGTTGTTGAGCGAAGATTATCCGACATACCGTTAAAACTTACTTGCTCTCGGACAAAAAAAAACAAATATTTCACCTTCGTCAATAAACATTTCAGTTCTGTTGAAAATTGGATTGAATTAAAAGTCTAGGTACTCGTGTATCAGTAATTTTCACACGATGTTCCTATCGAATTTTTATTATAGTACCGAGTGAGTAAATTCATACAAAATAAATTAAGCGAATAAATATTATAATAAATAATGCTATCTTGGCAGATTCTTGAGAAAGAAAATCCACTAAACAACGTTAGGTATACGCTTCGCAAATGTATCGGGTGGATAAACTCATCCCCATGCGCAGTTTCGTTATAAATCGACTCAACGGTCGTTAAAATAGGAAAAATCACGACGTCACGTATACTTTGCGATGTGTCTGCGATCTCGATGAGGATCTTCGCCTCCTGTCCTTGCTAATTTTCTCAGAGTCTGTGCATTCTGGATACAATTTCACGCAGTCCTTGAACTCCGTTTTGCCCTTTGTTCTGTACTTTTCGAAACCGTGTCTGAAATAATCCGTAGGGATTGAAAAAAAAAATAGTAAAATATTTCATAATCCGAGTTCGTATTGTCGCCTACGCGAGTAAGATCAACGCGACGGTAAAAGTTTTCAACCGTATAAGTGTCGGATGCCACGTAACTAACGTATACTCACGAGAAATACCGCATAGCAGAATCCAAAAATGGAATTTGTCGCGTTTTCGCATCCATTTCGCATACCATCCGGCGTCGACATTGGTCATCGTCCATTTCGAGAACAGAGAATATCATCTCGGCCATATCCAATCTGCAATGGAAGCAAATCAACAAACCGAATAATTTTTGTCGACAATAACAACAACAACAACCCCAAATACCAAAAACAAATATCATCGATTTTGCAAAAATGGAATCGCAACGAGGTGCCCTCGTTACTGTCTATCGACTTACTTGGTCAGAGCGTGGGAAATAAAATCGGTATCGATGTAATTTTGAACCAAACTACGCGCGTACGATCCGCTCGACCAGTCATCGCCGTAGCTCGAATGATCCGATGACGGTGGTACCGCCGAGTATCCTGAAACGAGAAGTGAAAAGAAAAAAATCAACGAAGGAAAAACACCGATCTAGCCTATCAAACGGTCGTCGTTTGTCATTTATTTGTTTGTTAGCGTTTCGAGCGACGAGATGTCGAAAATATCGTCGAATTAACGTCACGCAGACGGGAGAAGCGGTGCGAAAGAACAGAATGTATCGGGATATACCTGGAACGCGCGAGAATCGCGGAAAAGAAATGTCTACGTATTGCATAGATCACGAGACGAGAAAGGAGTTGAAACGTAAAGAGAGCATCGTGAAATGAAATTGAGAGCACGAGAACGTAGGTATAGTGAAACTGATCTGATTGCGAGAGCGAGAGAGGAGGAGAGATAGCCTGATGTAGAGGAGGTAATATAGAACGAGACTTGCAAACGCATTAAGACAATAGGATGCTACTATACAGGTATGGCTGAAAGGGAGGCAGCTGAAAGAGAAACAAATAGTATTAGCGAGACTCGGATGCTACAACGGCATAAGAGGAAACAGACATTGAACGCGAAAAGACGACCGAGTGCGCAGATGGTACGGAAAGTGGAGAGAAAACAACTACTGCGAGCATGGAACCTGACGACGGGGCAAAAACACACCTGCCGTGTGCAAGAACATCGAAAATTGGCCGGCTTTCCGAAGTAGCCAAATCAACGAACACAATTCATTTTCCAAGATTCGCCAAGCTAAAGAGGAACGACCAAACAAAAAAAAAAAGAGTTTCTCCGAGAATTAGGAGATGGGATATGGGCCGTTGGGCTTATCCGGAATGTCGCGCACACCTACCTATCGTACAGAGGAGCGCGGGGCTTTGATTAGAGCTTACCGGCGGGATAAACTGTTTCGTGTACAACGGGGCACTCGTAGCCACCAAGGAAACCGGCGTACTTGAGAGCCCCGAATACTTTCAGCGTTAATCCGATGATGGCGATCACCGCGACGACCACCAATACGATTTTTATCTTCAACGCGATAAACGCTGCCAATCCCCCGCCAACTGGAACCGGAAAAACAATTGTTAGTATTATTATTATTGTTGTTGTTATCTCGTTTCAAGAACAGTACGAGTTCTATTAAAAAAGGTGGACATTTTTTGTTCTGCTTTAAAAAAAATCAAGTCTCGCGAAGGTACGATTCGCGAAGAAATAATAGCGCGGACTTTGTTTTTGCGGGGTAAATCCGTTTGGTGAGAGGAAATAATTTGTTCTCTCTACGGAAACGATGTGATTAGACACTTGGATATCATTTTTGTCGGGAAGAAGAAGAAGAAAAAAGATCACCGCGAGTCGTAGAACTCGTAACGACGATGTAATATCACTTACGAAGATAAAGTTTGTGTTTCTTGACCTTGTGTTTGATGCCCGCCTTCTTTTCTACGCCGTACTCGTAATCGTAATCGTCGTCGTCGTCGTCGTCGTCGTCGTCGTCATCGTTGTCCGTCGTCGAAGCGATGATCGATGCTTGTTTCGGTTCGTTTACTTCCTCGGCTAATGCCCAGGCACACAAAATCGCCAGCACCAACAGTACAAGTTTCGGATTCATCTCGTTATCACACCCACCGCTGGCTCGTAGCTGGGGATGAAGAGGTCGAGAATGGAACAATAATACAACAGTCGCGAGTCGTTATCAATACGTATGCCGTCTACGCGGTGATCGGAGTTACAAACTTGTGGCAGCGATAACTCACCGCTCGTCTTTTATATACCTACCGAGCAACCACCTCGACGCACGACGATGGGTTAATTTTTCGAGTAATCGGACGTGGGCTACTTCCGCGCCTATTTTTTTTATTTCTCCATTTTTATTCTCGTCGGCTTAACACATCGCGCAAACATAATGCCGAACGTTGAGTGGATGTTTGCCGAAAATATCGCTAACGAGCGAGTAAACATAGTCGGTGATCCACATACATTTTCATAGACTCACCAATTAACACTTTCCTCGACGCCGATGAACTGACCCGTTGAACTCTTTTCAATCGAATCTTTCCGATATTCGAGAATGCAAAGCGAAAAATGGGACATCGATGGACGTTGCGCGAAGATCGGTGCCTAAACGTTTGTCATTTTTTTGTTTTTTTTTTGGTTTTTTTGGAAAAGTCAATTTTCCGCAGGTAGAAGTAGGTAAAAGTGCGTATATAGATGGTCTTCGCTGTAACATCCCGTTGGCTACTATTGTCGTGTCGAGTGGACCGGGTTGTTGTTATCGCAGGCGACACGCGATTTTCCTTCGAAACCGAAATTATTGACGCTGCTTCGCGAAGCAACTCTGCTTCGAGAGAACGGCAATCGTGGGAGCACCTCTGTGCTCGAATTATTACGATCCAATCGCGACTCGTCGAAAATTCCGGGGACAAATGCTACCGCTTCTCTGCGTGTTTCAAGTTTCGGTGGCACCGGCGTCATAAAGCTTTTCGAGATCTTGCGATTCGAGAGAAACGAGACAGGTTTTTTACGTTCGTGAAGATGGCTCTATAAAGATAGTCGAGCGATAACGATCTTACCCCGAGCGCGATGTGAATTAATCAACGAAGTTGAGACACTGCATACAAAGCTCGTTACGCTGCCTGAATTTTTCTTCCCGTTTTCGGAGAAGCATATTATTTTCGAGAAAACAGTTGTCAGCGGCATTGTTTTCGTAACAGCGCGGTCGTTGTTCAAAGTTTTCACGGAATTTCAGCTGCCCGAATGTTCAGAATAGAAAAGTCGAGATCGACGAATGTATCGGTAGAAAAAGGGAAAAATAAATAAATAAATAAATAATCGCGATCGTGAAATAGTCGCGATCGGGGATGAAAAAGGGCTGACAAACTCCGCGGCAGATGGAATCCTAAATCCGCCTCTGCTCGACGCTTCAAGTAGGACACCATTCGCGCGATGAAGTTTCTCTCGTCAAACGTCATCTGTACGGTTTTACGATGAACCGTTAGATATTCGTAGCAGAGGTTCGTCGTAGTACCGCATTCGATCATCGACGAGTCGAGATGCAGGGAGTACCTACGTACGTACCTAAGGTGCGAGGAGAGGAGACGAGAATCGACGTTATCGTTAATTTATCATTTTTATTCTATAAATAAGAAAAATCCGAACCTAATTATTATATAGGTATGTAGATATTATATTTTACAATAGTTGCATTTTACAAAATATCCATCGGGAGTCTGATCGCACCGCTTCGAGTGACTCGCGCGCGGTTTCCCAATTCTGCCGGAACTCGCAGCTGATCAAAGCCGCCTAGGAAAACGGTGCGATCGTGTCTCGATGGTTCGCTAAATATAATACTATTTAAACTTTAAATTGTATTGTCCTATCAAAGGTTTGGGTATTGCGTTTTTGTCGCCGAGTCCGACGAGTTATTTTATATATATTTACACACACATATATATATATATATATATATATATATATATATATATATATACACACATATATATGCATATATATATACATATATTTATGCGTATCTTTATACGTGTATGAAAATTTAATCTCCCGCATCGAACTTACTCGCGTACCGTCGATCGATGTGCCTGTTGCCGGTACAAGAGTCTCTTCCTATTGCTCGTGGCAGATCGGAACCGAGGGGCAAACGATAATCGGTTTTCCAGGTGTGCGAGCAGTTGTACGTCGTCGAATTCAGAAATGCCTGCTAGTGTTTGATAATTCGTCGCATCGTGAGCATCGACGATCCCCACATTTGTAAGCGGATCGAGTATCCGGTCTCGACTGTAGCGTGCCGAACGACGCGCAACCGCCGCGAGATGAATGTCGATTCCTCGTGGTGCGAACGACCCAGCGATAAAGAATGTTTGGAAAATCTATTCTTCGTCGCATTCACACGGAGTCGACGAAATATCACCGGTGGGTAAAGTTGAAGAGGTAACCAAAAAAAAAAAAAAAAAAAAAAAAATGTAAGCCTCGCCAAATAAGTAACTGGTATCTCCGCGGTAATTGGGATCAGGGTTAGCTACGTTTTTCCTCGGAAATCCGGACCGCGATGCGTTGAAACCTCGGTGAAAATGAAAAGGTCCGCGCACGAGCAGGCTAACGATGAAGACAACCGATTCCCGATCGTTTCGTTGATCCCAAATAATATTATCAGGTTATTGCTCAATTTTCAAGGGTAGGTGAATTTTCATGGTATTTCAGACGAATACCACTTGAGGTTTTTGTTTCTGGTATTGAAAGGGCGCGTCGTAGTCTACGGTGGGCGGATAGTCGGGTCTGTTGTGGTGATGAGAGGCCTGCATGTGATAGAGCGACAAAACTTCCGGTGCCTCGTCGTGGAGTGCCGTGACGTCTGCCACGGCGTAGGCTTCGTCGTGCATCCCGTAAGGATCTCCGCGGCGTTGGTGAGCCTGGCGTTGATGACGCTGATGATAGAAGGTCGCGGAAGGGTCGTACGCCGACGAGTACTGCGGCGTCTCGTAGATGCCGACATCTTTGCTATTGCAAGTTTGACGGGATGACCGAGCCGTCGCGTCGTCCCATCGCGGACCTCCCCCCGGAACGTTGTATCCGGCATCGTCGAGGTGGCCGATCAGCCGTCTGCTGTAGGACTCGGTGTTCTTGTCGAGCTCGTTGCTCTGTCCAACGTATACGAGGAGCTCGGGCCTCGGGATCGCGCGGGTCGGTTCCTTTTTCCTCTTCGTTTTCGTCACGTAGACGATCAGTGCCAAGATCATCGCCGTCATGACGAGGCACCCGGCTGCGAATAGCGACAGATAGAGCGGACTCAGGTGACAACGGAGCGCGGTTTCCGGGAGCGAGATCAACGTTTTGCCACGGAACTCGTCGTTGGCGCAAATTATGTCCGCGGAGTCTACGCCGAGCTTCGACTCGTTCCGATGCTCCTCGGAGCGAATGACGTTCCACAGCCAATGTATCGAGCAGTTGCACGTCAACGGGTTGCCACCGACTCGAAGGGAGACGAGGTTGTCGACGGGAAATTGAGTAGGCTGAAGAGTGGCGAGGTTGCACCGACGCAGCGAGACTATCTTCAGGTATCGCGCGTTGTAGAGGATACGGGCTGGTAGCTCGCCGAGCCCGCTGTTCCCGTCCAACGATATTCGCTCGAGGTTGATGTTGTCGACGAAGGCCCGAGCGTGGATCTTCGCGATGAGACATTCCTCGAGATCGAGACTCCTCAGCTCGAAGAGGTTCTGGAAAGCGACGGTTTTCAGGGTGTCGAGCGGATTTCGGCTGAGGACCAGGCTCGAGAGCATGTTCAACTTGGCGAGAGAAGCGCTCGGCACGGAAGTGAGATTATTTCCGGAAAGGTCCAAGTGCAGGAGGCCGGGAAGCCGATCGAACGCGTCGTCGCTGATGCTTCGAATGACGTTGTTGGCGAGGTTCAGACTGACCAGGGAAGCCAGGGAAGACAGGGAATCTTTGTTCAACTCTTGGATGAGGTTGTCGGCGAGGTCGAGATTTTCCAGGCTGGGCGCGAGCACCAGATTGGCAGCCGGCGCCTCGAGCAGCGGGTTTTTGTTCAGGACGAGGGTACGGATCTTGTGAAGATTCTTCAGAAGACCGTCGGGCAAGCTGGTCAGGGAATTCGTGCTCAAGTTCAGGACTTCCAGCTCGCTGGTGAACCTCAACGCTTGACCGTCGATCTCCGTAACGTTGTTGCCGCTGAGGTCCAACACCTCGAGGGCGACGAGGCCGCGGAAAGCGTTCTTCGAGACGGACTGGATGGAATTGTGGCTCAGGTTCAACGAGACCAGGTCGCGCTGCAGGTTGAAGTTGTCGGAGCCGAGCGTGTGGATCAGGTTCGAGCTGAGGTCCAGGGTCTCGAGATTGCTGTAGAAACCGAAGGTCAGGTGTAGACTGGTCACGCGATTCTCCGCCAGGTTTATGTGACGTATCTCGGGATTCAGTTGAATCGGCACGACGTCCAGGCCAGCGCCGATGCAGGAGGCGCGCAACGATTCCTCGTTGCATCTGCATCGGGCCGGACAGAGGCCGTCGACTGCTCCCAAAAGGGCGACCATCATCGCCACGAATTTAGCTCGCAGCACCGAGGCCATTCCATACGAGCTGCTGTCGTCTCCCTGGAAATGAGCAAGAAGGTGAAAAAAAAAAAAAATGAGGAAAAACGGAAGCGAAAACAACAACGACGACGACGACGAGGATAGGTACATGCTTCGTCCGTGGCTTTTGTCGTTTGTCGCGCGAACGGAACCAAATTCGTTTCAGCAACGGTGTATTTCGAACTGTCTTTTGAAACCCGCTGTACGACGGTATAATTATAGGACTTTGGATGTTCGGGCGGGGTTAAGAGTTTAACGAAATAAAAGTTGCGGCAAACATGTGTTCTCGATGTTGAAACATCTTGGTGCTCCCAACCCCCGGAATAGATCCGGATCCGTCACGCGCGCGACTCTGGATCTCGCGACTCGCCTCTCGATCTCCCCGTAATCGTTTCCGAAACGGAAGGCATTCTCGGCCGTGAAAAACAAATGGTCGGACCACTCGCCTTAAAATGACTATCGCACGCTTACGCCACCTCTTCGGTCGAACGAGACGCGTGCCGCTATCATAACCGCGCCGTGGACGCTTTAAATATTGACGAAACGTTTCATAATTCATTCATGACGAGTAGAAAGGGCCGAATGGTACCTAATGGATAACGTTTCCATCGCGATTGCGCGCGTGATTACAGACGACTGACCGGCCACCGTTCTACCACCGCACGCACGCGCTACATACCCGAGTACCTGCCTACCTACCGATCGCTTCGTAGTCGAGTGTTGGTACCCTCCGCGAACGCGAGTTCCCTTTGAAGTTGAATCGACGCGAGGTGGTTACCTACATCGACCCTCTCTCAACGAGCCCCCCGCTCGCCACCCGGAGATACCTGCTGCAGCGGTATCTATCCCTCTGCCCTGAAAATACCCTCGATTTCTCACCTCGGCGCGGCGGCATTCTCCGTCCTTCGTCCGTTCGACCGTCCCGAGTCGAGAATTTTCATCCCTGACAAAATACCACGCGCAGCGAGAGGTCCGACGAAGAAGTTTGACATCCGCGTGATTCATCCGACCCAAGCGAGACAACACCGTCTGAAACGTAGCTAGGTACTCGCGAGCCCACCGATACCAGATTTTCGTCGACTCGACGTTTACTCGCGTCCATCCATGTACCTGAACTCGAGCGCGTTATCGTCGTTTCGAAACTACGCGTTTTTCCCACGGTCCACGCGGATATCGAACCCCTGGCCGTGTACCTACCACAGTCTTCCCTCAATCAATTCCCGAACTTCACCTTGAGGACGCGCGTCTAGACCACCAACGTATTCCCCCGAAGCGGTATCGACTTCGTGACGGTTGACTCCGTAAATCGTCGTGTTCTTTGTCAACAAATAATTTCGGCCACCACCGGGAGATACCTACCGGGGAGCGAGAACCCAGGAGTTTCGAGCACGCAACTTTACATTTCATTCGCTTTTTCCAACATCCACGTCAGTCGACCCTCGCGACGTTGGTACGCCACTTTGAAGTTGCTCGCCGAATTTCGGCACGGCAATCAAACGGCACATCTACAACCGCGAAGCAGCACCCGACGCCGGTGAAAAAAGGCAGACGTTGAAAAAAGAAATTCAACGTGCGTCTACGCGTTACAGTATTCTTCTCCTCAAATTAGTTGCTAATGACTATTCTTTGTCGGTAAAGGAAATCCTAAAAAAAAAAAAACAGAAAAAACCTCCGCGGCGAACTCTGGTAATCAATTGCGAGGCTGGACCGCGATTATCCGAACGGTTTTCTCTCTTTCTTCGTTCTACCTCGCCCTCGCCCCCCGATTCCGAGGGAATACATCAGAAAACGACGAAACGGTCCGGTTACTCGGGGTTCTATCCTAGCTGGAATTTCTTAAAATCAGAACCCAGGCGTCTGGCGCGTGAGAATTTCATTTCGCGCACCCGATAACGGAATCAGGAAAGTTCCGATCGCTAGCGACCGGAGAAGATTTTTTTTCTCCTTTGGTTTTTCGCTCTTTCTCTTCGTCGACTCGAAGAATCGGCTTTCGAGAGAATTTGACGAAGGTAGAGGAGGGGGCGAAGCGCGGGTTGTACACAGACTCGCGAAACCACGAGGGGATGGATGGAGCAGCGATCGGGGAGATCAGAGTTAGCGGACTGAAAAGAAATCCGGATTTCGGACGGTCGTCGGCGCGGGGAAGAGGGGAAAGAAACGAAAAGAAATGTCCTTTATGGCCCGAGAATAGTTGATTATCAGTAGCCATCGTAATTCGATCAGACTCTTACGTGATTCGACGCGAAAAGCTTTCAGCGCGTTTTCCTCGCCACGGTTTTCGAGTCGGTTGACGCGGTATCTCGATAACTAATGGTTCGATTATCTTGAAATTTGTCACGCGGATAAAAGGCCCGATCCTTCGGATTATTTCTGGGCTCTCGAAGCTCTCGGAGCCACCGAAAAACGATTACAAAATTACGAAATTATACTCTTTCTTATCCGTCCGAGACGCGATGCGCGTTTTTGCCCCTCGACTTTCAATTATCCTAACGAATGTCCGGGCACCGGGTACCGCGTTTTTTTATTCACCTCGCGATGTCTGGCGTACAACCACGTGTCTTTCCCTAGCGATACGATACGTGTACGTATCGTATCTCCGCGATTGCCGCGTCGCAAATCGATGCGGTGTACCGCACCGTAGGAGAGGTGTTTCCATTTGCTTCCCACCCGTTGATCGGAGTTTCGACGGATCCTTCGGCGTCGGATCGAGAAATATGTCCGGCGAGAGCAGCTTACTCGTAAATTTGACGAGGCATTTGCCGGATCCGATTCATCGAAATTCCGAGGAGACTTCTTTGTTTCCTCGGTCGTGGAATGCTAACGAAGATTTTCCGGGGCACGGGACTCGATTCGAATCGGGTGAAAAATCAGGTCGGCGGCGAAGAGGCAAGTACTTAAATTTCGAAAGGCGAGCCCGCGATTCGTGAAAGAAAACAGCAGATGTCGTCGTTGAACAATTGGAAACGAGGCGTGTTCCAGATACGTTGGAGGAGAACGGACGACAATGAGAATGCAGCTACGAGCAAAGAACTCTGTCGAGGGAGAGAAGGTGGGGAACGACGGGAGAGATAGATACGTATCTCCGAAAATAGGAGCGAAGGCACGCGTGTGCGATCGTGGTATTCGTGCGGTGACGAGTCTCGATGCGACCGGGGGTGTGTTGGCTGCGACTGCGAACAACCGCGAGTGTCGCTTCCTTGTCGATGCACGGCTGCACAGCTTTCCTTGCGGCTCGCTCGCTAACGGCGCGAGGTTCACGCCGAGGAAAAAGCTCACCAACACCATTTATAAATAACACGTTCGTCCGCGCCGGGATTATTTGCCTGCCGACGATAACTCGACGCGTAATATAATACCGCTTTTTTCTTCCTCCTCTTCTTGGGAACGAAACGCCGATTTGCTTGGTAATTGGAGAAAAAAAAATGACCGGCGAACCGATTACCGAAGTAGCGGAACAGATACGAGGCGTGCGTTGCCGTAAGCGCTGTCAACGCTCGGATACACTCGCGGACACAGCTCGACATCGGCGCGATGCGAATAAAAAACAAGAAGACAATAAACGGGAATCACCGACTACTTATTACGATTAACGATCATCTCGCAGCGGAGAGATGGTACGCGATGAACATTTTTGCGGCCTTGGTTTTTGGATTACACGGGTTTTCCCGGACAAAATTTGACTGTGGGAGGGAGCAATTTGAAATGTCCGTAATTGGAACGTCGGTATGATAATTATTCTTTTTCTAGGACGGAAAAGCGAGGGAACCGATTGTTTCGAGTCACGCTGTACGTCGAGGAATCTTGCTCGACGTTAATCAATATAATGAACGAGGGAGGTATACCAACGCTGACGTTGCTATTAAAGGCCGTTCGTACTCGAGTTGTTTTCTTTTTGACTGGAAGATTTGCCGTAACGCGTAACAAAATAAAATGAAAGAGGAACGGATATACTCGCGGGTTTTCCTCCCGTTTTGTCGTCGTAAATGCCGATGGAAATGGGAAAAATTCCAGCGTTTTTCCCTATTTTTTGTCGGACACTCCTCTCATCCGAGCTGGAAACGACGAGCTCTGGAACGAATGAATTTTTCGCACCGCCAGATTTGCTCGGCTGGAAAGCCGAATCGATCGGGCGACGAACGATACCTGCTATCGTATCAAATGTCCGAAATAATTTTCCGAGCGAAAACGATTTCGTAAGATTTTTCAAGCTACGATCGAGGTCGGCTGCCGTTGAGGAGAAATCCAATCTACCGGGAGAAAGGATACGAAGTTGGGAGGAAAAAAAAAAAAAAAAAGGGGCATCGCGATTACCGAAATATAGTCGTATTTTTGTGGTCGGTTGACAGCGTGAAAATCGATTCGGTCGAACGAAAAGATCGAATCGAACATCTGCGCGGAGAAAGACGACGAGCTCTGGAAGTCGGGGGGATATTAGAGAAGCGTGGAGAAAGGCTCGAACCTCCGTCTGTCCTATTAGTTTTTCAGGAATCTCACGAAGGTTCCCCTGGTTCCCCTAGCGCCAAGATACCCACCAGCCGTCTTTCTTCTCGTTCCCCTTTCCTTACCACCTGCCTGACCGCTTCTCCTGCCTTCTCTCTCTCCTAGCTGTTTAAACTTCTAGAAACAAAGTTGACACCGCAGAAGTCTGGAAATAGAAAATTTCCTCGCAGCTTTCTTCCACGCTCCTCCTAAGCGGCGAGGTAGCCTATTAACGAGTCATACGGTGGATATAAGTTCGTTTATTTGTACTTAAACTTTAACCGACTCGCTCGTCTTTCGTTTAATACCTCCCTTTGTTTACCTCGCGCCACTCCGAAATCTATCCGCTGACAACGAGAGATACTAATTAATTGCCGCAGAGATACTTCTAGTTTACGTTACGTTTCGTCCAACATTTTCCCACTCCTCGTACGATTCGATGACGAGTAAAAAATGCGCGATAGCGACCGAATTCGCTCTACCCGGAAATTTCGCACGAATTTTCCCCGAAGCTACGATTAACGTCGACGAGAAGGGGGGGGGGGGGGGGGGGGACATTGACAAAACGTGTCAAGTGGGAAAGAATTTGAGAGAAGTGGAAGCTACCATTTGAATTTTCGTTTTCAAGTCGATCCAGCCGGTGTATACATACGTGGGAAAAGTTCCTTCGCATGCGCGTGTATGGAAAAATGTATGTCCGACGAATTCTGCTACCCTCGCAGATTTGCCCTCTTCGCATGAAACGTGAAAATTGCAATCATCGAAACATCACCCGGGTTCGCAAACAATCGTCCCGTTTTCGGATATCTTCCCGTGAAAATGTCAGCCAGCCTATACCAAAATCATCTCTCGCATAGACGAAGGAAATTAACGAGAACGGTATGTCCGGTCGAAGATATGTACGCTCGATTGCGAGAAGACAAAAAGGTGGTTAGCAATTAAGGGACTAAGAACAACGGGTGGATATTGTTCGAGGTTTTGGTAAAGAATACGTGTAAAAGGAAGCGATGAAAATTGTTGTTGTCCGCGCGATTCGAAGAACTGGTATCTTGAAATAGCAGGAAAAATGAACAAACGAACGGAATGACGGATCGACGATTAATTTCGCGCGGGTCGGGATGTTTTCTTCGGTTATAGAAAATAGTTGGAGGTAGACGTAGGCGAGGAAGGACGAGGCGGTTCGAGGGGTGCGATCGCGTTCGTCGTTGGAAATCCTTACTTTGGATGAGCCAGGTCAGATCCGGTATCTCCGTTCAAGGTTGCTCAGCATCACTGGAACGATATTCTCCCGAGGAGGCGGAGAGGCGACCTTCGTAGCGGTGAGCATCGCGAGTAAGAGATTCCATGGAAGCTGTGCCACTGCCGCTACACCAATAACGAGCATCGATGGTAACGAGCGACGAGAGGATGCGACGAACAATGTTGTACGAAGATCGACGAGAAGTTCCTCAAATCGATCCGTTCTTACGTATCATCGCGGTAAACACATTTGGCACACAGATTTCTTTCACGTGCTATTCTAAAACAACGGAAGAGACGGGGGGAGAGGCGCGGAATATATATCGAACCTGGCTCGTCGTCTACGGGGAAAACGATTCTATATCTTCGAATTCGACAATCACAGCGTCGATCAGCGTTCGGGAGTCGCGATTGAACGGCTCTGTGTCCACTATTTTCATCGTTACGTTCTCGTTTATCCGAGACTCTGACGCAGGATTTTTTATTTTTACACTCGCGCAGGATCCGTTTTTTTGGGAGAGGCGCGGATGTGGGTGGGAAATTCGCGTGATTTCGCGAAGGGAAAAAGACGCGTTTTCGATCGTATCTCGAGAGTAGGTTTTTTTTCAACTTTTGTTCCTCTCGACGAACGACCGCTGCGGCTTGACCGTGCGATAAAGAACGAGTTCCGGACACCTCGGGGCTTGGGAGTGTACTGCCGCTATAATCCGAGGCTCGAACCAGTGCTGCTATCCTATGCGGTGAAACGAAGACTTAGCTACGCGCAGGCGAGCCAGTCGAAACGGGAAAAACAAGGCAGAGGGATGAGACGGGTGGCATGCCATGGCCACCCTATTCGTTGCGACCCAACCCCAAAGAGCGAAGGGTACGAACTACTCGGAAGACCAACCAAAGAGTCGAAGACGCTGGCTACGCGCAGACTATTCGGATGGATCGCCGTTCATCGGTAAACGATGCGAGATGTTTGAAGATTTTTTTTTTATTGAAAATGGGCCCTTGCAGATTCGAAGTTTTGGGGGCAGATTCGTCTCGGAAAAGCTGCCTTATCGTCGAATAGCGTACGCGAAAACCTTCGAATAGTCGCGGGTACGAGTTTTCCATTAAATCTCCATCATCCCGAACGTCTCCGCGGCTTCCGTGAAATTCGCGAAATATCGAATGCGAGGCGACTCGCGCGATACACGGGTAGTATCGTGAATAATATTTGCGACGCGGATATGTTCGTACCTATGCGCGTGTTATTGCGATCGTACGGTGACCGTAGTCCATCTGATTACCCGCAACCTCGTTGGACGTAGGTACGCGTACGAAACTGTCGTGTGTCGCGGTGTTTAGTGCCGCGACGTGAAATATGCACGCAGTCAGTCGGATGCTCGTAGTCGAAGACCGACAGACGCCCTGGCTCCAGACTGGCTCGCCTCGACTCCGTTCTCCTCGTCGCTTTCGCGGACGAGTCGTAAAAATGCGCGAGGCACGGGAACGGCGATGAAACGAGGGTGGAAAGCATTGTTAGGTTCTTGCAGCAATATCGGGAACCGC
Source organism: Arge pagana (assembly GCA_963969455.1). Classification (NCBI taxonomy): domain Eukaryota; kingdom Metazoa; phylum Arthropoda; class Insecta; order Hymenoptera; family Argidae; genus Arge; species Arge pagana. The sequence continues at coordinate 30,980,037 of OZ018308.1, forward strand.
GCTGTCGCAAGCTCGCGAATCGAAGATGGAACCAACGGACGCGGGCCAAAACGAGCCATTCCCTATCGCGATGTTGTTCGGCTACGTTTTTCCCGATAAGACGTCGCGGATTCTCGTTTGCGGCCGAATTTACATTCGCTTCGTTCCCTTAATCCGATTTATCGTGGCGTTGGTTATGCCAAGTAAAAACAAAAGATAGAAGACGAGGGGGTTCGCCGTTGGTTGTCATCCGTTTATTGGCTGACTGCCCGCTTTTAGCCAGACGACCGTGACGACGCCGGAGAGTCGAGGATGTCGGACGAGGAGATCCTCGGCACGAGGGGTCGGCACCGCTGTCGGTAACTCCTTACTTACATACGTCTGTCGCGACGCGAGAGCAGGCCGAGGCAGCCTGATCGGTTATTCGAAATTCGAGAGACCCTTCGAAGACGGGAGGCTCGACGAGGAGGCGCGTCGTAGACGTGGGTACTATTTGTACTTGTCGGGGAATTTCGAGCGGATATCTTTGGAAAACTAGGCAACGCACGGAGGACGAACGAGAAGCGGATGGATAGGATCAACGAGTGGCGGCACGGGGTTATTCCGTGACGCGTGCTTCCGCGCTGTATGGAAAGAGAGGGTGACGCGATAGGGGGGGGAGATATTGGCCGGTAGTCGTGGACGAGAAAATTGCCGTAGATAAAGAAAGAGCTGCCGCGAGGACAAAGGGAAGGGGGACGGAGATCGATCAGCTGCCGACTTCGAATTAGCCGAGACATCCGCCGAAAGCTCGTCGCCCGCGTGCAATCGCATCTCGCGTCTTCTTCGGGGAAATCGGACCGATCACGCGTAACGGACACTCGAGCATGACGTTTATTTGCTCGAAGATCACGAAAGACTGGGGCCAAACGACTCGCGAGGAATGTTTTGCCGTGGACTACGAATGAGATTTGGAAGATTGAATATTAACTACCGTGAAATCGTCGAAATGCGCGGTACGGGAGGAAAATCTGTCTCCCTCGCGCGAACGGAAGACGCGAATAACGCAACGTTTTAGCGAAAACTCGTCAAACGATGGAAAAACGTTAGGTTTAGCCATTTGTGAAACGGCAGCAAGAATGGAATTGGCCCCCTCCCCTGGTCGTTGCGTAAATCACTGACGGGGGGAATCGGTGCAGCAGAATCTCACGTCGAGCACCGGAACCCGGGAAATTCGCATGACACGATCGTGCTGGAAGTACGAGGAGAAACGGATCCGAGCGACGCTGTATCATCATACATTTGTACCGAATATGGGATGTTATTATTTTGAATGCCGAGTCAGTAGGTCGTTTGCTTATAGCTGTCGGGTTACCCGTGCAAGCCTGACCAACTGTGTCGCGTTCCTAAATCATTCATCGCGTTCAACCGACCAATACTTAAGCGCAGTGGAACGGCTAACGTGACTGATATTCTTCACGTGAGGAGGTAAATTTTGTGGCCGAAGAGCAATCGCCCGAGAAAAAATTCATTCGGCCAGTGCACAATGGGGGCTAAATTCTACAAACTGCTTGCTCGAGCGTAACTTTTTACGCGTAGCCCGTACCGGCTAAGAATAACAGGTTCAATTAACAGATACGTCACAATTTTCCCAAGCGAGATTGAAAGCGTTTGCTTATCTAGCATTTTTCCCATCAAACGTGTATTCTTCACGTCATCAACGTACGGTGATGCACTTTGGTCACGTGATGTTTGTCACCCGACTCGTTCGTAAAGAAATTCATTCGTTCTACGCAGAATGGAACGGGATACTCGCGAAATGGTAATTTCTAACAATAAATTTCGTCGATGTGTGAATCCGAATAAGTTTAACGAAGTTTGAAAAATAAATCGATCGCCGCGCGCGAAACTACTGCTCTGTTCGTACGACAGATGACTGTTTTACCGACGCAGCAGCGTCGAGCAGCTTGCTCGATTGTCCGCTCGTGGCGCTGCGTTTGTCGTTGCACGTCGTATATCTCCACGCGTGCGTCAACGTCTCACAGCACCTAAGTTTGTCGTTGATGCACCAGGCAAGCTTGGCGACTTCACGCTGCATAGATTCAAGTGAAGTGAAATATCTCGAGGCAGAGAATGTGTTTGGCCCGAATTTAAGAACAGGTAAGCGAATTGCTCGAATACATTCGATCAATGTCAATTTCTATGACAAACCGTGGTATTATCGCCGCATCGCAATCTCGCGTCGCAATACCACTGTTCATTTGTTTTCCTCGTACGTATTTAGCATTCTTAACCTGCAACAAGCACGAACGCGAAATTTCACTCGTCCTCTCGCCAAATTTCGAGAATGATCGTTATTGAAAAACGTCGAGTCCAAACCAGCGTCCGGTCAAGAAGCACGACTTTGAAACGTGCGAATGTAATAACAGTCTTCGTTGACGTGCCCTCGGTCGAGCCGGCACGACCTACCAATACATATTCGACTGTTTTGAAAAGTGATGCACGAACGGTGACAAGTACGAAGTGAACTCTATTTATAATATCGCGCATACTTTGTTACTTCGACCTATTATTATTCATCGCGAAGATGCTTCTAGACGCGTCGTCGTTTGATCGATCAATACATCGCTGACTTCATTTCCCCGAAACATGAAACCATGTTGGTTACAATCGCGCAACTTCGCGGTTTTCCACAATCTGCGAAGCTTTCGTGACGTCGTTTCGGCGTCCAAGATGATTCGCGATGATAATTCGATGCCAGATTTTTTCAACGTTCTTCGCCGTACATTTTATTCGGCTGGTCGAAAAACGTATTTGATCGATCGACCCCAACTGTCTGCAAAGCAGCTTTCGACGTGAAGCACGTTTCTCGATGCTTCGATGGTCGGATAAATCGATTTTATCATTGTTTACAAGTTGTCGATCATCCCGCTGTACATACATTCGCCCAGTCATGGGCGACTACGTCGATATGAAATTGACCCCATGCGCTTCACTCGTTGTCGACGCGGGTTGGACGAGTTGCGCGCGCGCGAATGGACAACAGCTTCGCGGAACGCGTCAGGTGAAACTTTTAATTCAAAACCAACCAACCGGCGAACTTCTTCGTGTAATTTCTATTGTTCCGTCACGATCAACTTCTGGTCGGAATTATATTGATCCTTGCTTTACGAATTTCATTTAACGAAAAGTATCGCGTTACGTCGCGGTAATTAGGAAATTAAGAAACAAAGAAATTATCAACCCCCTAATCAAAAGAATGTATTTCCAAACGTACAAACAATTGGCCCCTGCTGATCAAACATGAATCAATTTCGCCCCTCGAAGCCAACGGTTCTTTCCATCGCACGTTTCACCGCTGCATTGTTCTCTCGCTTGTTTTTGTCGTCGCGCATAAACATACGATTCGAAATCTGCTGTACTTTGCGCGAGATCGAAGTATTTCTCCCGTCTCAAAAAAAAAAAAAAAATAGAAACGAGAATCATTCGCCGCGTTAAAACTATTCTCGGATTCAAATTGGTATCAAAAACTATTCGCTGAGCGAACCATTTATGTTTCGGTAAACGAAACTTCGAAGAGATTTGCTGAAACTTTTAGAAAATCATTATTTGTGGACACGGATGTCGACGCGTATGAAATTTGTTCATGGATATTTTCAATATATAACTAACTTCGGCGTACGTATATGTCGAGAGTTATTCGTGGAACGCTCGTAGCGAGCTCGTTTATACGATCATATTGCGCGCCAACTTGAATATAAAAAACAAGGTATAAAGATTCTCGAGTTTTATCACGTTATCAATCGCGATGTTGCGTGCGCGAGTACGAGAACATGCAGTTGTCGGTCGGGAAATTGTTTAGGAAATCGCATGAAAACCGATAAGATAAACGCGAATAAATATCGTACGACACTTTATTATTGAAAATCGGGTTACAAATCAATGATAAGCTCGATCATTGGAGAGCAAGGATTTGGTATTCTGTACTTTTTGCAGCGTACATATTTCCCAACTCGGCTACATTTTGCCTTTTCTTCTTCTCTTTCTCCGCCAACACTTTGTAATTTACGACAAAAAAGCATTGAAAAAGTAACCAAAAATGGATGGTAAAGGTATCGAGAGCCCCTTATTTCTCTAGAAAATGTCGCGAAACTTCCTCGAGCTCTATTAGTACGCTAAATTAGGCAACAGGGATTGGATTCAAATGTTGAACGAGTCATGGCCAGAGTAATTTTCCGTGGTGCAGTTGAGAGGGGATACCAGGTTTTTTTCCCACGGTCGAGATTGTCTTCTTATCTTGGGTAAATACAGGCTATTTGACCTGGGCCAATATCGTGTCGGGAATGACGAGTAATATCCGAAGTTTAGTCGATCCGGGGCATATAATTAGTCCAACTCGAATCTCTGATTGTCTTGGAAAGAAGAAACTTCCGGGACGTCAGCAGTCACGATTACGAGGGAAACCAAACGAAGATCTCCGCCGAGATCTTTCGAACGAATTGTAACAGACTCCGGCGCGAACCAATGTAATTGGGCGCGATACGCATGTTTCATCACCGTCAACATTTCGAAATTGCATTTCAATTTCGTGGATGGTGACGAAAGATTCCCTACGTTACCCCGTGGTTCTTCGTTCCCAGACAATTTCGACCGTTCTTACGAGACGTTTGTCATCGCTACCAATCTCGTCCGCGAAACCGAACTAAGATTCCTCACGGACGTGTCAACTGACTCGTGTTAATTGCGCCGTCAGGGATCTAACTGCGACTCTCGTTGCATAGCTGCTCGCGGAATCGAACCGCAGCAGTCCGATAATACGAGCTGCGTACGAGAGAGAGAGAGAGAGAGAGAGAGAGAGAGAGAGAGAGAAATGGGAAATATCACATTTGAAATGCATTTCAACCCGAGATCTCCGTCATCGCGTCATTTTTACCAAGATAAATGGTTATTTCTATTCCAACGTGGCAGACGTCAGTCGTTAAGAATACAAAAACTTCGCGTTTTAGGTTTTTTCTTTCGCGCGTTAGATGTACGTAGGTACGCGAGTACGCAATAGGTTTGCTGTTTCGCTCGCTTGGAACCTTGATCGCGACGACGTCGGACGCAACGACGAATCCGTTGTTGCGAATTACCGATCGCGGCAGATTTCTAGAATCGATGAATCTCCGACTGCATTGGCTCGGAAATACAACATTTATATTCATCTCGTTGCCGTGCTTTGTGAACTCGAGAAATCTGCATGCGACACGTTTGTATGCTCGCCTCGTCGAAGTCGCGGATGGCTATGTATATGACAGCGAGATAGCGAAACGAAAACAATTTTAATCGGTGCTCGAAAATATTCAGTCGTTAGGTGAAGAGGATTTCCCGCGATCGATTTCTTTTGTTGTTTATTTTCAAAGCTTAGCCCTTCAAGGATTCAAAAAAATTTCACTTACAACTTACAAACTTTGTACAAATATTTAAACGCGTTTTTCTCGAAACTTTTCAACGAGTTTGATACGATATCTCAAGTTCTAACGAACCGATTTACTTGAATTTTGGCATTAATTTCATTGGAATATATAATTTATTTTCGCCTCGAGCGCGACATTTCCCGATGACTCACGGCAAACGTCTCGATGACGCGAAGTCGGAAGAATCGCATCCATACGCCGTGATGTAATTTGTTGGGCGGAGTTGTGGGATGTTGTCGAGTTCGACAAAGATCTCGCATCCGCTCGTTCCAAACTTTTTCGATCCTCTCCCCGTTTTATATATGTATTTTTCCGCTAGGAAAAGCATCGACAAACAGGGGTCGAGATAAATGGGGAAGGAGAGTCGGGGCGGCGGTGTGCCGTGGCAGTGAAAGCTAGAGGCGTTCTAGCATCACTCGACCGAGGGTGAGATTCCAATTTTATAGTTTAGTTTATCGAATATCCTCGTAAATCGCGACCATATAAAAAGATCATATCGAAGATCTTGGCACGGCGGATCGAAGTTGTAGGAGACGCGTGAAAAAGCAAGACGATGAAGAAAAAAAACACGCCTGATCTATGAATATCGGGGTGAAAACAGAAGCAGTCCCGCGGGCGAGACCGAACACCCTTGTTTTCAGGGAGTGAGAGATAAAAACGCCGACGATTTTACTACGAGGTGCTACGAATGTATATTATCTGGCGGCTGCAGCCGAATTCTGAATTTAAAAGATGCAGCGACGAGGAAGATCATCTGAAAGTTTATGTACCGGGAATTCCTACGTCCGAACTGCGTCGTTATACCGCGAGCACATTTACATATATACGCGTAAAGTAAACACCGAACCGGTAGCCGAAGATTTTATCACGCGGAACGAATGAAATTAAACTCCGAAGCGTGAACGAAACTAGAGAAGTTACGTCCAGGGATGATAAACGTGCCGGGACAAGATAGCGATATCCTCGCGTTCGGAAAACGCATCCGCGCCGCGTAAAGAATGAATGGGCGGAAAATCCAGACGAGGAGAGGATATTCATTTTATCGCTGCTCATCCTCCGCCAATTTTCGTTTTTACGTCGAATCCGTCGGGGGACGGGCGGTACGCATCGGAAATGATTGCGTTACGCCGCAATTCGTACAACAAAGTAATACGAGCAGAAGAGTACGCGCGAGTTGCGAGCAGAGTTCGAATTTCGAATGCTCGAATGCTCGATGAATTTCAATTAAAATCCGATTGAACCGGGTGGATTTAACCCTGTCCTCCTTTTCGTTTCGCTCGAAAATCTGCATGCTTTTGCGAAGCTCGATTCACGCGGAGATAAAATAAATTCCAGATAGTACCGAAGGTTGTGATCGACCGTGAAATTCTAATCCTACGTCTCCCTCGTCTTCGAGACGCGGAACACAGATGTCTGGACTATTCGGATGACGGTCACGCTGGTTTCGTCATTTTTACAATATTTCTAGCCGAATAGATCTTACAGTTTTGAGAAATTTTCCGCCACGCAGCCCCATGCTTGGCTTTAATCCAGGTAATTTTTCTTCCCGCAGACACTCGGGATCCAGCCAATGTCTGCGCTAACATTTTCGCGCGAGCAACTCTCTGCTCATATTCCCTATTCGTATTCACTCGCGTGGAATCCGTACGTATCGCGAGTAGATAATAACGTTCGCGGAAACTTTATTTTCGCCGTGATCGGTAACGATCTCGGATGAGTTGCATCAATGACCCCGGTCATTGGCGGACGTTACCGCGCGCGGATATAACGACGAGAATGCAAGAAAATGTCCACGTGGCATCGCGTAATTCAGGCTCGTCGTAGAAAAAGTTGGGCACAATCGTCGAAAAACGTTTGGTGTAATTGGGTGATGATTAAATTCCGCTCGCTTGAGCATATATATGCACGTTTCGTTGTCCGTCTAAGGTCCATTTGTAGTTGATTGAACGATTGACCACTCGATGAATTGCCCACGACCCTGGCGAAAGTTTGCATTGTACGTAGCAGCGGTCCTTTCCTGTAACGGAATCGTCGTTTACAATTTAATCCGTTTTAATCGCAGCCACGACCTTTGGATGAGTCAGATTCACGATGAAATTAACCATTTGTCGCGTTATTATCGAGTCAGACCAAGGAGGCATGTCTCATCGTCTCGAGGCCGCGTTGTATTCAGAGGAAAGTTCACAGCTGTTCACGTTGGACCTGTCTGAAAAAAAACGTAATTTTAGCAATTAAGAGAAATTTTCCAAAATTCATTTTCATAGATGAACTTGCAGAGTTTCAAGTTCGTGTTTGGTCGGCCATTTTCCTGAAATTTTCGCAATTTATTCCCAGCGTACACCTGCACGGTTCACCTTTTATCAAATTTTCACTCGGTATCCTTGTTTCAGATATTTGATTGCAATGATTGTCACGTCGAAACTAGCGGTACTCGCAGCCCTGCTCGTAGGGAGTGCGATCGCTTTCCCTGGGCCCCTCGAAGAACAGGAATGTCCGGTGGATTGTCATTGTCATTACTTCAGGATCAACTGGGTTACCGACTGCTCGCAGAGTAATCTGACAGCGATACCTCACGACGAGCTCAGTCCGAATGTTTATATTCTGGATATGAACGGCAACAACGTGGAGCAAGTCACGACATTCCCAACTGGCATAAAATTGAGACGTTTACAAATGGCACACAATTCGTTGACGAGTCTGACTTGTGAATCTTTTTCCGGTCTCGCTTATCTTCTAGATGCTGACTTCTCGTTCAACAAGATCGCTACAATCGAAAAGGATGCCTTCAGGTTCGTCACGAAGTTGGAAATATAGAAACACCCTCGAATTGATTTATAAAAAGTACGATACTTGTTTCATTTGTTCTTCTCAAACTCATAATCGTGATCATCTTACAGAGACAGCCCGGGATTGATCACGCTGGAGTTGCAACACAATCCGTTGAATGTGATCGAAGGGCATTTCCTCAACTGTCGCTCTTTGCTGTATTTGGATTTGAACACCTGCGGTATACGACATCTTAGCAATGAATTTTTCCATAACACGACTGCTCTCAACAAATTGGACTTGTCTCACAATCCCTTGGAGCGAATCGAGTCGGGGCCATTTGATCATCTGACCAATTTGGAATATCTCAAGTTGAACGACTGTAATTTAACTTATATTTCGCACGACGCGTTCGCGCAGCTGGAGGGTCTCCGGGAACTCGAGATGACGAACAATAATCTTAAGAATTTAGAATGGAAGCGAGTTTTGGGACGTTTGAAGCGTCTAGAGGTACTGAATCTCCAACACACTGGCATTACGAATTTGCCAGGCGATGCGTTTTCAGAAAATATTCACCTTCGACAATTAAATTTAGCCGATAATGAACTTTGGCATTTGGATGTTGCGAGTACGCTGGGACACAACATCCACAATCTACAGTCCCTGGACCTTTCCAATTGCAATTTGAAAGATCGCCTGGACGAGGAGGCTTTCAGAAACGCGAGTAAACTACGAGTTCTTCACCTAGATGGAAACCCTTTGTTTGCTGCCGACTTAACCAGGGTTCTTCGGCATCTGCCCAAACTGCAAAAACTCTCGTTGAGCAGATGCAGCCTTCGCAGATTACCGCAAGCGTTCGATTCGTTGGAACATCTTCAGGAATTGCACATCTCGCATAATCCTTTGAGCAACGCTTTCGTCAGCCTGCTGACACCGCTGAGATCTTTGGAGTTTCTAGACATGTCTTACAGCAATCTCGGATACGTTGGAAATGAAACCTTCGCCCAAATGAATATGCTAAAAAGATTGATACTGTCCGGCAACAATCTTCATACTTTGGCAGAAGGTCTCTTCGCGAACCTTACGAGACTGGAAAGCTTGGAATTGAATCAATGCAACCTGACGACGGCTATCAATCCTAACGTTTTTGGCGACCGTCCGTACACGAGCATTATGGAATTGCAGCTCAGTGGAAATCCTTTGGTCGTTCCATCGTCGGGTCGTCTTTTGCCGGAGCAATTAACTCGTTTGGAAAGTCTTGACTTGAGCAATTGCAACATCGATCATTTCTCGTCCGACTCATTTTTGAACGTTCGTAATTTGACGCGACTCGATCTGTCTAACAACCACATATCGTCGATGGAGAATTTATCCTTCCTCAGAAACCTGCCCCTGTTGGAACACTTGGATCTCAGTGACAATAATCTCACGACGATCAGACCTCGCGTCTTGCAGAACAATGAACATCTGTGCCATCTCAACCTCGTTGGTAATCCTTTCGTCTGCGATTGCAATGTCGTCGAGATGTGGACGTGGGCTTTACACGTGAGAAACGATCTGCACGTGCTTGCTGGAAGTCAACCGGCAGAGTTCGCTACTAGCGTTGCCAAGCTCAAGAAAAGTCTCACTTGCACCTACGATAATAAAACTTTTGCTAAAATTCTTGCGCAGAAGAGACATGAGAGAGATCAGCGTCTTTTCTCCCGCAAGAGCGGCGATCTCACGCCGCAGCGAACTTGGGCTAAATACGTTCGGGAATCTGGATGTGCTCGAACGTGACTACTAATGCCTAGTCTTCAACATCCTTTACTACAACTGTTGCGCAAAACATTGTACCGCTCAGATCTCTGAGCTTGCGGTCAACGAATCTCGCAATTCTAACTTAGCAGATGTCGCGCGTCGCATTACTTGTCTTACCGACGAGAACTGTCGGATATTAAATCTCACGCGTCACAAATATAATGGTCCTTAATTTACAAATGAAAAATCCTTACATTTCGGACTGAGTAGATGAACGTGTATTTAATCTATCGATACGAATCAGTCTTTTTCAATCATCATCTCAGGGAGCAGTAACGTTCCATTTAAGATTCTACTCTGGAGAAACGTTTCATATATTTTCTTGTAAATAAGTACTATTTCTCGTTTATTGCCACACAGATGTCAGACCGTGAGAATAGCAGTAAAGTTATCAGTTTTCACGAGTAAATGTAAATAATAATCCCAAAGATGCTATCGAAAGTTATTTGCGTCAACTGAATTATCTTAGAATTGCAACGATTTGTACGTATGGTGAGGTGTTGAAAACTAGGATCTATGGAAATTGGCGTTTATGAAAAAGATGTTGAACCGTTGTAACATTGATTTTTCTATAAATGCAACACGAATGTCATATCGAATGTAATTAACGAACAATGGAGTTTTCATCGCAAACGAATACGATCTGATCACACGATACGCGAGTAGAATGTATAAATACTCATAGCGACTGGTCAAAGAGTTGTCCCAATTTTGCATTACTATTCAACAAAATTTATACGTCTCGCACATTGAACTGAAAAGTATCAAGTTCACGTGACCATTATAGGTCCAATAGCATAGTTATCGTATTAGTGACAGTATATCGTCAGATAGGAATACTCTGGTCATATCCTCGAACTAATCAAAGACCAGTCGTAAATCTGTGATTTAAGTCTGTTTATTGTATTGATGCTCTCGCAGCATTCAGCGATAGACGAAAATGTATAAATGTAATGAGCTGCTCTCTGTTGGTGTTCTGTAAATTTTTGCAATCAAAAACCAACTGAATCTCGTCTCTTGTTGAGAAAACTTATTTCTATCACCAGGATATCAAAAAATATTTTCGGTGGGAAAAATCTAATTAGCAATAATCGTGTTAACTTTCATACAACTTAAATGAAAAGCCAAAGACCAAATGTAAATGATGAATGGGTTGGCGCGCCTATTTCATTCAATAAAATTCAAACACTACATTGAAAAGTCCTCTGTAATTTTCTTCTTTTTTCATTAAATTATTTTCAATGGAACCGCAAATTAATTTCCACAGATAACAACTCTTCGATGTAACGTTCTAATAATTATGTTAATCATTCTCTATCGCAAGGTGCATTTATAGATCACGTAATGGACAAGGTCTAAGATAGTGGAATATCTGATAACGAATCGATTATATTATACTCAAACCAAGGCCACGACTAGACTTAAACCTAGACAACCGAATGAAATTAAGTCGCATTTATACGTATAATTCACGAGACTATTATTCGCTGCCAAAACACATTACAAAAACCACAAAATAGCGTTACGATTGAAACTTTAGGTAAAGAAATACGAGTACTGCTAAATATTTGACCTAATTACATTTAAGCAAGTGCCGAGTTTAGTTAATAAAAAACATTTGATTAGGTATCACTGATCTCATTCAAAGTACCTAAGCGACGTCGGTCGTTTCCATGCTATGACAATGCACTACTATGATAAGACTTTCGAATGAGATTTTTCCTCATTTGGACTCATGTGGCATCTTCGAATTGCCACAATACACGAAAGTCTGCATTTCTCGAACAAAAAATGATAGGAAGAATAGGATAATATTGGAACTAAGTATCTTCGCGAGGTTACCTCGCCCACACGTGTGACGACTATAACCTGTGAATACATATCGCAAATGTGCACCGCGATAAAATACGTCACGAGTGTCATTTGAGCGGTGACCGCCGGCGGTGGTCATCGCCAAGAGTAATACACATGTTCGTCAATCGACGGCAATTTATCAGTTTGATCGTGATTAACAGTCGCGTAAAGACTCGAGCGTAGAGTGGTCGTTGGTATACTCCGGTATACTTGATCTGCGAGGAATTTTCTCCACCAGTGACGCAATCATGGAAGACTTATTGGATATTATGTTTGATATACCGAAATTCTATTACGGTGCTCTCATGGGTATTGGATTTTGTGCCTATTATCTATGCGAAGTGGTTCAAGTGAGTACATATTTCATCGCTAACATTATACGTCGTAACATCAACGATGCTACAATTGACGATTAAATGCACGACGGGTATATTAGTATCGATACAGTACAACGGACATTGTGGCCTTGACATAATACACCATGAAATTGTTATCTGTTACACGACGATACCTGCGCGATGACGCGAGCCTAGCATAGAGTTGGTACCATCGAGTAGGTACCTTCGGCAACGTGTCCAAACATTCAAGATAAATTGTTGAGTGGATTTATCATCTTACATGGTATAGATTTTTTCATAAAATTTGCTTCGCGCGCTGGTAATAGCGAACTCTATGTATACGTGATATCAACGGCATGTCGACCAATCAGCGACGCGTCTCCGATGTGATATTTGTTTTTTACTCGTCATTTTCGATAGTTGCCCTTAAGACTGCATATCTGCAATCGCTGGAACGTACCCAAGTTCTGACATAGGTACGTGGTGGTCAAAGGCCACCAGCTTAGAAGCTCAAGTTTCGAAAGGCCATGGTCACGACGTAAGGATGCATGCAGGTACACGTGTGGCGTTATCATGCTACCGACTGTGGACCGTCGACACGTAATTGATCATTGAAATACCTTATCTCGCCGCTAGTGGCGTAGAGTCTTAAGGAGTTATAGTTGACGCTCGCGTGTGTATTGAATTATTTTAGAGATCTGTCAGTTGTCACGGTATGTATACATTTGTATTTTCAATCCAGAACTATGAATATATGTATATGACGGAAGAACAAAAATTCCATGTATGATGTTTCAGAACGATACTTGTACAATGATAACCTGTTGATTTTCATAATTAACCGCAAATAATATTGCCATGCGTATTCTGTTTCTGTCGTGTGCATGTGGAAACACATGGATGGGAACATGATGATGTTTCAATCTTTTTTACCACTAGGTTTGCTCAGTACAAACATAGGTGACTAGCAATATAGAAAGATTGATATAAAATTAATTTCGTTTCAATCAACTATCGTATGTCCAACGGCCCATCTCCAGACTATAGTTCTGCACACAATAATTGTGTCATACAATTGACGGGAGAATTGTGAAAACAGCCCGTTATTTCTAATTTTCCTTCTGACTCCATTATAAAGAGTATGACGACGCGAGACAATTATTTAGGTTGCTTAATGCATCCATACAATCTGAGAGACGATGTTAGACGCGCCAGCAATAGAAATGAATAAATTGAGCATAAAGATTATCTCTCATATTATTAATCAGCCGTTGGAAAAGGAAATTGATGAATTTCTATTGTCAACGTCACCCGAGCGACGAAATATCTCATTCGACGGTTTTAAAAATAATAATTTTTCTTTTTCCCGGACCTTCATAGAAACCTTTGTTGGCCTGTGCACCAGGACCATTTCGTGATTTCTTGGAAGCGAACATTCCTTTAGTAAGAAACAAGTATTGGCCTACGCTCTGGTGTTTCGAATCTCGGGCACAGACAGTATTGGCCAGTATAATACGATCAAGACTCCTACCCCAGGTGTCGTATCGTCGGTGAGCTAAATATGCCAAAACAAATTCAATTCATGTACCCATCATCCAAGTCACGAGAATTGGTAACTCACGTTGCACGTTCTTCACTCATTAGTTGCGTAACGTATTGATAAAGTATAAGCAGAGAAAAAATATCCGCGTGGCTGTGTCAGTTTCGATAACAATTGTCAGTATTGCAGTCGGCATTTGTAATCAATTACGTGTCGTTCATATCACCACTCGAACAAATTATGCCGCCTATCAGTGTTATATCGATAAATCACTCTATTTCAACTATCTTATCTGTACAAATAAATGAGTTTGAATTGCCATGAAAACTGTATAGATGGCAATTCAGAATCTTGAAATTGGACTTGTACATTCTATTCACGCTTGCTGTCTCCATATCTTCAGAATCTCAGAAGTTAGTTACCATCGCGACTATGTGAAGAGTTTTGAGATTTCTTGATCAACTATTTAATCCAGAGCAATTTTGATAAAGTCTAGCTTAACTTTGACCGACTGATATTTGGCCATAAGGTTGTCGTGTTACTCTTCTCTTGAAAATTATGGATATCGAGGATTACTATTGACAAACCATGTTCACGGATATGTTTCAGGGAGATATTGACACTTCAGGATGGAGGTGAGGTCGCATTGGACTGGGCAGAGGCGAATTGTTCACCGCAATCGCCAATTGTCATTATCTTACCAGGACTCACGGGTGCGAGTCAAGCCGAATACATCAAGTGCTTGGTCGGTTCTGCAAAAAATGTCAACATACGATGCGTCATCTTTAATAATCGAGGACTTGGAGGCATTCAGTTGAAGGTAACGCGAGACCTTGATTGAATACAAATGAAACATATTCGAATTATTTTATCAGATTCCCAGTTGACGATTAAAATCTATTATTCATGTAATTGTTTTCCAGACTCCAAGAACCTACTGTGCAGCTAATTGCGAAGACTTGTCCGAGGTCGTTGAACATGTAAGAAAGTTACATCCAAATGTGCCATTGGGTGCCACCGGGATCTCAATGGGCGGGTAAACTATCAATTCATACTACCTCATATACTTACGCCTAGCAATAACTTCTTGAGCGTTATCATGCATATGATAAGTAATACGAAGTTTTGTAAAATACGTCCTGTTCATACAGGTTACGTTTCCGTATCTGAGCTTCCATTGTATCAAATTTTCGGACTATAAAAAGTACACAAATATTTAATACTTGGCAAGTATATAATATCAAAAGGAGTAATTTAAAGAATTTTAAACCAATTTTTAGTTAATATTCTCCCACACAAGTTAATCACGGTTTTGCTTTGAAGGAAAATTAAGAACAGAATTTAACTACATTATCCAACGATTGATGTGTTCAATTATGTCTTTAATCTAGGTTGATCCTGGGAAATTACTTGGCGCTTCAAGGTCCTGCAGCATCCTCGAAACTCAAATCAGCTGTTATCATTTCCGTCCCTTGGAACGTTTTCGAGGCCACAAAAAGCATCGAGAAACCGTTTTTGAACCTGTTGCTGAACAAACATTTGGCAGACAGTTTGTGTCGCACCATAAGCCGTCAACATTCCCAGTCGTCGACAGGCTTGTTCAACGTCGACATCGATAACGTTTTGAAAGTAATGAAAATTAAAGTCTCCAAATAACCATTGAATAGACGAACAATGAAGTTTGATCTTTTCGTTGAAATATTATTGTACGTCATTGTTAACAACTCTTTTTTAATTACCATCAGAGCAAAACGGTTCGAGAATTTGATGAAAATTTCACCATCAAACATTTTGGATACAAGGATGTGGAAGACTACTACTCCAATGCGACGCTCCACAATAAATTGCATCGCATAGAGATTCCAATTTTGTGTCTTAGCGCCGCTGATGATCCGTTCCAACCGTTGGAAGGTGAATATTATTCGACATAAGTAAAAGTTACTACGACTTGACGCGACAATTTGATAAAATAATTTATCTTTATCTTTCAGCGATCCCCATCGAAGAAGCTTCTAAATCAAAAAACGTTGCCATCATTGTCACTTCGCGAGGAGGTCACATCGCATTTTTGGAAGGCGTTTGGCCTGTCAATCAGGAACAATACATCGGCAAACTATTCTCGCAATATTTTGCAGCGTTTTTCTCTCGCGATTTGAACACTAAAACCTGTTGACATGCTTTCAACCAAGTTGGATGAATTTTTAGAGATGTTACTATCTAAGAAATGTATCATTTAAGATAATTTGATAAATGCCGACGAAGTATACAACTACGAATGTCGATTTAGTGGCAACTAATATTCCTAATCGTGGATTCGGTAGTCAAAGGGATGACTAACAGCAGATTGTTGCTTCTAATGCCATCGTTTCGTAACAAACGCGATACGTAAATAGTCTTGTTTGGCGACTTCTTCGACATTTTGTCCAGATTTCACGAAAAATCAAGTATTAATTTTAATCTTGTATAAAACTAATTTAATTGTTGTAGAAATAATAAAAATTTATTAAGTTTTATTGTGTCTTTTTATTCGACCGATAACCCCATACAACAAGGATAATTGCAGTTTATATGGTAAATATTGTTGGATTTCAATTAAATGCGAACTTTGGGAATAAAGAAGAATTAACTTTGTCGACAACACTAGAGAAAATCTTTTCACAACCTCGTAGAATATCCGAAAACAGTAGAAACCATTTTAACCTACAAAAGTCATCGAGTCGATCAGTGCGGCGCGTGGTATTTTGTTGCAAAGCTGCCCGAATGCCGCTGGATTAGGAGTTCTGTTATCCGGGTAACAGGAAAGTACAAGAGGTAGAGTATCAAAACAGAGGTGGCCACCGAGGGGCGTCGCCCGTATGTTCAGAGCGCGTCATTGGTTGGGGGGCGTGAGCAAGTGGGGTGGTTTCAAAATGGCCGGTATCCCCGGACGGCCCACGGGTTCGCTGTCCGCCATGACGGCTGGGCGTAGTCCTTAGTGGTAGAGCTCCTCGTTCTTCTGTTATCCGGATACCAGGATACAAAATACCTCGGTTTGGGCGATTCAACGGCAGGTGTTGTATGTTGGGTTGCCAGCCCGCAGGCGCTCGGAAGATGAGACGGGCAGGCGCGCGTGTGTTACTTGTTCTTATTCTAAAGTGTGATATCAACAGTTGTTTGAGCAAAAATACAACTATCACACGGACAAGAAATTTGGAAATTGCAAAAATCTCAGATTTTCGGCGCATCTCAGAATCGGTCGCCACTTTGTTTCCTGACGTATTTTGGAGCGTAGAATCGAATGGCGTAGGTCCCAGGTCGATATCTCTAATAGAACCGAAGATGCGACCAAAAAACCGACTTTTCAAAATCACAAAAATCGTAAGGCTATAGCCTTCAAAAATCTCAGATTTCGGACGCATCTCAGAATCGATCGCCAATGCGTTTCCTGGCGTATTTTGGAGCGTAGAATCGAATGGCGTAGGTCCCAGGTCGATATCTCCAATAGAAAAGCAGATACAAGCAGAAAACCGATTTTTCAAAAGCGAAAAGCTGACAGTTTCTCCGAACGTGTCTGTCCGTTCATGACTTCCTTCAGCTTTACCGAAAAACGCATGATGCATCCTTCAACTAGGATCTGCTTGTATCGTAGAACGAAGAGTAACGTGCGTCTGTCGCCTAAAAAGCTTCGTGCATGATTGAAGATAGCTCGTCTTCTGCGACGCATTGACGCAGCCTGATAGAACATGGATAGAACATGCTCCTGGTAACATACTACCAAGACTGCCGCAGATGGCCGCAGAGTACAGGTTAATCGAGGATAAATTCAGCCGAGCCGCGAGACCTCCGTGTCGAATTCCGTAACTACTCGAACTGGAATGATGTCGACGTGTCATTTACGTTCAACTGAGGTTAGGTAATTTTTTGGAAACTTAATTGTTCGCGTGAATTACATATTGATGCCTATTAAATTTGCTGCCCGTTCATCATCTATTTTCTCCAAATTAGCATCAAAACTCACAAACGTCGACAGAAAAGACAAGAAAATGGTTAAATATTTGGGACAATCGGAAGCCATAAACATCGACAAAGAACTATTCGAGGAATACAAATTTAGTGTCGATCAACTTATGGAATTAGCTGGACAAAGTTGCGCCCTCGCTATCGCCAAATGTTACCCCTTGCGTCGAGATGCTAGAGCTCCGGTCCTTGTATGTTGCGGTCCGGGTAACAACGGTGGCGATGGTCTCGTTTGTAGTCGACATTTGAAACTGTTTGGGTACGAGCCCGAGATTTATTACCCGAAAAGAACCAAGAATCAGCTTTACGAAAACCTGTTGCATCAGTGCATTCGAAACAACATTCCTTTGGTAGAAAATATCGATACAGCTTTTCGAGAAGCCACGAGTCGATACGTATTGATCGTCGACGCGCTCTTCGGCTTCAGCTTCAAACCACCCGTTCGATCAGAATTCGCAGACGTAATGGATATTCTCAAAACGACCAACGTTCCGATATGTAGCATCGACATCCCCTCCGGTTGGAACGTTGAAAATGGCCCGAGCAACGATGATTTTCATCCTGAAATGCTAGTCTCTTTAACGGCACCTAAACTGTGCGCTGAAAAATTCACCGGGAAATATCATTTTCTCGGAGGAAGATTCGTGCCAAAAGATTTAGAATCGCGGTATGATTTGAACCTCCCTGAATATTCGGGAACAAATTTGATTGTCGATTTGAAGGAATAAACATTTTTTACTCGCTTAACAAAGTTGTCCTCCAAGTTATTCAAAATCCTGCGGTGTCTACACTTTTTGAGATCGATAAGGGCTCGAACCTCTCTTCATTCCACGTTACCAAGTTGCTCCAAATTCGTTTATTCCTATTATAAACCCTCGGGCTTCCTTCGCACAGAAAGAAAATAATTTTTGCACCAAGTCCAGTTTGTCAGTACTTAGCTACGTTGCGAGAGAACCGACGCAAGGATAGAAATCTGGAAATTTTGTTCAACGCTATCCATCGGTCCGACAAGCACACCGCATCGATCGTTGAATTGAAAAAGTACAAAAGTCTCTTTTACTTTTTTTATTTACGCATCTTCAATTGATCATAAATTTAACATCTTATGACAATATTATAATACAACTAATATAATAACACGCCACCATTGCATTATGGTAGAGTACGGTTTTGGTTGCCATTTTCCTATACTCCTAAATCATATCTCAGATCTTGTATCGTTAGATCTAATAAATCGAAGGCTGCTGCCATGAAACTCGCCCTCTATTATTTGTACATCATATTTCACTCGGAATTATACATTCGTAAATGTACGTTTTGTATAATGCAATTTTGAATCACATGGCAATACGAGTCTCATTTATTCTTCGTGTCATGGAGGTAATAGCTGTTTATCTCTACATACATCTGTATCGTAGCATGTCTTCGAAAATCAGATGAAAATATTTGTATAAGGTTCGTTTGGAGGGTGTGAGGTGTGCGTGTACGTGCATTCGTGCGTATCTACATCAATGCACACGAACACGCACGCACGCACGCACGCATATTTATACACACACACACACACACACACATATATTATTCGACTAATTCACTATCTGCGATCGACGTAGTACAATACTTTATTGTCATTTTCCAATCCTGAGATTAAACTCGTGAATTAAATTCGTGTTTAAGATTACGATCATCTATCATTACAGTCTGGATCAATAGGCGTCAAGAGTCCCAAGGACAATTATATGGTTCATTAACAGAAAGCTCGTGGCTCGTGTGAATTTCATGTAAGACAGGAAATTTCAATAATTACGTTCTCTGGGCAAAATATCTTTCGAGACTAATTAGTTATTGTATATATTCCTATATCTACTACAATATACTTTTTTTAATGGAATTTTTATTCATTTCACCGGATTGCTGATTTTTCTTTAAAAAAAAAAAAAAAACTTTCGTTGTCGGTTCTCCTGTCGTATGTGAAGCGATACAATCGTTTGCCTACAGAAAAGAGTACAGTACAATCGACTAGATGTTGCTGGTATTATGTGTATAGTTGATGTAAGTACCAAAGATCCGCTATTAATGAATCAAGACTCGACAGGTAAGTAACATCAACCAAACTTTGTACTTTAATTGCAATATGGTAATGGCAGGTCGAAATTCATAATATCAATTCGGAGATAGACGAGCAAACATTCGAATTGTCGAGGTCTGAGAATACAGCAACGATCAATTAATTGTCCAGTTATAATTGTAGTTTCTACCAAATAGACTCCAAATAATCAAGCCTCACTTCTCAATGCGACAAAGTCACGTGGGAGTAAAAAAAATCATGCGCAGGTATCGATATACCATTAATCCAAAGTCTCCTCGAAAGTGCTTGTATCGAGATTATATTTGATGATTGGTAGTAATTGCATGCAAAATACTCGTTAATTACTCATCAATTCATCCAATAAACAACGCTGACAATAAATGCTCCCTACTGTACAACAAAAGCTCTTCGTAGACTATTTCGGAAACTCGTGAGGTAATTGCTTCTTTTTTTTGTTCAACTCTTCGCAAGTTCGAGATTCAAAACAATAGTTAACGTGGGATCAAGCAAATTAACGTTCACTGCTTCGTTGACAAAGTGCAGTTTGTTGGAAATATCGTAGACCCGTTGCGACAAATGATTCGTAGAATTTCACTCCGCGTAGCGCGAAATAATCTTGATTTTCCAAAAATATTTTCGAAATTGTAAGGTTTGAAAACTGATATTTGAAATGTAACGACAAATTTCGCAAGACGTGAAATGTAATAAAAATAGTTGGAATATTTGTGAAAATGGATGCGGGTGGATGACCTTGTTGTTTCAACGAACACGCGTGATTCGAGTTCTGCGTTTCTTGCATTCGAGAGCAATGTTAGAATTTTGTTGATCGTTGACTATTCTTTCGTAACGTTGTGCCTTGTCATTGGTTTTCAACGGGGTGCGTCGTCTAAGTTTATCGGAGGCATTCCAAAACTGCACTCTTCCAGATGAAAAAAGGCACGAACCGGCGTAAAACTCGGCCTAACTGTATAATATTTTATTTATATTATTCATTATGGATGGAACTTTGTCACAATACAATTTTCATTCCATGGTAACGACGGTAACATAGTCGGCGCGTCTAAATATCATTTAAGTAACGCTGACAGTGCCATTATTACCGATCAATCGAATCACTATGCTAATGTAAGAGAAGCGGGTATAGCCTTCTACTTTTAGATAAAGAGAAAGGATTCGGTAAGTTTTTCGTTCAAATATATATAATATATTTCGTATATCGTATAAAAATTATTTCTTACGTGGTAAAATTATAATACGATCCAGCGACACGAAGATATTCCAAATTCCGCGATATCTTCCAACAAACGTCGGCACTGCCCGCTCTACATAATTGTCATTTCGTCCTCGATCATTTTAGCATCACCCCCGGAGTACGTATTGCATTACATTTTTTCTCCGTTATCAGTACGAGAATCATATACTCGCGTACGCGCATCCAACGCCTCGCGTATACGTATGCGCGTCGAGCCGATCTCAAAAGCGAATTTCGACTCCCCACAATTTCGATCCGCACTGTTTCGTTACGGAGAAAGACGATTCTGCGGATCGGAGGATCAGTCGCGTTACCGAGGTACCGCGTTGGAAAAATCGTCAGTTTCTGCGAAGAACGATTCAAGGTCAAGAACTAAATTTGCACAAAACGTGCCGCCAGTCCGCGATATAGACCCGTTGGAGGAGTTGAAATTTGTATCGAGCTCTTTTGAGACCATTCAACGCTCATGCGCCTCGGGACATTTGGCTGACAATGTGAAACGCTCTGCAAAGTATTACCTTGAAAAAGCGTTATTTTCGTACTTTCGCTGCACGTTTCTCGCGCGATGGCGACAATATGCATGTACATGATACATACAAAATGTAATATAGTTCATATTATTTAGACTTTATGTGAATTCTACAGGTATACTATGCGAATTTCATTTAATTCTAAAGTCTAAACGAAACGTATATTATTGTCTGTAATATCGAATAGGTATATACAATTTATTTGTTTCTTACTTATGAATCAAGTCATTCAATAAAAAGCTCATAGGCATGACCAATATCTATAGTAACGCTACGGCTGGATAAAAACGAAAAATAGTTATTTAGGCCAGAAGATTCTTTTTCTTACGGATTTTAGTTTTCATTGTAAATTTCAACGAGGTGCGAAACCCTTTCGATTTGACTTGCGCCGCCGCGAACCAGAAATAACTACTTTCGATTTTACGGTATCTCGATATTTAGTAACTAAGTAAGCTCGGTCGTTCACGGAAGGCATCGTATGGTGCTTGTATCGTTGTTTGCTTTTTTTTTTCGACGACAACTATAACAACCAGAAAATGTGGAGACAGAGAGGGAGAGAGAGGGAGAGACAGAGAGAGGGAGAAAGGGAGATCACTGATCCGAATGCCATATCGAGAAGCAACTACCGATTGGGAATAAGAAAACGAGACGCTCTTAACATGCGTCGTATTATTTTGTACTGCACGAGATAACATCTTTCTTCGAACAACGTACCAATGACACGGTTTTTGAACGGAAAAGCAATATATTACCGTCAAGTGACTTTCGTTTGCTGTACCTGTACGATTTCAGCTTCAAAATTTGTTAATACTTCAAATGAGAGGAAAACTTGTAGAATTTTTATAATTTCTGTCAGAACGAATCGTTATTTCAAAGATGTCTTTGTTATACCGTTTATTATCTTTCTAATAGACATTGCAAATCAGGGGTCATTTTTTTCCAATGAGATTGCAGATATTTTTTTTCCAGAGATGATGGACGGAACGACCGAACGAAATTTGTCACAGAATTTGAGAGATGGCGAAAATTGTCAGTAGTAAACGCGCGATTCTTGGTCGATTTCCTTGCAACGTTTATCAATTTTCTCCAGATGTCAACGCGTTTCAAGACGAAATCGTATCGGATACCGCGTAAACAATATTTCGAGTATCGGTGAAAATGAATTGTTTGGAAAGCGCGTAATCGGAGTGCTCTGATTTCACGTGGAAAATAGATTAAAAGAAAAGTTGGATTTTTATTGATACCCTACGTTATATTATAATTATATAAAAATATATTTCTTAAATGTTAACACTATAATAAATGAGTATTATAAGCATTACATTTTTTCGCTCGTAACGTGTACACGATGCCTGTCGCGGATAACCGTAGCCTTTGTATAAGGAAGTACAAGTATATATTTCTTAGCATTTGGATGAACGCTGTATGGTAATTATATTTTTGGTATTATTTTCTTTTAATAACAATATCACTTATCACTTGTATTACGTGTAAATAAAAAGAGACGAATAAACTGTTATAAAATACGTTCTCGAGTATTATCATCTGTGGAATATACTGTTTACATACACATCTGAACAAAAAAATCATACAAATATCGTCATAATATTAACTAGTACAGTATTGGAAGCATTTAATATCATACTTAGGTATAATAATATAATCAGGCAGATGAAATCTGTGGAAATATGACTTTGTTGCGTTTCAATTGATCTTCTCGTCTCTCTCTCTCTCTCTCTCTCTCTCTCTCTCTCTCTTCGATCGTGCGTGATGTGTATCGTAATGCGTGGGGGTTCGGAGTCGCGGAAACAGAATTGCAGTACCAATAAAAATTTCCTATCACAGATTTCATCCCGCCGCTAAATCTTCGCTATCGTTAGTGTAATAAGTGTGTGCATGTCTGTTTCTGACTGAGTATAATCTTTGTTTGTCTCGAATAGCCAAAATCGAAGAGGCGAAACGCGAGATTCTTACACTTCGTTTTTCCGATCTTTCGTATTTATTATCTTTGGTAACAATGGCAAGATTAATCTCTAACGTAATGCTCTGGTCATGGTAAAAATTCGTCGTTTATGTCAGTAACATCGCTGCTCGTACGCGTCGGAGTGTCGTTATGTGGTTATTCTTCGTAATTTCCATTGCTTGTTTTCGGTGTTTTTCTTTACGTTTATTTATTTAGCTTTCTTATTTTGATTTACATAGTCGTAGTTGGCTTTAAAAAAATAGGTATTTAGACCAATGGTAGGAAATATTTTTAACGGTTCAATCAGGTACGGCCTATATGTCAAGCGACGTTGCTATTCCAAACTGTGAAATATTGAACTCGATACATAGGTTGCGGCTCGATCACGGATTTCAATATAATCGAAACAAATGATTCCAACTTATTAATTGCAAACCGTCCAAAATTTGGACTTTTTTCGTCGTGAAAAATAACCAATTTCATCTTTACGATTCGTTTTACATTTCAGAATTTTCTTCGAATATAATCGTGAATAAATATTTTTGGAGCGTAAGTTTATTATACGCGAACCGGTGAAATAGCGAATAATCTTTTTTGACATGGCGTTCTTGATATTGAAGCACGTTGGATGTAAATAAACGTCATGCAGACGATCGCTCGTACCTGACTTTCAGCTTTTAATCGTACGTTTGAGTCATTATAATATGAACTTTTTAACATTCTGAGAGAGCACGAAGAAATAATGCATAACCTGGCACTGTGTTATATTATTCATTTTAATTATGTATAGTATTTGTGTTTATCGCACTCCTCAGCGAATGTAACTAACAAATTTGTACATTAATTAGTTTTCTTTTCGTTTTTTTTTTTATTCATTATTGTCACAGTATATATCATATTTTGTTAATAAAAATAATAAAATATTATGTATATCATTATATTATATATATATATATATTTATATATATAATAGAATTATTATTGCATTATGCGTTTTTGGTACCGTTACGTCTTATTTAGTTGCTTCTAATAATTATGTGGGCATATACATATGGTTCATGCAAACTTGTCGTTGAAAAAGTTGGAGGAACGTCGTTGAAAGTTTTCTACTCAATCGTGAAATAATGCTGGGTTCGCTCGAATGAAATCAATGCTTTTCCAAACCATCGACAAGTATTCAATCCACAATTTTTCTCTCGACGATCGTATCGCACAAACTTTTGTTTTACACCGAAACTTCAGTATTCTGAGAGTAAAAGTACGGAGCGTCCATCCCATTAGAATCACCCCAATTTGCACTCGACGTTATTATACGTTTATGTATTGTCTTTGAAAAAAAGAAACGTGTCCTCCGATTTTCTTCTATCAAGTAGCATACATTGGTAGCAAACATTACAGTATTCATTATACCGTTACGTTTTGACGAGATTTATAGCATGTATATTATGTATATATGTTTGTGCTATCGCTCAATGAAATTCGACACTTTTTTTTCGCCATGTGCCGAAACGTATCCATTTTACTTAACGACAGTCGTCGCACGCGGACCTATACAGGTCAGGGTAGAGTCTCATTTCCATCTTATTCCAAATTTCGCGACCGAGACACGATAGGAGGAACGAAATCCTTTGAAATTTTTCGCCTACTTCATCTGTGCAACGAACCATTGTGATCAAAATCGACCGTCTGAATCAATTTTGCGCGCTCGAGATTTGCGTTGTTTTGCGTTTTGAATACATTAGTCTTTGACGAGCCGATGCATTTCTCGAAATTTTAACGCGTATTTTCATGCATTTTCAAATCTATGATCTGTTGATTCTGCGCAGTATGGAAATTCGATGGACAATGAGATCGAGCAAGTGTCGTGGGCGACCTCGTATTGTGAGGCGACGCTTTTTCATTCATTAAATGAAATCTATGATTAATCCGGAATATATATATATATATATATATATATATATATATATATATATATATATATATATGTGTGTGTGTGTGTGTGTATATATATATATATATGTATATATATGTATGTCTGTATGTATGTATATATACACATATATATGAAAAGATCTATACATACTTGCTTAAGTAGGTAGATCCTTGGCGATGCGTGAACGCAATATGCCTCTATTCTCTGTAGGGTTTGCAGTACGAATAGCGGTGGTTCATGTGTTGACTGTAGGAACCTGAGTGAGAGAAACGCTTCAGACACTTCGTGCATTGGTAAGGCCTCTCACCGCTGTGTAACCGCTTATGTTCAGTCAGGTGATGCTTATGCTTAAATGCCTTCAGACACTCGTCGCACTTGTGTGGTCTTAGACCTGGAAACAGAGATTGATTAAGCAATGCACGACGTACCGTCGGTATTGCACAGAAAACAACGATTATCCAGATAAGGTCTTGCTTTTCCTCTGCGCAGGAGAAGAGGTAAACGTTTCCCGATAACCTAGCTTATCTAAATTTATTCTGGATAAAAACTTATGTACAAAACGATAGCTTCAATCGACTCGAACTTACCGGAATGTTCGTATTTGTGTCTAGCTAAAGAGCTTTGCTTCGAAAAGGTTTTATCGCATTGGTCGCACGAATATTGTCCATCCTGCGCGGAATCCCTGACTGCTGTTGTTTCTGCTGTCATCGAATTGTAATTCTCGTTCTTCGCCTGGGTTTCGCTTTGGCTCTGAAAATACAAATTTCACAGTCAGGATTTACGTCTAGTTACAGTCATCATTCGCGGAATCTTTACGATACGTCGGTTGGCGATAACTACTTTGTTTACAACGTCGACGACGGCAGCAGACAACTGATGCTTCACGTCCATCGAGTCCGTTGTCTCTTCGTCAATCACGAGTGGCAAATCGTCAACGTCATCTGCATCCAGAATCGGAGATGCCGGAGTCTCACTTTGGTCCATCGGCGATACGCCGGATTCGGTACCGTTGCTGTCAACACTTGTCATCGACAACGCGTCCTTCTTCGACAAATCTAAGGGTTGTTCGACTGTCAGTTGACTGCCCGTAGAGCCTACCTGCGTACCTGGCATTTTTGCCTCTCTACGATCTCTGGCTCTCGAATTTTGAAACCACACCTGCAATTTCCAATTTCGTGTTTTCAATTCAACGGACCTCCGTAACTTAGCCGTAGGAAACGTCGACAACATTCAACGATCGTTTTTTCCAAATGAAATTTTGTTTCGTATCATGTCAACCAAAATACGCCAAATTCAAGTCGATACATGCACGATTGCGAGCACAAAATTGCCGAAACTAGAACGAAACAAACGTCTGAACGCGTATCGAATAAAAAAGACTAACAGGACTACGAGAGACGAATGCAAAAGATAACATCGTTTCGCCGCGTACCTGCACCACGCGCGTCGAGAAATTTATGTAGTTGGCAATGGATGTGATATCCTCCTTGTTCGGACGTGAATTTCTCGCATAGTAACCCTTCAACACGGCCAGTTGTTCGTCGTCAATGAGCGACCTTGCCCTCACTCTACGTCCACCACCATCACCCGACGTATGGCTCTTTTCTTCCTCGTCAGAGTCTACTTCCGAGCCTTCAAGTTTCACTTCGGAAATTCTCCCGTTAGTCTGCTGCCCCGATATCCCGCGACTTTGGTTCACATCTTCCAATTTCACGGCCAAACCTTCGCTCTGCGAGTCGTATTGATCCGTGAATGGCCAATCCTGATGCGTTACCTCGCTAGACATCTCGCTATCTTGATCCTGCGAATCACGGATCAATAACGCGTAAATAGAAACATTAAAGCTGTACGAATAGTTAAATGGCGAAGGCGTCTTCGGCGTGGCTCGCTTCACCCGCTCACCTGATATTCTTCTCCGAATTCTCGCTTGATCGTTGCCGGCGATGAAGCGAGCTTCTTGACGTTGGCCTCGAGTACCTCCTTGGTTACAGAGGTATTTACGGTATCGAGAAGGCGACGAAGCCCGTCCATTTCTTGAGGTTCACCCATCGCGCAAGATTCCTTACCCTCGGTACCTTCGGTACCCTCGGAATCAGCGGTAGACGGACTCATAGTCTCTCGATGCAATTCAAACTGCTCTGTAACTTCGTCCAGCCGCTTCAGGTGTATTTGATTCAAAATTTTGCCAAGGGACGCTTGAATGAAATAGTTTCCAAAGCCCAAGACGTGCGGTAGCAGAGTGGGAACGTCGTAGATACCTGAAATCGATAAGTTCACGTCAATTCCACGTTCCATCGTTGCGAGAAGAGCAAAGAAAAAAAACACCCCATCCCTTGTCGCGCATTGTCACGAATGTTGCAAAAAGCAGGTGCTGCTAGTTTTATTAGCGTATTCTTTAGCGTTTCGATCGCCATTTTTGTTCCATTTGAAACGATAGTACCGCGACACGCGAGTCGGGTAGGATAATCCTCACCTGCTTCTCGTTGGATATGCTGAATATCGGAGGAAGAAAGTTTCGGGAGTATCGGGAGTAAGTGGTTGTTGTTCGCGGAAAGCACGTCGATCTCCCGACGCCCTGGCAAGTTTTGTTGACACTTCTTCGAGTTCTTCGTTACGGCGTTGCCTAGCGCGCCTTGACGAGACTTCTTCAGATTGATGATCAGGCATTTCTTCGACGTGACGTGGCTGGAGTACGATCCCGAGTGTGTGAATCGCTTGAAGCAATGACTACACTTGTACGGTTTCTCCCCGCTGTGTATTCGTAGGTGTTCCTAGGACGAGACCGAAAAATTCGTCGTTAAACGCACAAATTTCCGTAATAATTTCGTCTCTTTGAAATCGTACGGCTTCTCGGGAGAAGCCTGTCTCGAGAAGGAATGCAAAAAAGTTCCGGATTCAACGCTCTCATCTCGAATTAGCATCCTTTGTGCGTTGCCAGAAGCTCGTGGTAGGAGGTACGCGAGGAGATCACAAACCAACCAACAACCAACCAGTCGAGGGTCGCGCGAAGTAGGTAAGTGATAAGCCTCGTTTCGACGAAGAACTGTTCGCGCGCGCGTTATCTCGTCGGCGTATATCCGTAGAACCAACGTTTTCGGCCGAATGCTCCGAACAAATCGCTGCGACCGTTCTTGAAAACGGACGTGACGGGAAATTTCGTTGCAATCGACCGAATAATCCAAAGAATCGGACGTCTGCTCTCACGACAGACGTAGAGCATCGGCAACGAGACGAGAGACAATCGTCGAATCCGTGAACTTTCGAGCGTAGGTATTCGTTTATCGAGTTTCGTACCTTGAGGTGATGCTTGAATTTGAATGCCCTCTCGCAATGAGGGCATTTGAATTTCCTCAGCAAAGCGCTCTCGTCGTGGCTAATCATGTGCCTCTGTAGTCGATAAACGTTCGCGAAAGTCTTGCTGCAGACGTTACACGACTGGAAAGAAAAAAAACCAAAAGTAGTCACGGATCGTAATCGACGTATCGTTTGTTTTCGATGCGAAGCTATAGCCGATGAACGTACGAGCAACGCCGAGCGCGGAGGACAAGTCACGGTTCGAACTGTGACACGTTATCATCGCGCTCGTAACTTTGCGCGTATGTCTATTTTTATCAACACGTATATCTCGTGGAAGCGACGCAGCTCGTGATATGAGAATAAAAGAATGACGTATCCGTTGTTCGTTTACGGAAACTTGGTCTAACGAAGACAAGGAGTTGGGTCGTACGTCTACACTCGGCGAAACTCTCGAAAGGATGTTGTAAAATACTCACGACCGGCGAAAATTGAGCGGTCAAGTCGTGCTTGTCGATCGAGTAGGATACTTTGTGGCTATTTTTTAGGTGGATACGGAGGGGGGACGGATTCAAGCCGAATCGTTCGCCGTTCTCGACCAAGCTCCCGTCGCTGCCGCCGCCACCTCCGCTTACGCCTCCGCCACCGCCGCCTCCCACTTCCGCTTCGGCACCTGCCTCGTCCTCGCTGCCCCCTTGAAACGTACGAAAACAATAAGAGCGTTAACGTTCTCCTCTCGCGTTTCACCATTTCCTCTCTTCCTCTCCTTCCTTCCTTCCTTCCTTCCTTCCTTCCTTCCTTCTTTCCTTCTTTCTTTCTTTCTCTCTTCCGAAGCCTCGCGCGAGCTCGGAAAAATTGAAACGCGCGTCAGATGGACGACAAAAACGACAACCTACGTAAGGACATCTTCTGCAGCGGAGTATACAAACGAAAAAATTACCGCCAGCGTGACTATTTCACGGATAAGATGTCCTTTTTAGAGGGTAGCGGTCGAGGAAAAATGGCAAATCACAAAAACAAGCGAGCAACAAACTGGACTTTACCGACCAACCCGAGTCGACGAGTTTTTGTCTCCTTCCCTCTCACCTATGTACCAGTCTCGTTATCTCGTCTCGGGAATCGGCTCGATTGACGGATGAAGCGAGATTTCGTAAAAATATTCGTAGCTATACGCTTAGTCGTGGTCGAGGGTCGCGCATCGCGCGGTACACGACGAATGCTTTGTTGGCAATTCTTGAATCATTGTTTCCGCAGCCCCGTGCGACGCGTGTGCGATGCACGCTCAGAGGTCTAGCTCAATAAAAGTGCGGCACATGGCGGTGCGCGCGTACGTTAGGTAGGCACGAGGGAAGAGAGGGAGGGATCTTCGTTCGACCCTTTGTAACTTTTCGGCCCGCTCGTGCCGTAAATCGTGGGATTTAAACGTGGCACGTGTTACAGACGTTGACCACGAATTTGACTCGTGATGCAGAGACGCGGAATTAGAACTTTGTCGATGCCCGGTCACCGCGAACCGTTCGGAAATTTCATCAACGTAGCAGTCGAACGTTATTTGTACCAAAGGAAAATCATTCGAGCGACGAATCCCCAACTTCGCGTAGAACAATCATGAAACTGCGTCGCGCTGTTGCCAAGTCATACGTTCGCACTCCTCTCGATCACGAGTCTCTCGCCACGTTCGAATTGACGAGAAAACGAACAAAACACGGATCGCTTAGATTTTCGCGAAATCCATCTCCAAAACCGCGCGTTTCCCCACAGAGACGCGACTAGCCAGAGATCTCGCGCAGTTTTTTCGAAACCACGGTTAAAAAAGTCACGCGCGAATCTGTATTCCAGACAATTGGGACGTGTATGTTCGAAAGAAGTGAAAATTGGACGGTACGTCAATTTTTCGCGTAGCTTCGCACGATTCCGAGCGTGCTCGCGCGAAGGATCGCGCGGAATAAGACGAGAATAGAGCGAACGGCCTCTTTTTAAAAACGATAAGAAAACGTACAGCTAGTTAGAATCTTTCGCGTCCCTAATCACCCTCAATCGGAGAATTTCCTAATCCTACAATGTCGGAAGTGTCAATTCTATTGCGGGCGACGCGACGTCGATCTCGGTTGTCCGATCGATTTTCCGCCCGTATTAACGATCTCGAAAATGAAAAACAAACGAAGCTTCGACAGGTATAGCGCGATAGGGCAGAACTTACAATAACAGCGTCGCGTAAAAACGATCTACGTGGTCGCCATACCGTCAACGCGCGATCTCCGCGCAGGCACGAGTCCTATATTCCTTCTAATCTTCGTCGCGTGTAAGATGAAGATTTGATGAGAATCTCCGAGTAACGTAACTAAAATGTTTTTGTTAACCGCGTCTCTCGAACTCTCCTGGGCGAACTTTAACCGCTATTAACGCGATAAGACACACAAGACGGCGAAACAGGTCACAGCCGTGAACCCTTCCCGCGTACTCGTGTTTGATTGCCTTACAGTTTCTACCTACTGCGCGTTCCTACGTGCGTACATCGTGACGCATAAACGCACACCGTGCAGCTCGGATGTAGCGTACTTAACATTACTCGTGGCTAGTGTCACTGAACTAGTCAATTCACACGCAGCGATGAAAACGCTACGGAACGAATCATTCGCGTCCGCCAAAACTAACTATGACAATGATAATTAAAGTGATTGTCAAACACGAATCTAAACGTTTAGTTGGCTCGTTATGCGCGAACGACGAAAAACTTGACGTTCCGAGAGACGGAAATCACAATAATAAGAACCAAATCCTAAATCTTTGTTTCTCATCTACTCGATCCGAATAGGTGGCATCGCGACGAGAGAGGCAGAGGGGGGGGGGGGGGGGGAGAGACAGAGAGAGAGAGAGAGAGAGAGGATCAACGCAAAGGTGTAAGTGCAGATAACAGACTGTGGGCGGCATCGGTAACGCAAGAGCGTCACAAGATGGCGCCGCCCAGCCGAGTAAAACTGGCAATGATCAACAAACGCTCTCGGCCGTTCGACGAGGCTCAGGAGCGACGACGGTTACATTGTCTCGAGCGCATTCGATTCGCGCGCGAATCGTGGTCGACCCCGTAGAAATATGAAAATAGGAATTCGCCGTCGTAGGATTCGTCCTTGGCGGGAAACGAGGAATTTGGCATGATCCTCGCGATGAAAATCGACGATCTTCAGGATAAAGTAAATCATATCGCGCGTGAGGTCATTGAGCCTGACGGGGCGCGGTCGCCATCGCGCTTACTCGTTCTGTCCGTTCAACGTGGCGAACGTGTGGCATGTGGCATGTGGCGTCTCTCGGTAACTTCGAAAGAAAACGCAAGCTCGAACCAGCCGATCGTCGTTCGTTCAACGAATACGTTGCGTACGCGTACACGTATATACGTATACGTATATGTATATCGCGAAACATCGGCGACGATCGATCTTTGCTGCGGATTTCGGAGGAGAGTTTTCTGGCGACGCGTACGGAAAAAGATAACGATGCGTGGCCATGAAAATGAAAGATGCCGGAGTCCGAGTACCGCGGGTGAAATAATGACGCCGCGTTGTTGAAACAAACGACGATCGATGGCGCGCGCGTTGATCGAAATCGCGTAGCCAAGTTTCGTGACTCGTTGAAAATTGTCGGAAAGCTTCGTAAACAAAACTACCTACTCCTTTCACGGTTGTAATCGATACACGCGTAACTGATATCGCACGATGCGTGCTATATGTAAATTCTACGGCGACGAACGAGTCCGTCTTGCCGCGGGGACGACGAATCGGTGATGTACAATGGAGGGAAAGCTCGGAGCAGAGAAGAGGGGATTGTGAAATGTCGATTGCTCGAACACCGCAGCCAGGGTTGCGTGACGTCATACACCGTCGTTTCTCTCATCTCATCTTCCCAATCACCGAGCCGTTTTCCTCGCAGCCCGTATTTCCTCTCCCTCGCACACCCGATTCGTAGTTCTTACACTCTCCGCGCGCATCTCTCGCAGCGTAACGCCGCACGAGTTCTCATCACCAAAACGCCCCTCTCCTGACAACGACGACGCGACGGTTCCGCCGTGTACCCTACGCCCGTGCAATACGAACTATTGCCACGTTTTTTTTTAATATTTTTACTTTTTTTTTTTTTTTTTTACTTTTTTTTGGTCTCTTCCACGCGCGTTGAGAGTTTGACAATTTCAGTGTCGCGCGGTATCTATCCATGCGGAGATACATTTTGCCACGTTTCTTCCCTGTCAGACATCGCGTACGGATACGTGAAACATTCGCGATCAGTCGCTGCTATCGGTGAAAATTTTCGCACTGAAATTATCTCCGAGTAACATAGTCATTTCCATCATGATACGGCAGTCCGCGCATTGACTATCATTGTTCCCAGAGTAACAGATACCTAACGATGGAAAGTACGAGGGCATTGGAACGGGAATCGTAGGATTGGAGTTTCGAATAGGTATAGGTACTCGATACCAATTTATACTCGCAGTACGGCGATGATATATTGTTTTGCGTGCTACGAAGCCCGGTTGAAGCACTTTAAATTTGTCTGATCGTCGAAAATATTCATGATTCCTGTACGATACGTACGAATAGCAGTTGGCGGATATTTGCACGTATTAAAAAAAACCAAGTGCTGCCGTATCCGTACATAGAAAATTTACCGAAGTGGGTCTATTCGAATACATTTTATTTTTTCTCGATCTGATTTTTAAACATGTTTACCCACGTCTCCATCGAACGACTGTGGTATACTGTATTTCCCCCCCATCTTTATTTAGATGCAAATGAAAGTTATCCGTTGGATCGATTGGCGCTTCGTCGTCGATCAATCGCGAGATTGACAAGAAGTGATGAGTGGTACAGTTTATTTATGATGTTGGGATATTTTTTATCCGTCTATGGTATCGAAAATACGAAGAGCAAACAAATATTCTTCGTATTTGGACGGTTATCCATTTTTCGCGGACAAAGGACAAAAACCGTTGCCGTTCGACAGCAAGGTTACCGATTACGAGTTGAAAAATTGCGAGTTCGCCGAACAGCGCTCCGGTAAAACATTCCATTCATAAAAGCTTGGGGAAAATACATGGAATGCACTTGAAAGAGAATGTTACGCACCTATAAAAACATACGGTATGGATATCAATCGATTCGACATTGGTACAGCCAAAGAAAATTTCTAATTTGTAAAAGGAAGATAAAACAGAATTCTTACGATGCTGTTTTTGTTATGGTTATCGTGAAATGCTTCCAATTATCATTCGTGCTGGAACACGGAGCAATTAATCGCGTCCTGTCGCGTATTTAGACATCATTTCAGACAAAGCTATTTGAAGAAGAGACAAACAAAATTGGGGTAGCTCGCGTTTCGCGTAATTATAATCGCGTATTCGGCATCTGCGAGTGACTATTGGGAATAGCCGAATTTAAGCCACGTGTCCTTTGTGCGGCGAAGATGCGTCGCCGCGGCGGCGACGAGGACGCGACATCCGAATTTCGTATTTCGTCAACGAAACTGAGCGGAACATTTCGAGTTAGGCGGAGTACGTCGACCGGCGAAAGAAGAAGGAACGAACAGTGCAATGATTCACGGACACGATCGTTTACGACGCGATTTTCACTGCGGGATGCGAAGAGAGCGGTAAACGGTTCTTTGTCTCTGGTAAGTGTCGCGAAAAAGCAAGCATAGTCGTTCTCCTCGAAATTCGTGATAGAATTATAGGAAAAAAGATAACAAAAAAAGGAGAGACGAGTCGAGTGATTCATCGCGGCAAGCAATGTTTCCTGCCGATACAAACTTATCAAGCTTCGAACTGATCGCGAGCGCGTGATAGTACGAAACTGGAAATGGGTGGGTAACGAACGTCCGCGGAATCAACGACGTTGTGTCAGCGTGACAGCGAACGCGTGACGGGCAACGAAGACGAAAAAAAGAAAGAAAGAAAAAGAAAAGAGTGACGATGTAAGGTAAATAATCACGTGGACGCACCTTTGAACGTATTCCTGACGAGAGTCATGCTCATATTCGCACGTGCTGCACACGGCACGCGGCGTCTTCCTAGTTTCGACTAGGAAGCTACGCGTTTTCTTGCAGTCCCGAATCGTCGCGATAACACACGTTGTCGTAAATCGCAATGTACAAAACCGCTACTGATCCTTAGGGTGGCCACATGTTCGTCCCACGCTACGCAATTCACGTGTTTCTCTTCTTTCTTCGAGGTTAAGTCTTCTCAGGTTAACTCCGAGCATTCAAACGGTCGAATTCTCGCCACGCAACGCCGAGATAAACTTCAACAGCGACGCAGATACGCGGACAGGAGTGAACACGAGCGACGATGATAGTCGCACCGGGGACATGTTAAAAAGTATCGAGTGCGAAGGTGCGTGGCGTCCGATTGGGAAAAATTTCACGACCTTTCGATGCTCGCGCGGAAAGTTAGTAAGCGAGGGTCCCGCAGCTCGCCGCTCCGTTCGTTTCCTTTCTTCTTTGATCTCGATATCGGCGATATCAGCGCTGCGAGGTCAATCTTTCGACCCGGTTGTTTATCGTTAGTCTCACTTGGTGTTTTCAACATCGGATAGTCGTGATCTGGCACGATTAACATCGGATGCGTCGAACGAGCGTCGTCGTCGCCTCGGTCGAAACGCGATAGAAACAACGGACGGTCCGGTAAGCACGGTGCACCATGTTAACATCGCCTCGATGATAGCTCGAATAAAAAAGATCCTCACCGCGCGTCACGGATAAAGAATTCGCCGGGGATGGGACGGGGGCCTGCGGTCGAAAAACTGACCGAATCGCGAACAACCGTGACAGACGTGTCGCGGAAACGTAACGATCTGAAACGCGGAATCGTCGAAGGAACGCGTGTTATTATTGTCAATTCTCGCGACGGTGGCGCGCGGGTAAAGGTGGGGCCAACGGTGAAACAAAAAAACCAATGAAAACGAGATGCCGAGGCTGGCTGGCTCGTTGAGAGAACGACTCGTTAAATACAGTCGAGAAATCGGTCCGTCAAAACTAGCGAGTAAGCCGAATCTTCGAACATTTGTCTTTGGAACCTCGTATTATTGGCAGAGTCCATGAAAACGTCGTCATGTTTCACGAACGACGCACTTTTTATCTCGGTCGTGTTATTTCATGCGAACCACAAACCGACACAACGCGGCACACTTGGACCGTTTGACACGCACGCTCATTGCCAACAGCAACATGTCATCGGATCGCAAAATATGCTTCGAGCGCGATGATAATCACTCCGATCGCGCATAGATTATTCCCTTTCGGTTATTCCAATTTTTTTCTTCTTCTTTTTTTCTCGTTTGCCAGTCACTTCTCACGAACACGATGCAACAATTAATCCTCATCCGGCGAACGAATCGTAAAACTTTTTATTATATGCTTATTATTTAATTTCACGGAATTTCTTCGCGTACGTTGGTTTGTTTACAAATTCGTATTACTCCTTTGTTTTTTTAATATCACCTCCCGACGAGTTTTATCAACGAAACGAGATTACGTAGGGCGGAAAGAACGAAGAGAATAAGAAAAAGTAAGAAAGAAGAAGGACACGAGGAAGACCGGTGCTAGGGCATGGCAGGTAGAGTATTGAGAGTAGGCACTACTAACCAACCGGGTAGTACCTCCCGACTAACGCACACGCATACAGCAGCCGCGGACCGGGACTCTGTGCTGCGCCGTATAGGACGCCTGATTCTTCGACGACGCACGGGTCGCACGGCCAGGATAGAGAAGGGACGGACGGACGGACAGACGAACGAGAACGAGCGAACGAACGAACGAACGAACGAACGAACGAACGGACGGACGGAGGTGATGGCGGCTGAACGCAGCCACCGCCCCCGCTGCTCCCACCGCGCGTCGAACGGAATCCCCACCCGTTGTTTCGGCCGTGTTCCCTTCTACCTTCTATCTCTCCCTCCGTGCCCCCGCCGTCGCCACTGCCGCCGACGCCGGTACCTGATCCCCCCTCCCCCTCCACCCTCCTCCCGCGTGTTGGACCCTGCGCGGTGAAACGTGTACGGTGGTGCACACACGATCGCGAGTGAGTTGGTAAGGAGCGTAGCAATACGATATTGCGACGCGAGCCCCATTTTTCGCCTCTTTCGTTCTCGTGGGAGGTGAGTATTCTTACACCGCACGATATCAAAAATGCCAGGTACGGTCTTATACTTGTAAAATTGATAGTACGCGATCGACCGAGATTACACTTGCGCATCATTCTTTTCCGTGTCTGTCAAGTAACGAGGAGTCGCGATCGCGACATGTTCGTTTTTCAATCTCTAGATCGAAATGAAACGTAGGTACTACACCTACGTGCGTAACCATAGGTGACGACCAATCATAAGTCGATCCTCGATTGACGAGATACCCGAACAATTCTTCTTTTGTTTCTAACCTCTCTGATTTCGAAATCCCGCGATATCAACGGAACGTTGTCCCGTTGACTTTTCACGTGTTCGTGCGAAAACGAAGGGAGAATCGATGACGAACTAATCGTTATCGTTGGCACAAAACGTCACCAACGAGACGCGTAGAAAACAATTGGAAAGTTATCCAGGTATCGTTGTTGAATATCTTACTCGCGTACTGCCTTATGTTTTTTGTATGCTTCAAATCTGGAACTAACGACGATCGATCGCGTATTCGATGTTATTCATTGCACGCAACTGATAGTTTTATCATCGACGTATCGATCGTGCGGGCATACCGTATCCACGCGAACCTACGTGGTCGCTCCGTTTCACATATTTTCGTAAACGTAGGAGTAAAGATCAACGGAAATAGGTTATGGTAACGATGATTAGCGGGGACAAGGTGGCGGGATAACCTGTATTCCGTACGAAGCATAAAACGGAACTAGACGAAGATTTTGTCTACCGTTATCGCGCGAATAATAGATTTAGAATAATTCCCCGAGGTCGTCGTTGAACCGAAGAAAAATCTAGAACACACCGCGAAGGTAATACACCTCGTTTGGTGTATTCATCGAATGCACCATTCGCGTCACGTTTCGTTACTATGCTATGTGTACGCGTCATTTGGACCGCAGCAACGAGACGATATCGCTGTATCGTTCTCAAAACTGCGAGATGTACCTATTCCGCCGACCGTGATCCGGCGAACACGCGTACGTCCCTGGGCACGAGTCACGCGCTATCTTACCGGCGGACTTCGGGCAGCGATACTTACGAGCAGTCGCGATCGCTAGTCCGAAGACCGAAAATGTGAAATTGGACGAGGCGAAAACGAAGACTTCGTACGTTATTTCTTCGAGCATCGTTGCGAGGCGACGGAGAGAAGAGAATCGTATCTCGTCGACGAGATTCGAAGTCGTCGGGTTTGGTTAGTTTTTCGACACGGCCAGCGCTGCGGGCGGATGGGCCGGAATGGCGGTGGAAGTGGGTAGTAGGGGATTCGACGACTCTCAGTCGCGGCTGCAAGAAGCCTTCCCCGCCGCTCGCCGGTATACATCTTCGCGCGGCTCCTGCGAAAAGGTCTTTTTGTTGCCTCCCATTAGGCGCCGCCGTGTCGTGATTCGCAACTTTGTTTCTCTGTCGCGGATCCGCAACGGTCGCTGCTCGTTATTTCGAATTCGCCCACGTACGACTACTCTAGACTCTCTATTCGCAATTCACGCAGGCTGAAGGTGACCGAACAGGAGAACGATCCATGGGGTCGTTCGGATATAGTACACGGGACTATGGGGATGTACATCGACGAACGCTGTTGCCATGCCATCCGCGTTCGCGGCGAACGCCGCGCTACAAATTTCTTTGCCGAACGCAGACGTGAAGCACTCCCCACCGCTCTACGTGACGTGTTTATGTGTATAATGATAATAGGAACAATAGAAGTATTCGTCGCGGTGTAAAGTCCTTTCTCGATGCGTTGCTCGTTTCTCTCTGCTCACCGCAGTACTCGACAACCAGACTATTATACTATCGACGTGGACAACCTACCAATTATCACTAATCTATCCTCGTCGTAAACAATTTCGCGCTGAAATCTGTACGTACTACCAACAGGGAATGCTGCAACCGTTTCGAAGTCAACGTCGAATCAACGGTTCTCTCTCGATATCCGAAACACTTTTTTTGGTGACAGGTATCCTGGGAACATTCAACACGATCGAATGCGACGAACATCGTTCGTAAACATCACGTTACAGAAGATGTACGCATTGTCCTCCGCGATATTTTCTAGCAATTGAGTTGCATTACGCGTATATTCGGACGCACATGTTTACACCTATCCCCATCTTAATTGCGGGTATATTTGAGTATCTACTCTCGACCGGTTCTACTTTAGACATTCGTTCAGTCAAATTATTCGCTTCGTTGCGTAGGTTTTTTCTCTGCAGTTTAATAATTCGGAGTACAAAATATGATAGTATTTCGCAAACCTGACATACTAGACGAAAAATTAACATAGCGGAGCGCGAAATAAGCGTAGGCAGTGTAGAGGGGTTTTAAAAAAACCATCCACCGCAAATGCTGTTTCAAACATTTCGAGCGGTTTCATCGCGTAATCGATAACGGAACTTTTTTGTTGACGCGTACGTACGACGTGAATTCACGGTTACAATTTTCTCTTACGGACTCTGTATCTTCGACCAATGTTACGCGTATTGCTGCCGACAGCTTTTATCTGACATTTAAGCTACATTGAACTCTATAATTCAACGCGTTACCATCACAGAAGACTGCGGTATGCAGAATCAATGGCAGCACCATCGCGTGATGTTAGCTCGAGATCGATGATGGATCGTGTTACGGGATCATAAAATATGGTACGCGTGCACTCGCGAGTTTGGTACGCGAGACTCGAGTCTTTTCAAGAGAAACGTTCGGTATGCTCGTAACATTCGTACATCATTGATGCTTCGATCGTTGGAAATCGTTAGCAAGATGAAACTGTATTTCTTCTTGATTCGCCAATCGAGTACCGCGGGACTTTTACTATTCTACGTCCAGCAGTGAAATTATTTTTTAATTCCCTACCCGGTTTTTTCCTCAACGAAGGATCCATTATTTCGCAACCGTTGCCAGGTCATTAGATGACATATTTTTCAGAGCAAACACGTCTCGGTTATCTGCCTGTTTATATACACCTACCTGGTTCAAGTTCCAGAACTTCAAAAGTTCACGTTTGCCGTATCAGATCAGCGTCGAACATCAAACGCAATTTTTCCATCGAGCGAACGAAAACTAAGAGTAAAATTGAGATTGACGTAAAAGGCGTGTAACGGTGCGTAGATCACGCGTACGCCTTCGCCTCGAAATGAATCAAATTTTGAAAGATCCTTTTGAAATCTTTGTAAGTTTTCGACAGTAAAATATCAGTTCATCGGTTCGAGCATTTCGGAATCTCGTCGATCGTATCATCCATCGACCAGCGTTTGGATCGTTGCCAAACTCCGGTTGATCTCGCATCACGGAAAGATATTTCAGTAAGATTAATCGATTTAATCAAATCCAGTCGAACGAAAGTTCTTTCTCGTTATTTTTAACCAGTCGACTGTTGTACGTACGCGTTCCGTAGGCAGAGGCATGTACCTCACCTACCGATGCGCAAAGTTCTCACGAATAGTCGAAGTATTCATCTCATCGATGTTTACGTATCTTTGGTATCTCCAGCACCGCATCGAATCATCCGAATCGCGATTGTGAGTCACGACAACTTCTCAAGATTACTTAGCGCGAAGCCCGACGGTTATACCACATAGATATACTTGCCCAACAACCTACGTACGTTCGCTCGTATCGCATTATCCACTCGGCGCTGCGTGACGTTCACGGTGTTCACCGGGTTACGCGCGCGCGAACGTAGGATCGTTGCGACTGTGTGTCGTTCGCACACGGGGATGCTCCTCCCCACGTGACCGAGAGAAGCGACGGTGAAAGTTGACCGACCGTCCGCGTGGTGTGCACCATAAAACTAAAATCCCCCGAGAGAGAAAAAACCTAACCACTCGACAACTGTGCAGCATGTGTGGACCATTTGCGTATATATTCAACCTGATCGTTTGGCCTAGGTTGTTTCCATCCTGCTAAGATGTCATCTGCGTTCGAAATTACAGAGGCGAAGCGTACGATCGTCAACTTTTTACATACCTGCTGATCTATATAACACACGAAGCCCGAAACACGTGAACCTTTGAAAAAGCACGACGATCGTACCACGAATCGCGATGATCGAACAACGATAATTCATCCGAAAAACTTGTCGCGCACCTGTCAATCATTTGTCTTTACCACGTTGATAGTTCGATCGCGAATACTCGGAATTTCGGACGTGTAGTTTGCAGATTCCGTTGTTTCCTCGAACAACGACGCTTTTTGAACATTGTATTTGCCGAAACATTCCCATTTTTCACAATCACGACGACGCGGCACGCGTAGTATCACGCGGGGTATCTACGCGAGTTTATTTGCTCAAGTACCTATACATACCTACGTAGAATCGAAGCTCCGTAGGTGCGCTTCGAGCCATCGAGCCCGGGTCTACCTTGGGGGACGACACTCGAGTAGGTACACAAACGGTTCCAATACCCAAGTTCTGCATGCCATATGGTCAACAGCCTGCAGCAAAGGTCGCGAACGAGCCCTAACCGCCACCATTGCGCACCTTCAATTTGGTCCTGAACGAACGTGAGTACAGAAACCCGTGTACTTCTCGTCATCCCCGTGCTCCCACAAGTCCCAGCGGTCCATACAGTCCCGATATGGTCCTTATGCGGGCCATACCTCGTCCTCTGCCTGCATGCGTTAGCCATGTGCTCGAAGACAATGTGTACCGGACAGGAGGGTACCTGTGCCATGTGCTAGCCCCTACAAAGGTACAAATCAATTCTGGGGCTCGCAGATCGACGCGATACTTACCTAGTCGTAGAATTTCGATTCTTCCCTTCGGCATGCCGGATCGTCCGGATGATATTTCACATAGTAAGCGGTAGGTACCGATGAGAACACCATTTTAGCAAGGCAGCAGCGAATCTAGACTAAAATAGCAGAGTACGAACCGAGATTCGTCAGATTCGTTGTACCATTCGGGTACCTAGCGTTTAACGTTGATCGATACAACCTGGCGACCAATATTTTCGTCAAACTGCAGCCTACGACGAAACAAAATTTTGTCCCGAGAACGAGATCCAGTGACGTTACGGTAGAAAAACGGATACGATAGAAAAAGTAGGAAAAACGCGACGATCATCTGTCCGTATCGAATAGGTACACTTTCGCGAGAGGAAGGACAGGAATAATAAATATTCAATAGAGAATTTTTCATAACGAGACTAATCGATGTATTCCAGCTGCGTTCTAATTTGCTCGAACGTGCTGGTCGAAGAATTTCATTTGTTCCATTTCTCCAGGCGCGTATCCAGTTTAAATTTTATCCGCGGACGCGATGCAAAATGCGTTCTAATAAAGATCAGTTAAGCTACGCGTGGGCATTCGAATAGGTATTTGGTGAGGGCGATTCGGAGGGATAATATAGCGGTGAACGCATTCTTTTCAGGTGTGCGCTGCAAAAGTGCCGCGCGCGGCCCCAACTCACTTTTGGATCGACCACGCACGTTACGTATCTCGTTGGTGCGTTGAACGAACGTGTGGATAAATCTCCGCAGAAGCCTAGGAGCAACTGGATGGATATGAGATACGTACGGGAGTATCGCACGCGAACGGAAACCCTCGCTACCTCGTCCGAAAGTAACGAAAAGGGGAGACGCTATCGTAAAGCTAAGCCAGTAATGCAATAACTTCCATATACCGTGCGCATGCACCCAGAAAGAACTCGCGGAGCGTGGGCTCCGTGCACCCTACCAACCAATTCTCGCCCACATTCAACGCGTGCATGCGCGCCGCTAAGTAAGATTCGTACGTACGAGAACCCTACACGTACGTACGAACACTCATACAAATGACGTCCAGAGTAGGTAGGTAGGTGGGTAGGTACGTACGGACCTGGTTGTTCCAGCAGTCGAACCCGCGGCACACGTACATATCGTACAAAAAGCGGGGCCGGCACCCCCTACCCCCGAGCGTATACGCCAATATAGCAGCACGGGCCAAGGTACGACGGGAGAGAAACCCCTTGGCTAGCTAAACGGGGCATACCTATGTGTATTCCGCGTACGCACACCGGCACACGCGCGCTGTAATGGGTTTTCGTCTGTACGCGCAAAAAGCGAGATGGACCAACGGGATGACGAATGAATGGCTCCCAATCTGTTCTATATCCCTTTGTGTTCGGGCCGATAGGCGCGCGTGCAAATCTACAGCCCTCGGTGTAACGCGCGTAGATGCGAGTAGGTAGGTATACCTTCCACCCTCTACCCTTGGCTTCGGTTCTCCGTGCCATTTACCCTTCTGCGCCCCCTTCGCTCTCCGCCACACGGATTGACACACGCCTCACACCTGAGCACAATGGAGACACTCCGGTCGCTCACCCCTAACCAGAAACCCCTATTCTCCATCGTACACCCCTCTTCGATTCGATCAAAAATTGTTACGACGAACGACGACGACGAACGAACGAACGAACTCCCGTCGCGCTGATTTTCGCCGACAAACGTCAAATCTTCTCTTGGTTCCGACCGAAACTTTTTTTTTCGCTCCCGAATCGATCGGAGCGGTGCTCTTCACTCTCGATTCTCCGTTAAATCGAGACAGTTGGGTATCGTTTTCGACCCTTTCGTTGTACGCAGTAAAAAATTTCCGTCGTTGCGCAAAGTGTAAAATCTTGTGCGTAGAATATTTAACATTTTAATACGTTGATTCCATATGTTGTTCGATCAGTTCGCTTTTCATCCCATAAAAATGTTATTTGATACCAAAGTAACACTTTTTAAATGCTACTCGAACAATGATTCGTGTTACTTCCGACGTATAACTGCTGTATCGCTGTATCGCTACGCGCGGCGTGTGTTGAAATAGCACTAATTCCGTGTAAAAAAAAGCCGTTCGCACAAATATTTGTGCTAAATTCCACGGACATTTTTTTACCGTGTACGCTCACGCGTGGGGAAAATTCAGCGTTGATCGGGGATATTTCCGTGCCGTATCGGAAATAAAATCCACGGTCGGTATACTCGCCTGTACGGGGACATAGGTGGACTTTGTATGAAAGTTTAGGTAGGTATTTCAAAAGACGGTTCAGAGCCTGCCGCCGCCGCTACTCCAGACTCCGCGACCGACCCGCCTACCTACCTACCTACCTAAGTTCACCATGTGGGTACCGAGTTCCCATGTGGGCAATCGCCGGTAGTTAACTTGTAGAATCGTCAAACCTTCAAAGCCATCAAACGACTTAACTGCCTAAAAATTATTACCGGGATCCTCGCAACCTCTCGCACGAGTTCTCGAATCTCAAAGCACGCGCGCGCGCGCGCGCGCGCGTATGCGTGTGCGTACCTCGCGGTGAGATCAAGGTGTGGATCGTCAATACGCGGTAGTAGTCCGTAATCGTACAATTACCGATCCTCGCATGCGGGCACCACGACTCGAGTTTCATTCAATTTGGTAGCTACAATTGTCTAATTAAGATATACCTATCTATCATTCCACGTACCCCAATTGTGAAAACTTTCGAGAGAATCGCGCCGTTTCAACCTCTTTCCACGGTACATAACGATAATGCATTTTTATATTCACGGCATACGAGATGCGAACTCTCGCGTTTGCCAAACGCGAGGAGGTTTGACCGCCTAGATTTTCAGCAATTTCTACGTTGTATTTGAAAAACGTTTTAAGAATGATACATCATTCGTCCACTCGTCGATTCGTAGTCGGCGGTAATCGGAGGGGAATCGAACTATAAAAGTATCTTGGTAGCCGCACGACAATTCTAGACGCGCGGTAGCCGTCGTCGCCCGACAACCGCGACGAGGTAACTTTGATACGACGCGACAACGAAGTATTAAACTCGAGGTTCGTCGAGCTGCGCGGCCGACGTATTCGTAAAT
Source organism: Arge pagana (assembly GCA_963969455.1). NCBI lineage: Eukaryota > Metazoa > Arthropoda > Insecta > Hymenoptera > Argidae > Arge > Arge pagana. The sequence continues at coordinate 31,024,794 of OZ018308.1, forward strand.
TTCGCAACTCGTCGTATGGATTTGCGAGAGGTTAGGCGAACGAGCCGACGGAGTGCGGTAGTCGTCGGGCAAGGGGGAACGGTAGTACGGCACGTGCCCGACGTTCGACCCCCCTCGGTTGCATAGAAGCACTAGGACTTGGTGGTAGTGGGGTAGTTGAGCCATATGTAGAGTTAGCGGGCAGAGAACCCCACGGCGGTTACCTATACCTTTCTCGCATACTACCTATCTTCCATATAAGACTGTATGCCATTGTATAAATAGGATACGAGATCTGATAGGGAAGCTGGACGATTGCATGAGTCATCTCGTGGCTTTCAGGAACGTAAATCACGGAAAGCAGTTCCCCCGATTCCGAGACCGAGGATCGTGCGCGCGCGCGCGTTTGCACGTGCCTCGGCGCGTGTGTGCGCGTACGGGAAAAAATGGCCAGGTTTGAAATTCGATACATTTATCGCGAATTAGTATTCTTTCTGTTCCAAACGGTGGACTTGTAGAAAAAGAGTGCGATCGAATTGTTTTCAGAGGTTGCTCGCGGCGAGCGTTTCGACGACCTGTTTTATCCGTTCGGAAAAGGTCCTCGCTAACGCGTCCTCGTCGATTTTTCGGAACGGTAAAATCTCGAGCTTTCGCAAATTCGAATACGCAACCGAGAAAACAGCGCGCGATAACGGCAAACGCTCCGTACACCTCGGGGTCAGAGTTCAATAACTCGCATTTGAAAGATATTCGCTCGTTTTTCCCCGATCGAGACTTGGGTATCGCATCAAACGCGAGTTTGTATTTCGTTGCTTCGTAGGTGAACCTGAAATAACATCGTGCCATGAGAGTAGGTAGGTAGGTAGGTAGGTACGCAGCGTTCGCGGCGCGCGCGGAGGAGGGGGATATGACCACGGCGGACAATAACCGCGGTACGAATTTTGTTGCGCGTAAGTAGACGTTCTCTCGGCGTTTCACGATCAACCGAGCGACGCGACGGTCAACCTGACGGACAGACGGATTGATAAAGATTAAAGGTGAGGGGAGTGGGAAACTGGGGCGAGGGATCACGGTGAGAGAGACGATGGTACCGTGGAATAAGAGGGTGTTTGGATCCGGGTGACAGAAGTCAGCGACTGAAACGAATGGGGGATGATGTCATATAGGGGTCCATGCTCCTGCCTGCCTACCGCCGTTAACGCTCCATCCGTGGACGATCTCGCTCGCTTTCTCTCGCTCTTTCCGCGTCCCCCCAGTCCTGCGCGTAAATACACACGGAGACTGAATTGACGCGTGAAGTGTGCGCTTAGGCAGGGACGTGAATACAGCTAGGCTTGCGAATGGTGACGATACGAGATGTTCGATTTGTCTCTTCCAAGCGAACCAAAGTACCGGTAGTACCTACGAACGATCTTGACGCGTCGATATTTCCGAACGTGGAATAAAACTGGGGACGAGCAAGAAAAACGCAACGACCCGAGAACTCTGGCAATATAGGTTGACGGAAGAATTCGTTTAGCGTGCGAACGATGTACGAATGAAAATTTCATTTCGCAATGATCGTTTGCTCGACTTGTATGATCGAGCAGTAGATCGAAATCGCTCGGGCTTCAGAGAATTGTAAAGAAGTGATCGGAAAAGCACAACGAAAATTGGTTTTTAAAACAATGTAGACAACAAACCCGGAATATCAAAACGATTCGTATGGAACTGATGATGACAAAACACTTTCATCGTATCAAAAACGAGAGGAAACGACGATATAACTACGTATATATGAACAGGTAATGAGTAAGTGAAAATCTAGCCGTGAAAAATGGTAGTAAAAAGTGATTTTGTATTTGAATGACTATGTGATGTGGATTCTTCTTCTGGAAAAGACAATGAATTATAATAAATCAGCATTAGACTATCCAAATATCAGGAACTTCAAATTATCGTTTTTGCTGAACTCTGATTTGGAAATTTCGAATTGATAGCGAAGTCCGTCTCGCTATTTGTAATAATACATTCAGTTTCAGGACCATATTCCGGTGTAAAGTATCTAGACGGAAATTTTCAACTCGGAGACGATACGAGACGAACGTCGTAATTGCGGACGAGAGAGATATGCAACGCGCGGTTCGAACTGACGCCATCGCACGTGGAAACGACGCGCGAAATGGCGAAAAGCTGGAAAGAAGGTTCTCGACAGCGTTCACCTGGAGAAGCGTGGGTGTTCCCACGAGTGACCCGAGTTGTGCAGGTAGGAGGAGCCGCCAACGACGATCACACGAATCCGAGGCACGTGAATCCGAGCCACACCTACTATCGATCATATCCTCTCACTTTCTTACCTGTTCCATCATTCGTGAACTAATTCCCCTCTCCGTCGTCGCTCCTCGTATCTATTCATCGCGACGAACTTTCTCCGACTTCCTACCGTTGTCTCCTTTCTTTCTTCGTTCCGTCCGACAAAACTCCCCCACCGCAATCCTCGATCCGATCTCTCGAAAATTTCATTATCTACTTATAAAAAATGGACGTTTAAAGTTCTTCGATCAACAACGTCGGCGTTTCTATATATTTCTTCTTGCCGAATTGCTTCGGTACCTGTACAACGTTGACGATACATTTCCCATTTCCGATCAGCATTGATGGAAGGTGATGGTTCAAGCTTATTTTCAAACGTTCGCGTATTCCTATTTCGAAAAGATACGTCTCGTTTTTCGGTTCGGTTTCGTGGTTTCAGTTCGAGCGAAAAAATGACGAATCTATGACTAACATTGACGAAAATTATCCGGTGATTGTCGAGCTGTGAAGACGCGCCTGCGCACGTCAACGGCCAGTTACCTACACCATTTACAAATAGCAGCCTAATATATTTGTCGGAAATACCATACCGCTTGCGTCGTCTCTATCTTATCGAATGATCAACTATTTCACTATTTGACCTGACTGTTCTAAGGTCTCTCCTATTGTTGTTCTAGGACGTCTATTTATTGATATTTTTCTAGTTAGACGTACGTGGTGACTGCTCGTTTTTCTCATCATTTTTCACTCCAACGGCGAAAGGTCGCGACGAACGTACTCTGAAAACGAAACTTTTCATCGTTATGTTTCAAATTGTTTCTGCTCCGTTTCGATGGTACGGATGGAATTTCTGAAATTCGTACGATTGAAACTCGTGTAGATGAATCATTTTGGACACGTCGTACGTACAACCTGTTTTACCCCGATCGGCAATCCGCTGATTGAACAATGTTGACAGACGACACCGTCCGCGGCGTACCAGCGAGTGGTTCGTAAAATAGCCACCAGGTAGCGCGTTAAATCCTGGGGAATTCCAACGCGAACTCGCCATGCGCATATTAATAGTGATATTAATCTTGTTACGTGTTTTATAACGAATAAATATTTGCACTATTTTTAACCTCAGAGATCTCCCGTTAATATTCCGGAGCGAATAGCTTCCACAGGTCGGCGCCGCTTCTGTCTTCTTACGTGAAATCTACGTACTGCTTCATCGAGAATAACGACGTGTCGTTCGTTCATGCCGATGCTAACTGCCGCCGACCATTACTGCTGCCATGGTAAGCACATGGGGTAAACACTACAAGATCACTGCAAAATTACGTCGCCACGATAATAGGATGTGAAATGACGTCTGAAAATATTACTACTGCAATATTCGCGAAATATTTCAAGTCTTTCGTGAATCTTGGGGCGGGGGGGGGGGAACTTTTTCTCGTGATTGGATAGTCACTGGACTCACCAACGACGAGAGCATGACAATTGGTGACCCGACATCCGAGCCGAATCGTTGCGTCGTTGTCCAATGAACGAGTAGGAATCTCGTAAGGTTTACCGCCGTAGGCCGTGGATTGCCGTGGATTCGTAAAGTGAGTTGGTCGCCTACATCGCCTAACCTTAACGAATTTCGCTGATTACCAAAGAAACCCGACGTAGGCATATCTATCTCGTATTAACATTCTTAATGCCTCATGGACTTCTAAGTTGGTCGTGTGCACCATTGACCCGCGAGACTGATTGGCTTTATATCAAGTTTAAGCAAGAATTATGTCTTCAGGTTAGTTCACGTTTACTTTACCGTCAACATTTGTTCGCTGCACGTTCCGTCACCCGCTCATCATTTTTATCGAAGTCTAGTGTTTGACGTTTCAACGCCTTTTTCTAAACATAACCAAGTCAGACGAAACTCAATTTACCACATGTTTCCGAGGAACGATAATGCTTCGTAAATTGATAACAGACTTTACTCGATCCACCACGTTTTTTCTCTCGTACAGGTAAGAAGGGGAAGAAAAGTAAGGGGAAAACGATCCCTCTGAACGACTTCCTCGCTGTCAATTGCGGAGACTCGGGTGCTTCGGTAAAGACCTTAAATTGGGCAGACGATGTCGAAGACGAACACGGTGAGTACATGTTGCCAATTATCGTATACGAACTTTGACAAGAAGTACGATTCAGGATTCTTGCTGCTTGTCAAAGATTAAACGAATTATATCCTGCTTTACTTATGCGTTTCATTACCATGGATAGTTTCGTTTCTGATAACAACAACTTTTGCATTCGTCGGCTTCTAATAATTTACACCAATCTGTTCTTGGTACTAATCAACTTGAGATGTCAAATCTTTTCCTAATTATCGCAGCTTTCTACCTGATTAGTTTCCTATCGTATATTCGTGATGGTTGATTAATGTTGAAACGAAATTTATTTCTTCTCGCAGTGTGACGTATGATTTTATATGTATTTTTAGCTATCTGTCGTAAACCAGTTAGAAATTGAAGATTCAATAGAAGTTCTTTAACGTGAGCTCGGAATTGTATTTATACTTAATTTTCTGTGTCCCACCTGGATCTTAAATTATCGTTGCATTCCTCGAAAATTATACCGAATACAGATATTGGCCTGCAGGCACTTATCAGTGAAATCGAGAATGGCAACGATGAGCGATGCGATTGCAATTAAACTGGATAATCAAAGCTCTAGTCTGAATGCTGTCTATTCGTAATATTCATAAGCGTTGTATCTGTTATAACTTGGAAAGATATGAGGTTCGAATTTCAGTACAGAATTCCAACAAAATGTTGAAAAATTCGAAATATTGGATCGAACAATTATTGCGGTATGCTCCTTTTCAAGTGACCCTTAGTATCTACTATGTCAATTACAGTTGTTCTAAACCTTGTAATTTATTTATGAGATTTTCAATCTAAAAATTATTGGACAATTAAAAAATACTAATACTAACTGGTATTGACATTTGAAACTACGACGTAGTGCATCGTTTGCGAATAATAAATATGACTGTTATAATGCAGTAATCGGTTAGATGCAGATCTTAATATTTCATTGACATGTAAAAAAAGACTTGGTGACACGTTCGATCTTGTAGGTATTTGAATTTGTATTAATTTTAAAATATACAACTCTTTCTATTTGATTCCATCGTTGTTCAAAAGTGTTCATTGTGGAAAAGATTTTTGATGGGCAAAATGCATTTTGATTTAGTCGTTATTATTACGTTTACCGTAACATATCCTAAAATGTTTCGTCCATGTATTAAAAAATCAACACAAGAAACTCAATCTCGTAGGACTCGTTTAAAACGTTAACCAGATTCGGACCACTTGTGGGTTACAGTTTAGATTTATCATTCGTGCAGAAGACCTGTATCAAGTTTCATATCTTGTTTAATAACAATATCAATTTAATATCAGGACTGCAGGTCCTCGTGGTCATGAACAGCACTTATGATTTCTGGTTAGAATCTGTTCATGCTTGTAAGTAGTCATTACATTTATGCGATGTCAATTTTACAAGCAGAAGGATTTTCAAGCCGCAACAAAGAACCAGTAAATCTGCCAACTGCGCCAAGAGCAGCTCGTGGCACAGGAGTTAATGAGGAGAACATTCCGAATAGCCCTCCTTACGTAGCATATATTTCCAATCTACCCTACGATGTAGAGGAAGAGGATCTTGCTGAATTTTTCCAAGATATGAAGGTAAGCTCTTCGAAGCAATAATTTCTAATCATTCAATTTGCGAATTATCGTATGACGAGGGCAAATATTTTCAGATTTCCAATATGCGCCTTCCAAAAGATTCTACCAAGCTGAAGGGTTATGGATATGTTGAATTTCATGATCGCCAGAGCCTAATCGACGCTCTTTCCATTGCAAACACTGTAAGATCTCAGTAGATATCCATTTTTTTTACTGTAAAGTTATTACAGCTCCCAGTCGCTAATTGCCAATTGTTACAGACAATTAAAACGAGACGTGTAAGAATCGAAGTTTCCAACAGCAGCAATGACGATAGACGCGGGGGTCGTATGGGACGTGATAATCGCCGAGATGGATACGATGATCCAGAGCGCACAGCTGGCGATTGGCGAAGCGGACCCAGAGATGATGCTGCACCTGCTGATCAGGATCGTTATCGAAGCCGTGCTGGATATGATAATAAGGACAGGCGAGATGATCGTGATGGTATGTTATAAATTATTCAGCTCAATATCTATTTTTCTTACGGAAGGTTGATAATTTATTTGGTCGTAACTTAATTTACTCGAAAACTCAATCGTAGCTCGAGAATACATTTTCATATTCACTTGCCCGCATAGACGTCAGGAAGAATGATTCAATTGCAAATTTTCAAGTTAATTCCGACAAATCTCCGCTATTCTTTCTCCCCTGATAGATTCAGATAACAAGCCAGGCGGATGGCGTGAGGGTGGAGACAGAGGTGGAGCATTCAGAGATAGAGGTTCATTCCGAGATGAAGGCGATCGTGAGCGAGATCGCCCCCGATACGGTGATCGAGATTATAGAGACAGAGATGGAGATAGGGATCGAGATCGCGGAAGCAGTTTTGGACCAAGACGTAATTACGGAGATTCGGATTGGGGCAGAGATGCTCCATCGCGCAGAGATGAACCAAGATGTATGTATTGTGTCGTTGGATTCGGCAATACCACTCAATCATGATTTTCATATCTTGCAACATTTTCAAATTATGTCGGTTCACTCCATTCTAATCGAAACTATTTCTATGCCGAGTCAATAAACGAATGGAGAGGTATGGAAATTTCTTTGAACTTTGAGGTTGAAATTCGAATTTGACCAGCGGCATACCTTCCATCGAATCTGGACGGTTCGCTGGACGTTTTTCAGGAGTGTCGATTGGTTCACCCGAATCGTTTTCTATTACCAAACTATGCTAGCTCTGGCATTTTCGCTTTGGGTTGTTCAGAATCGAGCATACTGCAATTGAATACGTATCGCTAGTACTTTTCTAATCTATATATTTATGAACCCGAACAGCCGAAGCCAAGATGCGGCCAAAATTGCAGTTACAACCACGCACGAAACCAGTCGACCCAATAGTCGTTCAGGCTGACAATGAACCTGAGGTTGAGAGCTCGGTTGAACCCGAAAATCCAGCTCCCGCACCGATCCCTGTTCCTGCTGTCAATATTTTCGGCGCGGCCAAACCGGTTGATACAGCTGCTAAAGAGAGAGAAATCGAAGAACGTCTTGCCAAATCAACTGCCGAGGCCAAATCCAGGATGGAAGATGGGTAATTATAGAATATACATGTCGTTGACTTTCAGTAATGAATTCACTGTCCGAGATTTGATAAATTCTGTATTGGTATCTCATTTGATGAGATATTTCAAATTATTTTCGTCATACCGCAAATTCTATTAATACTATTCGTGTAACAGTTCAAAGGTGATGAAAGAAAATTAAAAAAATACTTTATCGATTTCCTAGAGAGACAGAGAAGCGCTCGACGAAAGAAGGCATCTGGGGACGGCGCAACGGTGTAAGTTATTGATCGAAAACGAATAAACGTGCCTTTTAGTTCAGACTTTTGTTTTCTGTGGTCCCTCAATTTTTTCTTCTCAACGCTCCAGGAAGGACGCGATGAGAAGGAACGACCTGCCTGGCGATCCGAAGAAGACAGGGGAAGACAATCGGAACGTACAGGTTCACGGAGTAACTTGACTGCTGGACGTTCAGGTGAATACGTTATTCTTCAGTTATAATGGATTTCTATTTTCGTGACTTCAACAATATCGAAACACTATTTAGGCTCGCATAGTCCAAAATTATGCAAGTTTACGGGTCTCAACCATGAAACTTCTCGACAGCGGGTCCATTCGTATTTCAGGACTCGTTATTTATTCCAAATTTTTCATTCACCGATACTTGAGTATTATAAGCGTAATTTTTCTTACTTTTAGGACAACGAGGCGATTCTAAAGGACCAGTAACTTCTCGAGCTGGACCTGGCCGCCCGCCGCAAAAAGCTACTGAACCGCGTGCAGCTGTTGACAGGTATTTGGTCACTTAGTTGACGCATTTAAAAGAAATTCCCGTATGTCAGGTCAAAACCGAATGATACATTTTAGGGAGAAAAAAGATAAGGATAGAGACGACGTGAGCAGGATGCCTAAGGCTAAGGAGGATCAAGTTCCCGTAAGACATATTGATATTGGTTCATAAATATCGTTGCGCAGCAGAGATGAGATTACGCATGATCCGATGCGTTTGAATCAATGCTATCGGTTCTAACAACAATTGATGCTGCTGAAGTTTAGCAAATTTACTCAAATTTCATTGTTTTGGCATGTTACAGAACTTTGTAGCTTCCAATAAGTATTCCATGCTACCCGACGACGTGGATCCAGACAATATTGACGATTAGTCTTGACAATTTATAATTTATAACTGCAATTAAATTGTGCCACGTGTCTCATGGTTTACACACATATGCATACTATTCATAATTCGTTTTATCTCTACTGAATATCCGGCTGAATCATTACTTACAAATTTGGTAAAACGACAATTTATGGCCCGACGCATCTTTCCATGTTATTGGATAAATATTGTTGATTTGTATTTAATCTATTTTTATTATTTCTCATATTACTATGACCTATCCGTTTTTTTTTTCTTTTTTTTTTTCTCTACTTCAAATAATAATCGGCCAACAATCAACGTCCAGTTCGATCATTTGACTCGACGATATTGTTTTTGAAAATTCAATATGATTTCGTCGACGACCGAAGGCTACTCCGAGCTCGGATCGCTAGCTTACTTTTTATTACTCATATTCTATCCGTTGTACGGGCTGATTTGAGGATATTGTACAATATTTTACGTATATACATGTAATATAATGTCGATGCGAAGGATAAACCATTCGAATGATGAATATACACGAACTTGACAATTTAAAGCTCTCTTCATTTTCCTTGACGCAGGGAATCTCGCGTCAATCCTATCGAAAGAGCAATTTAATTTTCCGTGCGACCTTCTATGTGTTTGCATCGAACGGTCGTGTTATTTTTTAACTAATAAAACGGAACGACAAGGAGTGCGTAGAAGGTGGTCGCGATTAAATAAGCTCACAGTGCGGTTCTTTTTCTCGAAAATATTCATTCATTCGTATCATATATTATACTTGGATTAGAATACACGGCCCCTGAATTCGAATTTTTTCAAATCTCAACCCTAGCCACGGGGTGTTGAGTTTGAAAGAAATTGCCAGATGATTTTCTTTCAATGAAATTACGGCTCTCGTATCATGGGGATGGAATCATACGTTGCGATCTTCTCGAGTTTCAGCCCCAATCTTGCAAATTGTATTCCTGGCGTTGTTTCAAGAAAATGCTGATTTTTTAAAAATGTTCATACGAGCTCGATTTAAATTTCAAGAAAATCGATACGCGTTCACGTATATGCCGTAAGATTTAGATAATAATTAACAAATATTACTATCATAAGTTACTACGGTCGATGAATATAAATGTAAGAAAGCTGACAGAATATTTACACTCTATAACAATCTATTGCTTATACTATCTACGTATATTCCACATATTTAACGACCTTGAGAAATCTGAGTTATATTAAAATCGTAATACATAAGATTTATTTACAATGCCCTACGATTCGCGCAGGAAATATATTTCTCTCAGTTCACATCTACAGAATGTTTATCTTTCATAAATCATCATATGACTACGTTACGTCGTACGATTTTTTCGACACGTTATGCGTTCATGCTTCTCGTACTGTCTTATAATCTATGGCGCGCGATTTCGAGAAATCTGTACGGCGGTACGCGAGAGCTGTACGCTAGATACAAGCTACATTGGAAAACAACGAGGTAATGAATTAGATACCTGTTCACGGAAAGACGGAAATGTCAAAAAAACTCTGGACCATCAAAACTCATCGCACTCAAGTATGTCAAATCTCTGCCAACGTATTTCGTCTCATTGTCAAAGCCATTCGTGCTCGAATATACGCGTGAACATGCAGCGGTTAAAACATTATTTGTAGGTAACCCTCATGGCACAATCGAAGAAAGAGTCGACGATGCGACATATTTTCCCCGATTTCATTCTACGGCGTGCAGCCAAATCAACCGTTGAACTGCAGATGTGAGACCTATCGTACGAATACGATCGCGCTCAGGTAAACGCAATGAATCTTTGCGACGTCTTATCATAAAATAAGGGATATTCGGCTTTGCATTCTTTCTAGTGTTAACAATGTGCAAATTATCCACACGCTTACATCATTGACCGTACGTAGATTATTTCATTGTTAAAGTTGCTAATGAATTTCAAGTGTGATTACATCGCACGATGTCGGGTAATGCTGGGTACGATGTTCTAAGGGTTAGAAATTGAAGAGATTCAGAAACTTCACGACAACAAGGAGCACAACTGCCAATAGCGGTAGCGGTGAAACTGTGCTCTCGCATATTTCAGATGAATACGTATTTCAATGTTTAACTGGTAATTTCGAGAAAAATCGAGACGTACTTAATTTTTTTATCATTCTTTCCTGCATATTCTGCTTTCAAGGACAAGTCACAAGTTTGATCCGTCGCGTGTTTTCACGTATTCTAAAACTGCGTGACAAAAACGCATGAGAATATTAGTTCAGTCATATTATTTGACGTACGATTCTTACGGCGATGTAACGTAACAAGTTAATAATTTCTCGAGCGATTATTCCTCGTCCAGCCGTTGTTACCTGTCGTATTTACCATTGCTGGAATATGTCATGTATACAGGAAGCGCAGGGTTTTCAAAATAACCATAAACTGGCTGCGACACAGGTCTCGGTATTTGTTGTACGATATGCATCGGCTGTACGAGTGGCATCATCGGCACCGGCGTATGATTCGGAGAACCGGTGATATTGTTTCTATGACCAAGGGTAGAACCGTTGTACGATCCTCCTCCGTAAAAATCGTGATTAGCTTTTCCAGAATAAGTACTCCCCGGTCTCATGACCGAAGCTTCGTGGATGCTGGAAGTCATCGCTCCCATGCGTGCCTCGTTCGTTCGGTTGCTCCATCGTAAACGACAGATGCAAATTAAAATGATGACGATAACGATGAACGCGAAAACGCCCCCGACGATTCCGATGACCAACGTGTCGTCCGTCGCCGTGTTGTTGCCTCCTGCAGCTCCTGCCGAATCTACGTGCGTCGGATTCTGTTTATCCTGCGTCGTCGGAGCTACCGTCCAAATTATATCGGGCTCTGGCATCGTCGATTTCACCGCCGTGGTACCTTCCGTCGTTTGGTATTTGGTCGATGCTGCCTCGTCGCAGGTCAGTTCGCTTTCCTTCATCTTTGCCAAATTTCTGCCGCGCAAATATTCTGGCTTGAAGCACGTGGCTTTGCTGCCCGATTTGATCCTCGACGTCGTCAGCCAATGCCATAGCTGCAGGGCCTCGCAATCGCATTTCAATGGGATCTCGTCTAAACCCTTGAGATCAACGGTGCCACGGCGTTCTTCGAGCGCGGCAACAAGTGGCTGCGAAAACGTGGAGAATCGGCTTCCCGAAACGTCTAGCGTCACCCTCGTCGATCTCGGTACCGGGAAGAACAGAGCGGCTGGGATTGAATCTATCGAGGTGTTCTTCAGCCCGACGAACAGTTCCGAGTTTCTCACGCCTACGAGCAAACTCGATTGAATATTGCGAAGCCTGTCGCCTCTGAGAGTCACGGATGAGACGCGGGGATGCGAGCGCAATGATAATTGTTCGTTTCCAACGGAAGAATCTTTTATCTCAACGTCGATAGTTTCCAGGTTTTTCATGTCCTTGAGAATTCCTTGGACGTCGAAGTAGCCAAGCCGCGGGTAATTATAGGCATGGAGAGCTCTCAGCTTCCCCAGCTTCTTAAATGCATTCCTCTCGATCCTATTGCATTCCGGAAGATCGTTGATTCTCAACTCCCGTAACGCGTCGAGCCCCGAAAAGCTCGATTCGTTTATCGTCTTCACCCCGTTGCTGGATATGTCCAACGATCTAAGCACCGGCAGCATTTGGAAGCTTCGAATCAAGTTTGTCAGGTCCGTGATGTTATTTTTAGAAATATCCAAATCTTCCAAGAGCGTAGCACGCTCCAGCATCGCTGGGCTAAGGTCGCTAATATTATTTCCTGAAATTTTCAGACGCTGCAAGAACGGTGTCTCCAGTCTCGTTATGCCGCTGATCCCGGTATTCGCCAAGTTTAACGACCGAAGAATCTTAGCCTCGCCTAAAATTCCGCGCATCGTGTTTTCCCCGAGCGGATTGCCGGACAAATCTAATTCCTTGACGATGTTTATGATGTCCTGGTCGAACACTTCGACGAGAGCATTGTTCGCCATATTCAAGCTGTACAGCGAGCCTGCCTGTTTTTGGAGTGCCCGTGACGGAATCTCGTGGAATTTGTTCCCAGACAGATCGATACTCTCCAACATTCCAATTCTGGAGGCGTCAAAGATCGTTTCCGGCAAGGATCGCAGCTTATTGTTGCTCATGTCCAAATGCTCGATCCTCAGCATACCTTCCATCATTCTTTCGCTCAAAATGTCCAGCTCGTTATCAGCTAAACTGACGATCTGTAGCTGGGTAGAGTTGTGAAACGGCAGCTCGTCGACCGTGGCGATTTTGTTGTTTGACAAATCCAAGCATCGCAGACGCGAGATCTTTGAAAATGCGAATTCATCGATGCTGACGAGCATATTATAGGAGAGATCGATTTTCTTCAGAAATTGCAACGGCTTAACGAAATCGCTGGGGAAATAGGCGAAACGATTGCGAGACAGGTTGATTTCCTGCAATCGTGGATGAATGACGAATGCTGTCGGCGACAGGTATCCGATCAAATTGTCCGACAAGTCTAAAATTTGCAGGCCTGTTCCGGTGTTGAAAAATTCACCGCCGAACGATGCCAATTTATTGCCTCGTAGACTCAACCGATACAAGTTGATCAAATTCACGAACGCCCCTTTCTCCACGTTCTCGATGGCGTTGCGCGACAAATCTATGCTTGACAAGTTGTAGAGATTCTGAAAAGTTCCTTCGCCGATCTCCTCCAACGAGTTACCACGCAGCGATACTTTTTCCAGAGAATCTAAATTCAGGAATAATATCGAAGGCAAAATTTTCAAACCGGTGTAAGAAATGTCGAGTGATTCCAGGCTTGACGGGAATATTGGGGGGAAACCGCCGTAGAGCGGATTACTACTCAGGTTTAGATGCTTCAAATTTGTCATGAACTTGAAAGTCTCCGGAGAAACCCGCCTCAGGAAGTTGCCAGCTAAATTTAACGTTATCAGACCGTTCAACGCCATCTCGCTGACCATCGTCAGACGGTTGTAGGACAAGTCCAACGTTTCCAAGCTCTCTTCCAAACCGTCGAACGTATTTGACGGGAGAGACAACAGCATGTTACCGCTAAGATCGATGTCTACCAAATTCTGAAATTTGTCAAATATCCCCGAAGGGATTTCTCGTATCAAGTTGCGAGACAGACCCAACGTCTCTAGCGTCGGGGCACCGAAACTTAGCAGTTCCATCGACAACGCGGCTACGCGATTATATTCGATGTGGAGATGCGTCAGAGATGGGAGACGCGATAACGCCGAAGCTGGCACCAGCAAAATATTGTTATCCTGCAGAGACAGATACTCCAAATTCGTTAGACCTTCGAACGAAGATTCCTCGATCTGCAATTCAAAAACGCCAATCGTTGATTTTCATTAAATATTAAATCATCGATGAATCTGATACAAACGCGAAAGAGTAAAAGTCGATTGCGTCGCGTTGATTAGATTATTTCCAACGAACGGATATTCCTCGTACATTCGAAACTGCGAGAACTGCAAGAACTGCAAGAACTTTCGATGTCAGGCTTACTCACCGTGCGCAATGCGTTCAGACTCAAATTGAGATGAACGAGACTCGAGAGACCGGAGAACGCGTTGACTCCGAGCCGCGCGATGTTATTGCGACTCAGATCCAGCGTCTGCAGAGTCGCCAGTCCTGCGAAATGTGTTTGCTCTATCGCCTGAAATTTGTTCAATTATTCGTTATCACGGTCGTTCCGTGTCCTGGCATTTATTACGTACTGGCAAAACTTACCCCGATAAGATTATGCGAGAGATTGAGAAATGTCAATTCCTCGAGGTGTCGAAGGGCTACCGATGGGAATTCCGTCAAGTAATTGACAGACAGGTCGAGCTGCGACAAGCTGGCTGCGCCTGCATCAACGACAATTTTCATTATTACTCCCATCGTGTCGTTGTCAAGGAGTCAAGTTAGCGGAAATAACTGTTAATTCAACCGCATGAGAAAGATCTTTCGATTCTTCTCTCTCTGTTGCGCGTATAATCATTTCGAGATCGTGGGATTCACGGTTCGAGGTCGAGCATTGTTGTCACTTATTATGTATATTCGAAACGTGAAAACCTTCCCGCGTGTCTTTTCCCTATCGCAACAACTCATCCTATTCGGTTTTCTCTCGCGCTCCTAATTGTTTTCTTCGCTGTTTAGCGATGCGTTACCCTTGAATACGTCGCTGTTGAATCGTGTCAAGTCATTTCCGGACACGTTTAGGAAGATCAAGTTTCCCAAATCGGCGAAGGCCTCGTCCTCCATGTGTGACAGATCGTTGTAGCTCAGATCCAAACCCTCCAAGGATCCGCCGATCCCGGTAAAGGCATCTCTGGTCACAGAACCTATCGACCCATCGGTGAAAAATCAACAACACGACTCGAATAGTCTCTAAAAAATTTCATTCCTCAATATCGCACGCGGTCTAGGAATTCTCGAAAATCTAGTTGGAAAAATTTGTAAAAAAAAGAAACATACAAACGACCATCGGGCGAGATTTTGGCAAATGTTGCTTTTTTCGAAATGTCCTACCGATGTTATTGCTGGCAAGCGACAGCAGCCTGATTCCAGTCGGTCCCTTCAAGGACGCCGCAGGTATGGAGGTGAGATTGTTATCATCGAGATACAGGGCTTCCAGGTTCGAACATCCCTTGAAGATGCCCTCCTCTATACTTCGTAGCCCATTTTTCCCGAGATCGAGGACCCGTAATTCGCTCATTCCGTGAAATTCGTTGCTTGAAAATATCGGATTCAAATTATCGCCGAGCAAGTTGTCGGCGAGCCTCAATTCTTTCAAACGATTCTGAGAACGTAGCAGTCGGTCCATTAATCGTTGAATCGAATTACCGGACAGGTCCAATCTCTCCAGCGGTAACGCCAGATTAATCAGCTCCTCGGGTAAACTTTTGTGACCGGCATTTTTTTGGCTGAACCAAACGATCGGCTGATCCTTCAACCTCTCGCCCGTGTCCCTCGCGAAGATCACCTCGTCGCAGTTCATCCGTATCGCGTTACGGTGCTCCGGTGACCGCGAACATTCGCAGGGCACCGAGAGTTCTCTTTTCAACTCGATGCAAGGCTGCCATGTCGATGACAGAACTCCACCAATCGACGCTACGAGCAACAGACTGCGGTAGCTGCGGAATAACCATCGAACGATCCACGTCAGATCACGATTTTCACGGGAAGAAGAACACAAACGAAGAAGAACAAAAAAACTACGAAGAAGAGTAACAGATTTGACTAGAAGAAAAAAAAAAACTTCAAGATATTCCATTCTCCGTTCTCCGAGTGGTCCGCGTGACGTTGTGAGAAATTAATTACGAAAATGGAAAGAGAAATCAAGAATGACCACGGTGCATAAATTTTTCGAACAGTCATTCCCGTAGAAACCCAATCAAGCTGTGAAAATACATTGCGAATCGATGTTCAAGTAGAACAACATTATGCAAGATCCGAGGATCGTTACGCGCCAGTAAAATATACGCGTAGTCCGTTACGGAGCGAAGCCGCGAGAGTGATTCCCGCGGAAAATCATCGGGCTACGCCAATAACGCGCGATTACATGCAATGTCACGGTAGAAAGTGCGTGTTCCCGACTTCCTCGCCGATCACAGCTGCCATAACCATTCTCCTCCGTAGTAGGTACCTACATCGGTTTCCGCAATAGTTCCCGGGCGACTTTTCCAGTCGGTTATTCTACCGACTGGGAATTATCAACGTGGCTGGGGTTCTAAATAAATATCTGCCTATTATCGATTTGAACTCGAGTTTCTCCGCTGATCGTTTTCATTTCAGGCATTCTAGCTCCAGCCTCTGTTCGAGCCCCACGTGCCTACGTGACGTTCGAACGGTGTCAACGTTTGATTTCACAATGGCAGATCTTACGTTCTTCATTTTATTTTCTAAATCGGATTTTCTATAATTCGAGAGTGAGACGCGAGCGAGAAATAAGTCGGGCGTAATTGGTATACCTATGCCGCCCCGGGCGACTCGTCCGCTTTTCGTATGCTCCCGCGGGGAAAGAGCAACGAGAATCGGTCCGGCGATCGTTATTCTCGGCGATAAATATGAACACGAGGCTACCGATGTCATTATTTCCATTGTCATTTGCTACGCTCGCGATCGACGACGCGCACGCCGAGTCGCATGCGTGGAGACTGTTAATGTTTACTCAAAACGTTCATGATCCTCGCGACGACTTTCACCGCACGTGAATAGGTCGGCAGGCGTTTAATTGAAAATCGAATCTAGCGATGAACGTGGAATGCGGATTTCCCACTGAAATACCTGTCACGCGTGTAGGTACCTGTGTTTACGCGCGCGCGTGCATTCAAGTTCGATCGTAGAATAAGCGAATCTGCTTGTTCGAGTCTCTTCCCAATTTAATTTTTTACCAAGATAAGTTGACGAAAGGCACGCTGATTTCTAGTGCACGGCCAACCGTTAGCGGTACATGCGTGGAAGTTGCACCGTAAAAAACATTCCGCAAATTTATTATTTATTCACCAAACTCCCGTCACGATCTAACTTGATTGGATACGCGAAGTTGAACCGTTTGCTTTTACGGCAAAAATGAAGTTGAAGTCGTACTTGACGCTGTCATACCGTACGTATTTCACGTTCGTGCAAGATTTTCTTGAAACGCGACCACCGGACATAGAATGGTGAAGAAAGTGTGAAATGATGAATAATATCCTCGTTAGATTCGGATAGGTACCCAACGTTGATGACGATGTACCTACGGGCGAAACACGAGAATGCGCGTTGTTTCGTAGTATTCTACGCGCGATACGGGTAATTTTGGCAGTTTCGACCAACCGCGCGAACTCTGTTTTCGCAGGCATACGCGAACGATTTTCATTATCGGTCTCTACGCAACCGCGTATATCCGATGGCATTGAATCATTCACGGGATCGGCATACGCCTCTGAAAGGTCACATTACCATAAATCTGTCCGTGCTGCTGGGTATGACGAATTTATAACGCCGATCCAGGCGAGACCCGTTACAACGACGATATTTCTATGATTACCGGAAATCGCGAAGCGTGAAAGGAACCAGGCTGGAAGTATCTATATCGAAACCCCTCGAATATGTTTTTCAAACGACGAGAGTAAATTTCGTAACCGATGAGATCAGACGACGACTGTGTGGAACAAGCAGAGACCAGACATCGCGTGAAAAATCAATTAAAACTACGAAGGGAAAGAAAAAATGAGTACGTCGAATCTGATACCGCTACGTGCATGCCATGCGAATAGAACTATAGTAATATAATCGTGATGCTAAGACGATCGGAGATGTCAACGCGTCAAATGGAAAAATAGAAAGC
Organism: Arge pagana; assembly: GCA_963969455.1. Lineage (NCBI taxonomy): Eukaryota > Metazoa > Arthropoda > Insecta > Hymenoptera > Argidae > Arge > Arge pagana. Next base: position 31,042,818 of record OZ018308.1, read on the forward strand.
CAAGTACCAGAAAATGAAAAGATAAACAGCGATGTCTCTGAAAGGAGAAGTGGGAATAAATAAACAACAGAGCACCGAAAATATCAGCACCAGATAAGGATCGATTACAGATAGCTACGGATGAAAATGAGGAGAATAATTCGAGAAGCTATCAAGTAGGTGCACGGTATTGTGGTATGTACGAATAAGACGTAATTACTGCCTCGCGTACGACAAATCTTCCAAAGCCGCGGTCATCGCTTGCATCGTCGCACCATGGTCTGTTTTTCTCTGTACATTTTTATCGGTGACCGCACGAGTCGGGTATTCGATGGGTTTGCCGTCACCTTTTTCATTTTCTTCTCATATCCGTTAAACGAGATTCTGTTTGGGCGTGTTGGATACATGGGACGTGTTCGCGGCATCACGCGTACGTATTGGTACTTACGCCATGGTCGATCTGACTGCGAGAAGAATTTCAGGTCAATGGATTCGTTTCCGGCGCACTCCGCACGTCACAATACTATTCATCGGCTTGCCGCGATTCCCGGTAGATTTATTTATCCGGAACCGATCGTTAACGATTTCGTCGGCGATCGAGGAGTGAAAATGAACCGAGTTATACGACGCGCCGCACCGATTATTTGGACCGTTGATAGAGACGAGGATGCAGGAACGAGCGCGCATAGCCGCGTGAAAATTTGTTATTTACTCGAAGCGTGCAGCAGGGACGCGAATTACGACAGGCGCGACCCGCGGCACGTATCTCGGGTTCGATTCTTACAAGCGAGATCGGCGATCTCTTGCCGCCGCTAGGATCGCCTCTGTCGTCGGCTCGATCTAACGGGGATTTACGGAGAATCTGTTGTAGAGGAAATCGGGAGAGGACGACGAAGAAATACCGTGGCTGCGTGCCACGGCTAACCGAGAAGGACGAGAGACGCCGCGAGACGAGGTAGAAGTAGGATATAGGCACCGCGGGTAGGGTATACTGTATGCGAACGCGAGAAAACACAAGCCTCGAGCGCCTTTCACCTCTTAACAAACATTTACCGAGTCCGGACTCGCTCGGGCATCGCCGCGTCATACTTGGTCTGCGTGAAAACTTATGGAAAGGCTGCGCGAGGCTGCCGTACAACAAACTCGAACCGAGTCGAAACGAATGTCCATGGGGACAGGTGGAAATTTGTCGAGGTAGAACGGTACGAACAATCGATTATACCGGAACAACCGACGAGTTCGTTATGACGGAACGATTTTTTTATACTTTCTATTTCCCCGCTGGCCTTTGCAGTACGGCGGAACTTTTCACGACGTTTTCTCGTTGCCGATTTCGCCCGACGAACGAAAGGAAAACTGTATAAAATTTGCGAGCCAACTGTGCGGATGAAAGGACTTCTTTCAAAGAGAGAGAGAGAGAGAGAGAGAGAGAGAGGGAGACAGAAATTAAGACGACGTATGACTTTCCCCAGTTTGAAAATGTAGAGTCGCGTATATTTATTATCGGGGTGTTGCATTTTTTCCGAAACGGTTTATTACAACGATCCTGCGATCGCTTGTATCGGAAGAACGCGAACACAAATTCCGTTAGTCCGCGTCTCGAGGAATGGTCAGCCTACGTCGTCGTCGCGTGAGACCAGATTCTTGATCGTAGCCGCGCGATAAATGGAAACTCAATTACTTCGTATCATCGCTGCTCGCCTGGTCAAAACCGAGTCGAATCGTACGCGAGATTCTTCACCGAAGAAGTAATCGATCAGCTCCATTATGTTATTTCGTACACGCGTGTGCGCGCATTTGTTTCCGAGATCCTTATGATTTTTGACGAATAGAAAATGCACGGGGTAAACGATTCGATTAATAAGCTGTATGGTTTGGCATTTATCGTTGTCAAGATTTTTCGGTATTCGTACGACTCTATGGGCGCAATGGGAAAGCCCTTGTATTCGATGTACGTCGAACGAAAACGAACGACAGACGTTCCGTGCTATCAGATCATCAATCCCTAGGTTTTCGATATTCCGGCATAACGGTAGCACGATAACTCGATTGCTACGAATTTGCGCAGTAACGAACACGGCATTATTTTAGAACGCTCATTTCCCCAAATCTGGTCGACGCGTCGCGTGAAAGATTACGGTAATATTCCATTCTAGTTCTTGGAATGTCCCGAGATCCGTGATAATTTATACGTTGGCAACGCTCGATCCATTTGACGAATGGCTGTGGTGGTGCAGTGTCGTCGATTGAAGAGCCATCTGACGTGGCAGAGTACGAAAGCTCGGGAATTTGTGTCGTGTCTGTTTTCCGTAGAAATCTGTGCCGCTTGTTGTTCATCCTCGCCTCGCCAGTGTATGATAAATCTGTCATGCGTGGCCACTTCACCCTTGCAATAACGTTTCAATAATTTTGTCCATGGATTGTTAATGACATCGCAGAGTTTGAAATATGGCATGGACGAGACTATTTCTTGGTTTATTGGTGCTCACCGTCGCTTCTGGAGATGAACACGATCACATAGTGAGTATCGAGGGGGCCGGTGCTACCTTTTCCTCCCAAAATGACAACAAAAATGGAAAGAAAAAAAAAACCAACGACAGCCCTTATCATTTCGAAAGTAATGTGACCTCGTGTCGATACTCTCTTTAGGTTATAAAACTCCGACGTATCTTGGAGATACATTATCAGCACCTCCCATCAACTCCATGCCTCCCATAGATTTTTTTAAATCGAAATCTTTCCGTTGGACCGATTTACTGATAAAATCGCCACACACTACAATTGACGTGGTTTTCTCGACTCGTCGATTATATGCTGGATGATCGGTATCCTGGTTCTGTTAAATTTTTATGGACTAGCCAGTTTGTTCGCGTTATCGGAAGGGAAGGGTCGAGCTGTTACCTTACATTATTAAATTTGAACTGATAAAGGCTGCTTCTAGATCTCGTCATTCTAACGGTTCTAATACCAATCTTGGTCCAAACTGTTTAATGATTACGAATTGCAAATAATGAGCTATCGATATCCAGTAATTTGACCTTTACTCATCTGACAGCGGATGCAGCCAGAAATATTTTCTTTGTTCTGTGCAACGCAGTAACCACAGGTAATTTGCCATTCCGAACGCGTCGCGCTGGATTCCGACAGATCATTTTATAGCGGCATATTTGTCTACTTGGTCGTGTAAATTGAAGTCACGAGCTCCGTGCCATTCTGATTTCCTCATGATTCGAACCTTATAATATCTTTTTCAACCACAGCTATTCGTATATATTTCGTATCTTGGATACAACAATTACGAATAAGTAGCATAAATTGTAAACTTCAATTTGCTGCTGATAAATTATTCTTATTGGAAAAAAGGAATGTATCATGTTTGGCATGTTCTGCGATTGTTTCTTACACGTCACATTTCGCGTATTATATGCGAATTATTATCGAAGAGTGTTGTGTAAAATACGATTTTGCTGTGTGATACTTTCCACGGAACGTGTTGTTGGTACGGAATATACTCGCTAAATTCTATTTTTACTCTTTTACTGCTGCGCTTGCATATAGCAATGTAATATCATCTTATCGTACAATTCCAATAGTATGTCGTAAACATTAAATATTATTTTTTATGCATGTCGCTTCTTTACGTTTTGTAGCTTTCATGTGTTTTAAACCACTTTCAAGGCAATACTCTGCGTTCAAATTGTACTCTGAGTTATGCGTTGCCAATACACCTACTGGTAATAATAAAGACCGTTTCAACTCTAGCTATTTGTTACGTACAGTTTTGTTCCAAGAACCATGTTTATCGGGCAACTTTTAACGTGTTCATCATTTGTCATAAACTGAGCAATTTTCGATCATTAACTCGAAAAACACGGTTTTTCGAGGATGCCGAATCTGTTTAGCGTTTACCGAACAGTACCAGATCATCTTGTTCGAAAGTAATATACGTGTATTTCGCACTCGGCTAAAAAATTATTACTTTTATCGTAACAGTATGAAGATAACGACGAAGTAGTATTATGGATGAGCACAGTTGGCCCGTATCACAATCGACAAGAAACATATTCCTACTCGTCGCTACCTTTCTGCGTCGGCACCAAGGAAGCTATAAGTCATTACCATGAGACTTTGTCAGAGGCCCTTCAAGGCATTGAGCTGAGTTTTAGCGGGTTGAAGATCGAATACAAAGGTAATTATTCCTACCGAGCTATTCTCAATTGTCATGATGCAAGACGTACAATTTTATTTACAAACCATGAATTCGTTTAATTTTCTTTTCCAGCCGATGTTTCGAAAACTGAATACTGTGAAATCCTGCTGTCGGAAGAAAGTCAAAAGGCTTTCGTCTATGCGGTGAAGAATCAGTACTGGTATCAGATGTACATCGATGATCTGCCAGTATGGGGTGAGACAGCAATAATATTTTGCATTCAGTCTTTGCTAAACCTTTTCAATGTATTTTTCATTATCTCCAAGGGCTCTACATAAACAGGCCCTCAAATGTGTGCTTTCATTACCGTTGTATAATTATCTTATTTCAACGTTTCTGCTGTCGAGTTGGTTGAAATGGTCTGACATTATTGATAACACGGGTGGCATATCTCGTATATCTTCTCACTTCTTTTGCGAATTATATTCAACCCGTAATTCAATAAACATATTCCTTGCCATTCAGTCGAAATTTAATATTATGAATACTTCTTGTATAACCACCTATGAAAAATGTACAACCGATAAACGAGTTGACTTTCATCAAGTATCCGCGTGTCGTTATCTCACTACTATTATGTTTCAACCTCGTGTTGGTACGATTGATAACTTATGAAACGTTGATAGCAAATTATATCTGACTGAATCGTTCTATTATAATATTTATACCTTTTACTGCCTGAAATTAATTTACGAGGCTACATCCTCGCGTACCACAATACATAGCCGTTAACAAATTCCCAAAATCTAAATTATTAACAAACCGTCGAACGATTACTGGCATACTATAACTCAGTCGTGGTAATCATTAATTCTAGGTGTGGTCGGAGAAGCGAGGGAAAATAACGGAGCAGTATCCTATTACATCTCGACGCATAGAAAATTGGACATCGGATACAATGGAAAACAAATAGTTGACGTAAACTTGACCAGCGACAACAAAGTTCTGTTGACACCTGGAGAGAGAATCAAATTTACATACGAGGTGAACTGGAAGAAGAGTTCCGTCAAGTTCGAGGACAGATTTGACAAATATTTGGATCCGAATTTCTTCCAGCACAGAGTGAGTTTTCGACAAATTCAAAGAGAGTTTTGGCACAAAATGTGGCCTGTCGAAACACATTTTTCGAAGTTGGATTCTGATCATTACCCAACGCAAACGTTATTAATTCAATAGAAAAAAAAATAGAAAATCAAGAAGCAAATATCAAATCGATATTCCTTACTGATGATGATTTGGTCATTGCAGATACACTGGTTCAGCATCTTTAATAGTTTCATGATGGTTATCTTCCTCGTCGGTCTGGTATCGATGATCTTGATGCGAACATTGAGAAAAGATTATGCCCGTTACAGTCGAGATGAAGAAATGGATGACATGGAGAGAGATTTGGGCGACGAATACGGATGGAAGCAAGTTCACGGAGACGTTTTTCGACCAGCCGGTCATCCCATTGTCTTTTCAGCGTTGATTGGTGCCGGTTACCAGGTTACTGTCAATTGAGACGAATCTGAAAGCATTTTTTTATCTCTTCCCCATGCATAATCGTTTTGATTTCAATCCACCAGGTTACCGTTGTTGTCCTCAGCGTCATAATTTTCGCCATTCTTGGAGAATTGTATACCGAGCGTGGATCCATGCTATCGACAGCCATATTTGTTTACGCAGCGACGTCACCGATCAACGGTTATGCCGGCGGAGGTCTTTACGCCAGAATGGGTGGCCGTGTATGGATCAAGCAAATGATATTAAGCGCGTTCATGCTACCAGTTATGGTTTGCGGCACAGCATTCTTCATCAATTTTATTGCAATCTATTACCGCGCCAGTCGAGCTATCCCGTTCGGATCAATGGTAACGTCGTTCATTTTTTTTATCCATTTAATTTGTGCCTCGAAAAGGTTTTCTTTCTGTTTACTACTCGAGTTTCGTTTGCGCGGTAGGAATTGAAAATAATTCTCGTAGGTCGCCGTGACGTGTATTTGCATATTTGTCATCTTACCATTGACGCTTGTTGGAACAATTTTGGGACGAAATCTTGCCGGCACGCCGGATGCTCCGTGCAGGGTGAATGCGGTACCGAGGCCTATTCCAGAGAAAAAATGGTTCATGGAACCATTGATAATCATAACTCTTGGTGGGATTCTACCGTTCGGTTCGATATTCATTGAAATGTAAGCGACATATCATCAAATTCTAAGCTTGTCAAACGAAGCACGTTTACATTTTCGTACTGGTTTTTTTTTTCAGGTACTTTATCTTCACCTCATTTTGGGCATACAAAATTTATTATGTCTACGGTTTCATGCTCCTGGTGTTTGTTATACTCATGATCGTCACTGTCTGTGTAACCATCGTATGCACCTACTTCCTTTTGAATGCCGAAGACTATCGATGGTAACGTCAGATTCCTGTTTTCTGCACTTTTGGCCGAGAGGTCAATTCGTGTAAATTGTCATCGCCAACTTCTCTGTGTTTCTTACTCTCTTTTTTTCTTTACAGGCAGTGGACGAGCTTTCTTGCAGCTGCCTCTACATCAGGCTACGTTTACATATATTCTTTTTATTATTTTTTTTTTAAGACGAAGTGAGTTTGAGCCTCAATGCAATGTCATTATCTACGATTAACATTTTCGCGTGAGAGTGAATTTTCCATTTTGTTTCAGAATGTACGGTTTGTTTCAAACGGCATTTTACTTCGGATACATGGCACTGTTCAGCTTGGCGCTGGGTATCATGTGTGGAACAGTCGGCTATATCGGTACAAACGCCTTCGTGCGAAAAATCTACTCGACGGTGAAAATAGACTAAGAGACAACTCGCGTCTAGGTAAGAAATTGAAGCTCAAATGCTGGTGGGCAACATGAGATCTCGCTATGTCGCTTTCTATCTCTTTAGATTCAATAGCGGCCTAGTCGAGCAGATGAATTCCCTTTCCTTCGTTAACAAAATTGAAACGAAAATAGCTGCGAGCTGACGACTTTGCGGACAGGCGAAATGAGTGAACAAAAGTATTCCGAAAACATCTGATTATAAACTCTTTATTTCCAATTTTACAAGAATAAAAACAATTCAGTTGTTTACTTACTGTCCAGCTACAGAAGAACAATGACGGAAAAACAGGCATGAGTATCTCTATAGTGATAAATATTGTAAAAGAAACATCGTAATAAATAAGTTATTTTAAAGAAATAACCAAAACGTTTACAGACCGTATTTATTACGAGGCCTTCTTCACGCAATACTTACTATAACTGGTCTGCTTGGTTAGCACGTGTTATTTGAAAAAACAAATACAGCTCATAGTTTGTTTCTACAATTGTGTACATTTATCAATCAATGATTACGTCGTTGTAACTATACTCTGACGCAGAGCAAGGAACAGAAATTCGGCATGAGATGAAACTCTGTGAATGGTTTCGCATTTAATCATAATCGTATTATCAAATATTGTCTAGGGTTTAATATATAAATAGAGGTATAACTACGAGTATATCGACGTGTCAGCGTCTATCCCATCAGAGGAATAATTCGAATGCTGTGTAAATAAAAAAACTAGAACCATAAGAGTTCTTGACTCTGCAATCAACTCGATTTATGTTATGTCATATGTCGTGTGATAATTTGAATGTTCAATATTCCTAATAGAAAACAAGGAGCACCGATCGTGGAGTGCGAATCGGTGTTGCGGTGTCTAGATAATGCGTCTGGTATATGCATCTGGCAGTATCTCCACCTAAATGAATAACAGAGGTATCTTTTCTCAGACTTCAGATGCAAATACGAGATTATCCTTCAGAGTCATATTTTAATGATCTTATCATTGACGACTTATACAAATTTGTAGCGTCAGGTTCTTGTCGCGCATCTCGGAGTATCATAATTATTTGTTCGTTAATAAAAGTTTTTGTCGTGATAACTAGATTCTAAGCGAAGAAATAATGTTGTTTTTTTAAGAATCATGAATTCTTGGTCGCGATAGTATTTTAGAAAATACAATACCAACTTCCAAAAAGAAGAAATAGAAATCGAAACACGCATCGTTACCGAACGGCAATGATCGATCAATGACTATTAATACTTGAATCGAAAGATGGAATTGAAATTTCTCGTCGAATCAGTGTAAATTTACAGCAAACAGTTTTCGTTGCCGTCGATTCGATTCTTTGTACGATTTCTAATTCCGCTCGCTGAAACATGTACTTCGTGTGAATCAAACTAATTCACGCGAAACTCAATAATGTCCATCGGTACCGATATCTTGTTATTTTCAATATTCATGAGAATTATCTAAAGAATGCTTGCTAAAGTGTCTCTGTCTATACCTGGATACCTTGGGAATTCATGTCTCGAAGAAGCGGCGATAAACCAGTTGTTTTCCATCAGTAAACACGAATGTGTCTCGTAGATGTTTCGAGAAATTTTTTTGTTACAGACGATGTAGAAAATCGTGAAAAATAAACAATTTTTACTCGATAACTGTGTTTGTTTCTTCCCCGAACCCACATAAAAATTAGCTTCGTAGGTTTTATTTATTCCATTTGCATTTGTTATAATTTGTTAAATATTCTCTTTTGCTTCGTGTTAATTGTTACAACTCGCATTTTACAATTTCGTTAATTTCGGAGCAATATCTATCCGTCGGTAACCTCAAAACGTCAATCATTCACTCTTCAAGAGATAAAGGTTAGTCGCGGTAGCGGTTAAAATCGGCGAAACTGACGCGTTCTGAGTTTAGGTATCCGGGTAACAGGAGTATCAAGGAGGTATTCGATGCTGCCCGACGAGTGACGCCCATGGGGCGTGTATTGCTTCATCAACGCAGGGGATTGGTCGGAGATCAATAAGCTGAGCGCCACTCACCGTGTAGTACAAAATCAAAATGGCGGCACGTACACGCGGGAGTATGCCGTTGCGCCGCCCCTCGCGCCGCCCAAGCGACGCCCGCGAAGAGGTATGCTCTTCGCTCTCCTGTTACCCTGATACTAGGACACCAAAAACCACCGTTTTGGCGATTCTGTAGCAGATAGCATGTTGGGTTGCCTACCATCAGGCGTTGAATTCGTAACAAAACTTTGAGTGTTTTGCGCATTGTCACGTATGATTTCTTTCCATATGCGTCTCGTGGTGGGTAATCAGACCATTTTGGTGGAATATGTTTTATTCAGAGTACAATTAACAAATCCGAGCACTTTTCCTGTACCTTAGAATCTGTTTGCGCGTTGTCGTTTGACTATTTTTTCTATGCAATTATCAATTGTTGATTAATACTCGTATTTATCGTTAGAATTAACACCATTGAAGGAATGACTGACGGAAATATGGATTTTTATCACGGAAATGGCACAAATCATTGTTTCAAAGCTGCCATTTCATTTGCAAGAACTGATTGAGACGAAACCGATTCGACACGCCTGCTTTCAAGAAACCAAATATACACCATCTGTCACCAAACGGCCAAATTGGACATATTCCGAGTTTCGGTATCAGGATAACAGAACCCGAAGAGCTCTTCGCGAGTGTTCTCCTAGTCCGGCGGCGGCCATGTTGTCCGTCGCTTGCGGGAACCAATCACGTGCGTGGAAGAGTAATGGCGCGCGATAAACGTCGACTGGGGGTGGGGCTTGACACGCCTCTTGAACTATCCTGTGCTCCGGATAACGAGAGTGAAAAAACTAGAGATGCCACGAATATTCGACTACTAGGTGATCGGCCGTTCGGGTACTTTTCGAATATTCGGTATTCGGCCAAATACCGAATACCGAGACATGACACAGCAACTAGGGTTGGGCAAAGGTGTATTTATTTCAATGCCGAGTTATATCAATTAATACGTGTAATGTATCAGTGGTAACTTGTGATTAATAAGATGGGATTTATTGTTATCAGGATAATCAATGGAATATTAGGTGGGAAATAAAAAAACGTGTAAAGAAGCATCATTATGGCGAAACAAATTTATTTTATGTATCCGTAGATAAATTCGACATTTGTTGTGATGATTTGTGATTTATTTTCATTTTTATTTTGATGGTTCCACATGCAACTGTGAAAATCGTAATATAATTTCGGCTGTATTGCGGCTGATGAGGACGGGATCTAAGACCTGGATCACTGGACTTGAAATTCTCAGATTTAGGACGCATCTCCGAATCGATCGCCGATTAGTTTGCTGACGTATTTTGGAGCGTAGAATCGAATGGCGTAGGTCCCAGGTCGATATCTCTAATAGAACCGAAGATGCGACCAAAAAACCGACTTTTCAAAATCACAAAAATCGTAAGGCTATAGCCTTCAAAAATCTCAGATTTCGGACGCATCTCAGAATCGATCGCCACTTTGTTTCCTGACGTATTTTGGAGCGTAGAATCGAATGGCGTAGGTCCCAGGTCGATATCTCTAATAGAACCGAAGATACGGCCAAAAAACCGACTTTTCAAAATCACAAAAATCGTAAGGCTATAGCCTTCAAAAATCGCAGATTTCGGACGCATCTCAGAATCGATCGCCACTTTGTTTCCTGACGTATTTTGGAGCGTAGAATCGAATGGCGTAGGTCCCAGGTCGATATCTTCAACGGGAAAGAAGATACGACCAAAAAACCGACTTTTCAAAATCACAAAAATCGTAAGGCTATAGCCTTCAAAAATCTCAGATTTCGGACGCATCTCAGAATCGATCGCCACTTTGTTTCCTGACGTATTTTGGAGCGTAGAATCGAATGGCGTAGGTCCCAGGTCGATATCTCTAATAGAACAGAAGATACGACCGAAAAACCGACTTTTCAAAATCACAAAAATCGTAAGGCTATAGCCTTCAAAAATCTCAGATTTCGGACGCATCTCAGAATCGATCGCCAATTCGTTTCATGACGTATTTTGAGGCGTAGAATCGAATGGCGTAGGTCCCAGGTCGATATCTCCAACAGGAGAGAAGATACGACCAAAAAACCGGTTTTCGAAAATCACAAAAATGGCAAGACTATAGCCTTCAAAAATCTCAGATTTTCGACGCATCTCAGAATCGATCGCCGATTAGTTTCCTGACGTATTTTGGAGCGTAGAATCGAATGGCGTAGGTCCCAGTTCGATATGTAACTCAGGAAAGAATTAAATTATTAGAACCGAAAAAATACATCTTTTGATGAATATTCTGAAAATATCGCGAGATTAGCAGAGTTATCAAAGTGTTCTGCATAGTGATATGCGAAAGAAAACACTACATTGATGAAAATTTCATATATAATTTATTTCTCGTTATACTTATATCTATTCGCTTAACAATCATTTATAATTTGTCGTAAAATGAAAAAATCTCTGGCGTATATTTTCATTCCGCATCCAATTGTTGATTCTCCTTATAAATATTATCTCGTTTTCAGTTTACAATGGCACACCGAGTGAAGACACTGGTGTCAAAGTATTCCGTGGTATCTCTTCGGTAAAAGTAAGAAATTCGAAAAGCGAATTGGACCGAGTTCGTGGTAGCAATAATTTTGCAAATTCTCTGGAATATGTAAATCATTGCATGACTGCGAAAAAGGAATGTTTTTACCATGATTCCGACAAGAAACGATAATCCGACTCTGCGGGGTCAAAGAACATCCATGAGCGTTCAGTGATATTCGGAAACTCTTACAAAACAGTCAACATGTACAGATTTGGGATTCTATATAATTCAAATTATTCGACTAAATGTCGATAAAGACGGGACGTGACGATGAAACGTGTTCAGATAAGTATCCAGAGCGGTGCGAGTTTCCATCGGATAACTATCTAGACAAGTTTCTCCACGAAGTACACGATCGAGTCCGGATGCAATGCGAACCACGATGAAAAAAAAAATACTGCTATAGCTTAGCCTTATCATCGCTAAAATTTGAAGCCAATTGTTTTTTTTGTTCCTTCTCTTTGTCATCGGCCATCTTGAATCCCAAGTTGAATTCAGATTTAAACATTTCTCTGTAGTAACTTTCCTTGACTGTATCGCATTCCGGGACCCCGTCGTCCTTGCATTGTTTCAAGTATAGCTTGTGCATCGCGGCAATACTCAAGCTAGCATCTAGGTATCGTCTTCCGCTGCGATCTTTCGGATTTAATTTTTCACTCGGGAACGAGTTGATATGTTGCCGTACGCGTTCTTTCACCTCTTCGCTTTTTTTCGTCTTCGGCGTGTGTCTACCTCTCTGATCGGGACCAATAATGCCACCGGGCGACGTTCGTTTCTTGTCCATCGCGTGTCGCACAAACTTTTCAGAGACTGAAAATGTGCTGAGAAACATCGGCTTGCACACCGTTATGAATTCTCCTTTGATCAACAGGGAATAAGTGAACGTCACTTGTCTTCGATGTTCTGATTTTACGTTGCCACGACACCTGGTGCGCTGCTTTGGTGATTCTTTCACGGATAGTGCTATGTATTGTTTCCTTTGTTCCCAAGTACACGTCTTCCAAAACACGTTGTGAAGCTGTTCGCGCGATTCCTCATCGATTTTGTCGCTGCAGCGCATTCGACAGTCGCACGGTGGTCCCATCACCTTCGCAGGTACAATTTTTCCTAGAAATAAGATTACACGTGGAAGATCGAAGGAGGGAGTAAATAATTATCATACGAAATACACGCGAATCACGATAAAAGGAACCCTTACCGCCAACACCGATGTACTCCTCGCCCCTCAGTCTGGCATTCTTTTTTACGTTCACTTTCCATTTTTCCGGGTGTTTACTGCGCTTTACGATTTCCTTAGTTTCTTTCACTGACTTTGTCTTTTTCGGTCCTCTAGGCTTGGATGATTTTTTAGGGGATGTTTCAGGAATAGGCAACGTCATAGCTGTCTGCGATTCCATTGGATGACCTGCGCAGATATTAACTTCAATTCAAAACGATTGATCGGTACATCGATACACCGATTATCAAAAGTTGTAGTTAGTTTATATTTCCTCGAATTTTATGAAACCCGAAAAATGGACAGCTAGTCGAAATTAATAAAAAATAAAACATTTGCAGGGTTTTTCAGCGAACATTCCTGTTGTATAATACTGTCAAATGACATTCATACCACGGGCTTATGCGAATTGTTGACAAGACTAAGACGCGAAGTTCCACGGTTCAAGATTATTGAGATTCAGGAGAATTTATGGCAAGTGATGATAATTTTCCAATCGTTCGTTAAAAAATTGTGTATATAATGAAAATATATTTGAAAATGTTCGGCACAAGGTTTGCGTATATCGCTTGCTGTTCGACTATCATTGATCTATATGGACACGATTTCAAATCTTATCCAAATCAACTATACGACTTTACTATAATGTTTGTCCGTGGCCCGCTCGGCCAGTCTCATACCTATCACATGATAGCTGTTGATCGCTCCCTCATCCTGACGTATCTGTGGCTGATTGATTCCCGTAGCTGACGTATCTCTCCACCATTGCGCAGCAGTTGGCATTTCAGAAAAGTTAGCCGGAACTAATCCTGTTCAAAACGCAGTTTGTCTCGTTAGGAAGGTACATTCGATATTCCCCAGGTATCTCGGCGAACGATGCTTACTTACCCATTTCATTTTGAAATTTATAATACGTCGTTTGCATCGGTTGATGCGCTCTGTTATCAAACCACTGATCCACATCTCGTCTTTCCGGTTCACCAATTTGATCGTTTCCTACCAATCCAGCAACATTCTGCTCCATATTTCCATCCATCACTCGTGCATTCTACGACTTCTTCGCCGTTGTTGGTCGGAACATCAGGCGTCTTTACCAAATACTCGCGTCGCTCCGCGCATTAACGACGAGCGATCCGATCAATCCTGGGTGCTATGCTCTTGGAAAATGAATCGGTGTCGTTGCGATTGAAGCGTGAGATCTGCCAATAACGAACGAGCATCGTGATAATATCGAGGATGAATTTTTTTTAGGTTAGACGAGGAAAACGATCTTCATTTGTTTCGAACGTAGAATAGTTTACGATTACAAGTACCTATTCGGAGAAACAAAATACTCACCGGAAGCGTCGTTGACGAAAATTTAGCCGTTTTATAAGAACAATTGCACCGATTTTCGACGGAGTCTGTTCACACGATTTACCAACGACGGATCGCTGGCAGTATTTTTGTTTACATTCGACGAAGCCGATCGCCTCGCGAGACCGCGGTGGTCATGGTTAATCCGGAAAAACTAGTTGTTTAGAACGTTGATGTTTCAAAAACCGAACAACACATCGTACCACACATTTGTTTACTCGATGGCTGCGGTGAATCAGGCCACGTAACATAACAACAAACGAGAGAGTACGTCGAGTGGGCTGCAATCATATATATGGCTGCTACGGCGATTGTGGCGACAGCATAGGGTTCCGAAATTACGCGAATGTTTCGGGATTGTACTAGACGCGAGATGAAATATTGCGCGCGGCGCCCCCGGGGGAAATTTTGTTTAGAGGGCTACAGCGTTACCCCGCAGCTGTATGGATATGATTTTCAGCCGTATTTTCCGTCTGCCAACGATTTCGGTCGCAGGTTACCTACACGGTACAAGCTTTCCCGTCATTGTGTAAAGTATCAAATTTTTAGCGTCGAGTACGTAACATGTTAGTGCGTTGATTAGCAGTGTTGTTCTCAGCGTCCGTTTTTCAACGCACAAAAATGTTATTAGATACCGAAGTAACACTTTTTAAACGTTACTCTAACATTGGCTCGTGTTACCGCATCACTACGCGCGGAGTGCGTTGAAAGAACACTAACTATGGGTAGAAAAAGTCGTTGACTTCGGGGAAAAAAACTTCGGTAATTATACGATGGATTAGGGTGTCGGGATTGTGGTAGGTAATCGACGTCGTATAATTACGTATTCCAATCAGGTGTACGCAATCAGAGGACTCGATCGGGCTCGATGAATAGGGTGAATGGCGGTAGTGGCCCATTGAGCTCGGTAACGTTGCAGCAATGTAACGGCAATGTTACCGCTTGTAAGCAGCATAACACGTCGTATAACGTGTTATATACCCGGTATATAACAGTTACATTGCGAGGTAACGCGTTATATGCCAGTTATGTAACCAGCATATAACAAATTGTAAGCATATAACAGCTGTGTGTCGCAAATATAACGTTGTAACGTTACCTGTAATTTTTATGTTATATTGTCACAATAAAACGTGTTCGTCGGGCGTATTATAGAGACATATAAATTGACACGCGGGATCGTCCAATTTCGAAGCACCTGTACTACTTCTCGTTTCTATATTACATCGGCCGATGACAACAACGTCGAGTTGTTTCGACGAAAAGTATCGCAGAACGATACCATCGTAATAAATACTTATGCTCCCGTGACGTTCAACGACACGGACTCCATCAAGTCTTTCCAAAAACGCATCCGTTCGTTCAGGAACGTGTACTCGATGTCGAGTCTGGTATCGGATTTGTTCCCGATTCGAAGATGACTCCGTTGCGACGAGTACGGCTCCCACGCCGCGTCCAGACCCGGAACCGTTGGTTTTCTGAAAATCAAAGATCAATCAACATCCGTGCGTCGTAGCTTATCGAGAGTTTACTATGCTCGGGAAACAACGAAATCGATAGGTAATCGATTCGTCAATTCGTATGCCCACCCGTTAACGACGAACGACGTCCATATCTCTACCATTGTATCTTTCATCGCGAGATCGTCCCTCGACATTTCTCCGTCAAGCTCTGTACGGAGCAACAGCTGCTGCGGAAACAGGTAAATCGATTCGTCGCCGTGCACCGTGCCGAAATCGTCGGACAACCCGCTACCGGTGAACAAGTAGCTGAAACTAAAGGTGCCCCGGTAATCGAAGTGATAGAAATACGTCGGGCTTCTCATCAGCATCGTATTTTCCTCGATCATTTTCGTTGCCGGATAGACGAACGCCGCGTCACTGGCGAAATCCGTAATTTTCGAGAACAGCTGAAATCAGATGCACAGCGATAACGGTCGAGACGATATCGAGAAGCGTCGGGGTTTTATCAAGGTACATGGCTTCTCGATTTTTTTTCGACTCACCGTTGTCTCATTGGCCGTCGGACGATCGTCCAGTAATAACGCTCTCGCCGCAGACGTCATCGCTGCGACGTCGACGTCACTCCCGGAATATAACATCAAGTGTGGTAAAATCACGTCGAAATTATTCAGGAACTCGTTGAACTCCTCCGGTTTGCCGTGCAGAGCTTGGAAGAAGAAGAAGAAGAAGAAGAAATCACGTATATTTCATGGAAGAGTCGTAGCCATTCAATGATGGCTTGACGCGAAGCTGTTTTGGATCGCGCGGGTGACGAGTGACAACAGAGTCCAGCGAATTACGATGCAAATCCGTTTCGATAAATATATCTATGTAGGTATATATATATAGGCGATAGATAGAGGCGATATATATATATATATATATATATATATATATATATATATATATATATATATATACACATGAAGAAACTCACGCGCGGTCAAAACAAATCCTTCGACCGTAGTGACGCCAACTATGCAAGGCACGTCGATGGCACGTCCGCGGGCCAATAAATTGGCAACGGTATCGGGCAATACCGCTCCTTCGATGTCCGGTTCGACGGTGGGACTCCACACGACGACGGGCATGTTGTTCCATTCGTGCATCGATGGTTCCCGACTCAGGATCCGCGACGCGTTCAACTGCCTCAAGCAGCTAACGAGAACGGTGGAATTGTCGGTTGGACAGCCGACGTGTTCGCCGAGTCGCCGAGCAAGTTTGGCGTAAGGGGTTCTGGGCCGCTGTGCCCATAGTGCTTGCGCGACGCCGCTCTCCGCGACGTATCCGCGAAACAAACCTGCGAACAAAACATGACGAACAGCGGAGATCGACGAGAGGACGGACGCGCGTCGCGCGTCCATAGGGAAATGCGTACGCTTGTACTACGGGTACCTGCCGCTCGTTGGGACAACGTTAAGAGGTGCACGGAAGCTGCCCCGGCGCTTTGACCTACGACGGTCACTTTGTCCGGGTCGCCGCCGAAGTATTTCGCGTTCGCGCGGACCCATTCCAAGGCCTGGAGCTGGTCTTTCAGGCCGAAGTTTCCGGGCGCCGTTTCGTCACCCGTGCTGAGGAAACCGAGCGAACCGAGGCGATAATTCGGAACGACGAGGAGTACATCCTTGTCGAGCAGATACCCCGGGCCGTATCGCGACGAGTTGTTGCTACCCGCGTCGAAGGCTCCTCCGTAGACGAATACCAATACCGGTAGCAGAGTTTCGTTTCCGCCCTCGGGAAGCTGTACGAAACGAACGCGCAAAACGTGTACTCGCAGCAGAGATGGTAACAATTTTTAGCGGGAATCGATCGCGAAGGTCTCGGGTGAAGGTTGTCCTCTTATCTCTTATCGGCCTTTCGTGAAAATGTACAATAAATCTGCGTGATCTTTGAACGGGCTGGAAGATCGAAAATCGTCGAGCAATCTCGGAAATAGATTACGCGTCGCGAGAGATCAGTTATTGCTTTCAACTTGCTCGGTTGTAACGCTGTTTCGCTCGAATTTGAGGTTTTCTCTTTTTTTCATCGAATTTCGCAGCGAGTTATCTTTCGACGAGGAATTATCTCCGACAAGGCGCTGACGTACTGTAGATAATTATTCGAACGAAATCCTCGCGAGTCAACGACGAGACTTTTCGATGCTCGAGGTATCGCACGAGCAATGTCACCTGCGGCGTGAAAATGTTGAGGTGCAGACAGTCTTCGTCGCCCACGACAACGCCGTTGGACAATTGCGGACACGGAGGAGTGTCCTGCAGGGCATCCAGAATTTCTGACCAAGGTGTTTTCGGGGACGGCGATGCGAATCTAAAAAATCCACAGAGTTCACGTTTTTTTTTTTTTTAAACGAAAACGGCGGCTGTCGGTCGAATAAATGAAAACTACGGATACGCCGCATTATCCTGGCAACACGAGGGAACGATCGGAGAACTCGGAAACAGGACATCGCGTTTGTATCCG
Source organism: Arge pagana (assembly GCA_963969455.1). Lineage (NCBI taxonomy): Eukaryota > Metazoa > Arthropoda > Insecta > Hymenoptera > Argidae > Arge > Arge pagana. Next base: position 31,060,988 of record OZ018308.1, read on the forward strand.
AGCAGTCAGGTTTCTGGTTGGTCTATCGACCCTCGAATTTCGCACGGGTGGAATCGGTAGACTTTCGATTCCGAGGGGTTCCCGCGAACGAATCTGATCGGATCTATCGCATCGTTGTCCTCGCTCCGCAGAATCCGGAGATTCGTTTTGGCTCGCGCGTTCCGCGTGTAACTTGTTAATCGTTGTCGGCTCACCTAAGATTTCCGATGGGCGGTTCGGCGTACGGAATGCCTTTGAAGGCAAATATAGTCCGATTCTTCACCGTCCTCGTCGTTGCTCCGCGAACGAATCCTCGGGTGGTGAAAACTATCGGATTCGTCGACGAAACGGTATCCGGGGCAGCTGACATCGCTGATTTTATCCAAACGATTACCGTCGCGATGGCTATAAACACCAGCAACGAGACACCAATCGCCTGTATCCGCGTGGAATGTTTGAGACTGCTGGACCCAGCATGGTCGAGAGATCTCGAGTGTCCATCGCGACGTGAATCGCGTGTCATGGTAAGAATGTTTTCTTACGCTTTCGGATCACGGCACGTCGTTTGCTTCGCAGCAAACCGAGGTAGGAATAACTTGTGAAATCCGTGCACATGCGATCGTAGAGAGATTCAATTGCTTTTACAATTTCTAATAGATTCGAGTCGATGTGCCGCGGGGCTTGATAGCAAGCCACTGAACACGACTCGGCATTCGACACGCGCGGTTGATCTTTGAATATACAATGCGTGAATTTATCTCCTCGAGTAATCATTACCGTTCAACGGATACGTACATACATCGCATGCCAACGTAATTCCATAGAAATTATAAAAAAATGTTTATCTACAGATATAACTTATCAGACGGTTTCGTGCTTACCGCGCGCTCAACACCGAACATTCGGAAAAGTATTCTCTCTTCGAAAAACATCTTATGTACTATTTGAACCTCGCTTTGGGGATCGGGTGCGAGAATCAGACGAGACTTCGTACACTCGCGCATACTTAAAGCATCGATATTCGAGTCAACCGTATATTCTCATTTCACTCGTGCAAACTAGTCTCACAGTTCGCCGGAACTAGTCATCGGGCACCGATATCAAACGATAGTGTAACGTAACACCCATCGAGTGATTTCGTAGAACGAGCCACGAACTCCCGGTCAAGCTGATTCCACCTAAAAACCGTTTCCAAATATTGATCATTGCGCTCCTTTTACGACAACGTCGTGTTCCGACCAGACGACGAGGTGGATCAATTCGTAGAGGCCAATTCTATCCAGAACTGCATTTGCGCGTCGGTGAAGGAGTGCATGATAGCAAGATCGATGGAGGAACTGTTACCGATCCGGAGATAGTTGTCTTCGGCCAACGAATAGGGATTCCACGCTTCGTCGAGCCCTTCGATCGACGGTGCTCTAAAAAAAAAATGACGTATCAGAAGAACGATCAATAACTAGTATTAGATTTTCAATTCAACGCGTGAATAAAAAAAAAAACATGTTCTCCGGGAACATCCCGTACGATGCGCCGAAGGCTTACCCGTCGATGACGAACGACGAGATCATCTGTACCATTACGTCTTTTATCGCTAGTTCGTCCTCTGTGAATTCCCAGTTGTCTTGTGGGAAGAATTCCTCTTTTTGCGGAAACATGTACATCGTATCGTCTCCGTGGACCGCGCCGTAATCTACATTTGATCCGGTAAGCGCGTAAGTCTGACTGTACGTTCCACGATAATTGAACGAGTACAAATAAGCCGGGCTCGTGGTATTCGATAAGTGATAATCGAGTGCTACTTTCACCGGGTACTTCCACGAGTCGTAGGTGACGATGTCGGTGATGTTTGTGAATAGCTGAAAAAATGATCGATCGCGTTAATGGTGGATTCGATAGAGATGCGGTCGGTGGAAAGTCCTTGACTCACGACAGTGCTGTCAGCGGTGAAATCGTTGTTGAAATACCACTGCTTCACCGCGGTCGTCAGACCGGCAATGTCGATGTCGTGCCCGTACCAAACCAACAAGTATTGCAAAAGATCGTCGAAGTCGGCGAGGAACTCCTCGAATTCGTCCGAGTGGGTGAGGAAGTCTGAAAACAGGAGGGACGTTCCGTTATACGAGGCTGCAACGGGGCGAATCTTACGATTCGAGAAATACTCGCTGTCCGCGGATCACGTTATCGAATCTACGTTGCGTTTCGTTAACGATAAGTGGGTAATAGCTACCGATCAGATTGTTAAATATCAAGCTGACGAGAAATAAATACGCCGCGTATCTGATTGGATATTTCTATTCCGCTAATGGGCATGAATACGATCACCACGAATATCATTGTCGATGACGATATCGCCAGCGATCGATCATCGTTATTACCGTGGGATACGGATAATATCCTATCTTTACGGTAGTTTTCAGATTTCTCGTGCGTTTTCTTCATCCTCCAACAAATTCCCGGACACGCCGAATGTTCACGAAAATGGGCAAGTTTCCATGCAACGAATCGAACACGGCTGCACGATATACAACAACAACAACAACGGCACTGCTTACATCCGGTATTGATGAATCCCTCGTTCGCGGCAACGCCGTTGAGCCATGGTACGTTGGCAGTTTTCCCATTAGCAAGCATGGTCGGAACATCGTCGGGTAAGAGAGCTCCATCGAAGTCCGGCTCGACCGTTGGACTCCATACGATTGTCGGTAGCTGTCCGTTCCAAGCTGTCATATTCATCGCGGCGGTGATAAGCTGCGAAGCGTCGATTTCCCGCAGGCATGCGACCAGAAGCGCGGAAGTATCGTTCGAACAATCGAAGGTTGCACCGAGCTGGTAGGCGAAGCTCGCGTAGCTCTCCCGCGGCTGCTGTCCCCACGTCGATGACGCGAGCCCGCTCTGCGTTATGTACCCGCGGAAGAGTCCTGCGAAAAGTATGCGAACGAGGGTCGGGGCAGGTTGTCAACGAGGAGGATCCGCGACGTCGAGTGAAATCTCACCTTTGGCCTGGTCCGACAGCGTCAGCAGATGTACGGCGTCGCTTCCGGCACTGATACCACCGAGGGTGATCTTGTCGGGGTCACCGCCGAAGTACGCGACGTTGTCGCGCGTCCACTGCAGAGCGAGGAGTTGATCCTTCAGGGCGAAATTCCCGGGTGCCGTCTCGTCACCCGTGCTTAAGAATCCAAAAACGTTGAGGCGATAGTTCATGGCGACGAGAACGATGTCCTTGTCGAGGAGATAGTCCGGACCAAAGGGCACCGAAGCGCCGCTACCAAGTTTGAAGGCCCCTCCATGGATGTACACCAACACCGGCAGTAAGCTCGTATCGTTACCGTCAGGAAGCTGCGAACGAAGAGAGGCGACGAGTGAGATGAGAACCGACGTTGGCAAAATGCCCATCATCCCACGCTCCTACGGGCGAGATGTCGGGAACGATGCGACCCATGATATTCGCATCTTCGAAGCTTCGCGGTATTTGTTCTCGGGACAATATTGCATCGAGGTCGATTTTGCCGCGAACAACGACAACAATTCGCACGACTCGGCGACCCGCCGAACGGCTTCCCCGTAGTTTCATTTACGCGTAGCGGCATTATCGAGTACGGAGTTCCCCTAAACGACTCCGATAAAGATAGTTCTATTCGTTGCCTGCAGCTTGGCCGCTAACGCGTTGTAGTAGATAGGTGTTTTTGTACGTGTCGTCGTGGTAGCGTCGTAGCATTACCCGCGGGGTGTAAACGTTGACGAACAAGCAATCCTCGTCCCCGGACAGGGCGCCGCCCGCCATCTGATTGCACTCCTCGGCATTGTCTACCGCATCCAGAATACCCGACCAATTTCCCTTCGCGACGGGGGCGGCAAATCTGGAAAAATGAGAAGACTCTCGTAGGTGATAAATTTCGGCAAATCCGTGATATCCAGCTTCGAGTAACGTCGGTTTCCTCGATGGATTTGGCGATGAGATCTCGACGGTTTTCTCGTTTCTGTACCCTCACCTCAGGTCTCCGGTGGGTGGTTCGGCGTACGGTATACCCATGAAGCCGTAGATGGACCGTCCGTTGATGGTCGTCATCGACGTCCCTCGAACGACGCCTTGGGATATTGAAATCGTAGGGCTCGTCTCGTCGTCCGCATCGTCGTTCGTCCGAATTACGAACCAAACTACGATACCGATCGCTATTAGAACGACGAGCGAAATTGTCGCGATCGCTGCCACGCGTACGGCTTTCATGATTTCAGGAAGCGCGAGAGCGAACGGCGAGTCTCGCGAATACTCGTGTGCGAGGCCCGAACGAGTAGATTTTCGAATGTCGAGTTTCCTTTTTCATGCCGCCGCGGCCAAGTCTATATCAGCGATGCTGGGACACCGATCGGCATTCTTTCGCAATGTATCATACACGAATAATATAAGAATAGAAGTTGGATTATCGTCGGGCTTCGAGGAAACGACGATCGAATTCGACGGTATCTCATCAGATAAGCCGACGAGCACGTACGTAACGTCAATCGGATCGCCGCGACAAATCCGGTGACGGATCTAATTGGTCACTCGGAGATAGGACGCCGGATAAATTGGCTACGAAAAATTTGCCGAGATAAAGAATCGATATCGGACCAATGGTTCCTCGCGAATGCGGAGAAAGTGATACCTATAAAAGTCGACCATCGTTGGCGCGTATCTACGTCCAAATGTGTACGACGAATCTGACAGTCGATCTCTAGTCGAAATCCCCGTGACGCAGTTACATTCGTCCGTGTGACATACATGTAACTCGAACGAACGTGACCCACTTGATTTTCTGATACAACGCGTACGTAGATGTAATCGTAAGACTGATACGCGCAGTGATTACATCTCCTCCGAGCAGCTATGGACGCGACGATACGCGTTCGATCCGTTTGATCGTAGTTCTACTAGACCCACCCTGAATTTTCAACGCTGGGGCAGAAAACATCGAACCTTTCTTTAATTGGGAATTAATCTCTATCTGATAAGGTTTAGCACGTGTCATCGATACGATATCGGAAATAAATAATAATTTAGGACAGGTATTGGTCAAATCGCGTTCGTTCAGGGGCGGGGGGGGGGGGGGGGGGTGGGGAGATAGTTTGCTTGGGACAAATTTAGCCGGGGTTATCGACGATCGCAACGCTTTTCGCGATACGCTGGGTGGTCTCGAGTAGTTACGTTGAGATCGATGCAACGGTATCGATCCAAAACTGCATTTGCTCGTCGGTAAGCGAATGCTGATTGGTGACGTCGGTCGAGATGTCCATTACAACTTGTACGTAATTGTCTTTTGACGGATGGTACTCTGTGCGAATGGATTTATCTTGTCCAAGTAGACCTACACGGTCGAGAGGATGATATCATCTGACGCTACCACTTCCGAAGCCTTCGCCGTGAATGGGGAAGAATGCCGGTAGTAAAGTTGCGAACCCATAAATTTCTGTAGGTCGTATTCTACTCTACGATCGCGACAACAGTCGTGGTTATAATAGCTACTCGGATCGGTTTTACGACTTTACTTCGGGAAGCTTCTATGGCTGCAACTACGTTGGTCGAGCGTTGCATGTTGTCGCCAATGTTTATCTTTTCCAATTTATTCGTATCTCGATGTATAGTATCGTAAACGAGTTCGCATCAGTGCCATACATCACGTTCGACCGATATATCACGACGACATCTACAATTTTTCATCGGATCGAAAATTTTGCAGTGATCGATTCATCGTCATTCCGATCATATCGTTAAGATGAAGTAGTACGTAGACACCTTCTCGTTGAAATCACTCATTCCGAGTCTATCAGCGTACATAGATTTGATAACAGGCATGGGCGTTTCAATGCTCCGCGTCAAATTCAGATCGGGTGGAAGAATCAGCGATATTGAAGAGTTCCAACATGCTCCTAGCGTAATAAGGAAGAAATTCCTCTGATTTTTTCCTATTCTAAACATTAGGGACGGACGATAGGATAGAGCTAGTTTCGTCGAGCGATCAAATTTAACGTCCTCGTCGAAATGCCGACAGTCTGACAAAGTTCGATAAAACGGCCGTGAACAGCCTCTGATGCACGTCGATGAAGATGGCAAGCCATTTATTTGATCTTTCTTGCCATACGATTTAATACGCGTAGCGCTGACAATGCCGTTTCAGAATATTTTCGCGAGTCGTCGAATGATTACCTATTATTTTTTTCCGTCGCATACGTCGCGTTACTCTGTAACATGGATGTAGTAAGCAGTTATCGAGAAGCTCTCCGGTCCGTTATTTTGATTGTAGGTACCATTTTTATTTGCGGACAATTCACAACCACGATGCACGAAACGAGCGTCGAGTTCGCGGCGATAGATGTATTATTTCGACTCGAAGTGTCATTCGCGAGCTTCTTCGTATCGTTGCAGTACAATTCATATTATTTACCAACCGGTCGAGCGATATGATTCTACGTGATTCCGAGAAAGAGCGGAAAAACTGTAAATGCTATGCGTACTCGAGATTTGGTATTGTTAATGTTTGCTGCTTTCTCTTCAGACATCGCGATCTTCGATCAGACTATCATCAGTCAATGGCCAGAGTAATTGGTTCGTGACGGTATCGAACCAACGTATCCTCGCCAATGCGAAAAACGTGATACGTATAAAAGCTGACCATCATTCACGCGTATCTACGTCCAAAAGTATACGATAGATCTGACAGCTGATCTCTAGCAAAAATCCCCGTGACGCATGTTGGATTCGTTCGCATGACTATGTGTATAACTTAAACGAGTATGACCCACTTGTTTTTCTGATACAATATATGTATAGACGTGATCGTAAGACTGATACGTACAGTGATTACATCTCGTCCGATAAGCTACGGAAGCGACGATAAGCGTTCAATCTGTTTGATCGTACTACTACTAGATCCACCTTGAATTTTCAACGCTGATCCAGGAAACATCGAACTTTTCTCTAACTACCGATGAAACTAAAAAGGCTTAGCACGTGTCAGCGATATGAAATAGGACATAAATAATAATCTAGGACAGCCATTGGTCAAGTCTCGTTGGCGCAGGGGGACAGGGGGGATAGTTAGGTTCGTACAAATTGAGCCAGGGTTATCGACGATGGAAACTCTTTCCGCTATACGTTGAGTGGACTCGAGTAGTTACGTTGAGATCGAGGCATTGGCTGCAATGGTATCGACCCAGAACTGCATTTGCTCGTCGGTAAACGAATACTGAACGGAGACGTCGGTCGAGCTGCTGTTTCCAACTTGTAGATAATTGTCTCGCGCTGCCGTGTACGGATCCCACGTTTCCTCCAGACCGTCAACGGAGGGTACCCTGCGGAGGAATTTCTTTCGTTGCAGAAAACGAGTACTCGGCGGAACACGTGGCAATGGATGTTTGAAATATCAATAGACTCACCCGGTCATGACGAAAGATGATATTATCTGTACTAGCGTATTTCTCATCACTAGATCGTCTTCCGACCATGTCGTGTTGAGCGCTGCGAACATGCCCAGGTTAACCGGGAAGAGGTAGAGCACATCGTCGGTGTGCACGGATCCAAAGTCCGTATTCAATCCTCCGGTGAATAGAAAGCTGTAGGAAAAGGTGCCCCGATACCCAAAGTTGTATAGGTATGCCGGGCTCGTTTTAGCCGTCTCGTATCTATCAACCCCTGCTTTGATAGGGTATCTCCACGAAGCATAAGTCACCAAATCCGTGAGATTCGTGAACAACTGAAAGAAAAGGTGTTGCATTCAACGTATCGTACGATAACAAGAATACCTCGATGTCAATTCTCGTAAACTGACCTCGAGCCTATCCGCAGTCAGATCATTGAAATAATACGCCTTCACCGCGGCCGTCATGGAGGCTATGTCAAAGTCGTGCTTCTCCCAAATCGTCAGATACGGCAAAAGTCTATCGAAATCGTCGATGAATTCGTCAAGCGCGTCCAAGTTCGTGTAGAAAGCTTGAGGGAAAAAGAAAATGAGTTTTTAGCATCGAGTCAATTCACTGTCGAAAATTACTAAAAAACGCGTCTATTTTTTATCATGTAGAATACCCGCGGTATTCGCGAGTCCCTCGGTGGTCAGCACGCTACCAAGCCACGGGATGTCAGCGTCTCTTCCATTTTCCAACAAGTTCGGAATACTGTCGGTCAACACGGCCGCTTCGCTCGCTGGCTCGATAGTCGGTGACCACGTGAGCGGTGGCAGGTTGTTCCAAACGGCTAGCTGCGCGGCGGCGAGGAGGATTTCCGATACGTTCGTCGCCCGCAAACATTCTACGAGCATCGTCGTCGTTTCGTTCGGACAGCCAACACTTTCAGCGACGGTGTAGGCAAGTTGGGAGTAAGTTTCCGTGGGCTGCGCGGCCCATACCGCTTGCGCGTTTCCGCTCAGCGTAATGAGTTGATGAAACAGACCTGCAATCACGTCAGCGATCATGATCACGACGCGCGCAAGAACAGAAAATCTGCTCCCGAAGAAATAAGTAATCCTTATTACCGGTTGATCGTTCGGACAACGCCAACAGATGTGCGCACGCGGCACCCGCGCTCTGTCCTCCAACGGTTACTCTGTTCGGGTCACCACCGAAATACGCGACGTTCTCTTGTACCCATTCCAGCGCAAGGAGCTGATCCTTGAGAGCAAAATTTCCTGGTGCCGCCTCGTCGCCCGTGCTGAGAAAACCGAGAGCCCCGAGACGATAGTTGGCAACCACGAGAATCATATCATTCTCGAGTAGATAGCCCGGGCCAAACGCCGTGGAAGAGCTGCTACCACTTTTGTAGCCTCCGCCATGGATGAAGAATAATACCGGCAGTAAGGTTGCGTCACCGTCTACCGGAAGCTAAACAGTCAAAAACCAGCAAATTTCTGTAAATTTGACGCTGTTAAATCATAGCTCGTTAGCGTTTATAGGCCAAGAATCATTAACGAGCAAGTAGGACCATGGATGTCGTCGGATCCATGGATCGATCTACCGTTAAGTTTTCACGAAATTAACTCTTTCTCACTTTCTCACAACTGAATTCGAACTTTTTGGTTTCTATCGAATGACCGTCGAACGTGGCAACATTTCACGCGACGTATAGATCACCTGTGGCGTGAAGATGTTCAAATACAGACAGTCTTCCTCTCCCGAGGGATTGGTGGTCAATTGCTGAGCACATCTTTCACCGTCTTCGGAAGCATCGAGAACTCCCGTCCAATTTCCTTTCGCGACTGGTGCGGCAAATCTGAAAGATTCACTCGTAAGCGTGCGTACCGTCGCCGCATCCTCTCGACGACAGAGCTCATCGAATAGTTCGATTGCGACGAACCTGGCTTACGGTTGGCTCACTAACCTCAGTTCTCCGACCGGTGGTTCCGCGAACGGGATCCCCAAGAAGCCGTAGACCGTTCGCTCGTTTATGGTCGTCATCTCGATTCCTCGAACAACACCTTGAGCCGTTGTAACAGTCGGATTTGTCGTCTCCTCTTCATCCTCGTTGTTTCGAACCAACAGCACGACAGCTACGATTGCAACGACAATCGCGACCACAATCGTGGCTATGATAGCTACTCGGACCAGCTTCATGATGACTTCGCTTCAGGAAGCTTCGAAGGTTGTAACGACGTTGGTCGAACGTTGCTGATGTCGCGATTATTTATCTTTTCCTTTTCTTCATATCTCGACGTGTGGTATCACGGACGAATCCGTATCAGTGATATACGTCAACATTTAACGGTATATCACGAGGGCATCTAAAATTTTTCATCGGACCGAAAATTTGGCCGTAATCGATTCATCGCCATTCCAATCATATCGTTACGACAAACTAGTACATAGCCATTTTTCGTTGAGATCATTCACTACGAGTCTAACAGCGTGCATAAATTTGATAACGGGCATTTCGATTCTTCTTCGCGTTTAAGTTCAGATCGATCGAAGATTCGGTCACGTTAAAGAGTTCTAGCATACCCCTACCATAGTAACGAAGAAAAATCCTCCCTTTCTTTCTATTCTAAACATTTGGAACGAGCGAAGCGACAAAATTGAGCTTCCTCGTCGAAATTCCGACAGTTTGCCAAAGCTCAATGAGAATGACCATGAACAGCCTTGGTTGCGAACGTTTACTCGTCATTTTTCTCAATTACGTGCGCCGTGCGATGATAATTTGATCAGATGTTCGACCGCCTACTTGAACGAAGCATGTACAACTGATAAGATCGCTAATTTATGAAAGTAACTGGCAGTAATGTTGATCATTGTTACTGTTTCTGAAAATTTTGAGGCTGCTCTATTCGACTCGCGGAACGCTTGTTCGTTGGGAAGTCGTTGCTGAAGCATACGAATGTCTCGGACGCAGTTGTCGTGGAACGTTGTTCGTCTGCTAAGTCGATAAATATTGCAGAAGTCCGTCAGAGTCGTCAGAAGAGATACCTCGAACACTCGTCAAAATTCATGCTGACATGATTAAAAGAAAGAAAAAAAAACGAATACGATTATCCGGATGATTAATCGATCGTTTTTGAGCCATGTTTAAAAATAAATTTTTCGAGTGTCTCAAAGTACAGCGGTAAGCTGTGATTTAATCGATGTTCCATCATATGACTCACTCGCACTGTCGACGAAACCCTCGTTGCAGGCGCAGGTATCGAGCCAGGTGATGTCAGTGGACTTTGCAGCACTCGAAAGATTCTCAACCCCTTATCAGTCAACGCGACGACCTTGAGGGGTACGAGGCGCAGAAAACAGATTACACTAAATATGACTCACATTGTTCCACTTAATCAATACGAATTAAAATTTCACCGACGTGCTTCCTTTCCTTCTTCACCACGCTAGATCTCGTGATTACCCAGCAAACGCATAGCGAGTCCGTGATCTTCGTTACAAATCTTATGATATTAGAGCCAAGTAGACGATTTTTTATTAAATGGTGCGATTTTTGAGGCTTCTGGCGAACAAGCAGAGATATTTTTTGAGCGTTCAGGACTCTTAGTGACGCAATTGGACCTAACGATGATTAAATAATGCGTCTCGTGAACAGATCTATTCGTCAACAAATCAAACACGCCCGTGTGGCGTCGCTAATTTCCAATGAATAGAAATAAGCAAACATACAAAACTAAAAAAGCCGTAGCTTGTCACTCGCGAGATGTACGCATATTTTGCCGAATATTTGGCGCTTCGGCCGAGAGCGTAGCCGATTATTTGGGACTCGGTGGTCGGCAAAATCGCTATTCGTGGCATCTCTGTTATCGTTGATCGCGACGCTTTTCGCGACACGTTGGGTTGACTCGAGTAGTTACGTTGAGATCGAGGAATTTGCTGCGACGGTATCGATCCAAAACTGCATTTGCTCGTCGGTAAACGAACGCTGAATCGTGACGTCGGTCGAGCTGCCGTTTCCAACTTGGAGATAATTGTCTTGCGACGCCGTGTAAGGGTCCCACGTTTCCTGCAGACGGGCGACGGAGGGTACCCTGCGGATGGATTTCGTTCGTTGCGGAAAACGAGTACTGGACGGAACACGTCCCATTGGATGATGATTGCGATATCGATAGACTTACCCGGTCGAAACGAACGATGATATTATCTCCACTAGCGTATCTTTCATCGCAAGATCGTCTTCCGATAATGTTACGTTGAGCGCTGAAAACACGCCCGAGTTTGACGGGAAGATGTAGAGCGCATCGTCGGTATGCACCGCTCCAAAGTCCGTATCCAATCCTCCGGTATACACCCAGCTGAAGGAAATGGTGCCCCGATATCCGAAGCTAAAGAGGTAGGCCGGGCTCGTTTTATTCGTTTCGTATCTATTCGCTCCTAACTTGAGAGGGTACCTCCACGAATCGTAACTCACGACATTCGTGATATTCGCGAACAACTGAAACGAAACGGGTTGAATCGAACAACTCGAAAGTTAACAAAAATACCACGATGCCAATTTTCATAAGCTGACCTCGGTCCTATTCGCGGTCAGATCATTGTTGAAGTAATACGCCTTCACTGCGGCCGTCATAGAGGCTATATCGATTTCGTGCTGCTGCCAAATCTCCAGATACTGCAAAAGGTTATCGAAATCGGCGAAGAATTCTCCAAACAAGTCCGAGTCCGCGTAGAAAGCTGGAGGGGGGAAAAGGGAATGATTTTTTAACTTTGCGGCGGGTCACTTTCGGAAGTTACAAGAACGCCTCGTTTCTCATTCTATAGAGTACCCGCGGTGTTGACGAGTCCCTCGTTGGTCACCACACTGCCGAGCCATGGAATGTCGGCGTCTCTTCCATTGTCCAGCAAGTTCGCAACGGTGTCGATCAGCACAGCTCCGTCTATCTCCGGCTCGACGGTCGGGGACCAAGTGATCGGTGGAAGACTGTTCCAAACTGTTAGCTGCGAATTAGCGAGGAGGATTTCCGATACGTCCAACCCCCTCAGACATTCGACGAGTATCGTCGTCGTTTCGTTCGAACAGCCAAGACTCTCGCCGATGGTGTAGGCAAGCCGGGCGTGAGTGTCTCTGGGTTGCTGAGCCCATACGGCTTGCGCGTTTCCGCTCAACGTAATGAGTTGATGAATGAGTCCTGCAACCGCGTCAGCGAGCATTGATCACGGGTATACAAGGGCAAGGAATCTATTTCCGAAGAATTACGTAAACCGTGTTACCAGTTGATCGTTCGGATAACGCCAGCAGATGCGCGCACGCGCTACCCGAGCTCTGTCCCGAAACGGTCACCCTGTTCGGATCGCCACCGAAATACGCGACGTTATCTCGTACCCATTCCAGGGCAAGGAGCTGATCTTTGAGAGCGAAATTTCCGGGTGCTGCCTCGTCACCCGTGCTAAGAAAACCGAGAGCTCCGACGCGATAGTTCGGAACCACGAGAATCATATCCTTGTCGAGTAGATAGATCGGGCCAAACGACGAACTGCGACCGCTACCACTTTGGAAGGCCCCGCCATGGATGAAGAATAATACCGGCAGTAAAGTTGAATTCCCATCATCGGGAAGCTACACAGTCCAAAACCCGAATATTGCTGTACGCTATAGTCGATACTCGAACCATAAAACCTGGTAAACCTGCGGGGTTCGATCGTAGCTCATTCACGTTCATACGTCGAGTACAAGCAGGTAGGACCATGGGAGTCGGATCCATGGGCTAATCTATCGTTAAGCTTTCACGAAATTCACTCCTTCTCACTTTCTCACAACTCAATTGGAACTTTCTGGGTTTCTATCGAATGACCGTCGGCCGAGGCAACATTTCACGCGACATATAAATCACCTGTGGCGTGAAGACGTTCAAATACAGACAGTCTTCGTTTCCCGAGGTAGTGGTGAATATAGTCTGAGCGCAAACTGCAGCGTCTTCGGAAGCATCGAGAACTCCCGACCAATTTCCTTTCGCGACTGGTGCGGCAAATCTGAAAAATTCACTCGTAAGCGTGCGTAACATCGCCGCACCCTCTCGACGATAGAGCACATCGAGTCGTTCGATTGCGACGAACCTGGCTTACGGTTGGATCACTAACCTCAGTTCTCCGACCGGCGGTTCCGCGTACGGGATCCCCAAGAAGCCGTAGACCGTTCGCTCGTTTATGGTCGTCATCTCGATTCCTCGAACAACACCTTGAGCCGTTGTAACAGTCGGATTTGTCGTCTCCTCTGCATCCTCGTTGTTTCGAACCAACAGCACGACAGCTACGATTGCAACTACAATCGCGACTACAATCGTGGCTATAATAGCTACTCGAAGCGGTTTCATGACTTTACTTCAGGAAGCTTCGACGGCTGCAACGACGTTGGTCGAACGTTGCTGATGCCGCGATCATTTATCTTCTTTTTTTTTTTTCATATCTCGATGCATGGTATCACGAACAAGTCCGTATCAGTGCTACAAATCAACATTGAAAGGTATATCACGAGGGAATCTCAAATTTTTACTCGTTCAAAAATTTCGGCGCAATTAAATAATCGCCGTTCAGATTGTATCGTTGCGACGAAGTAGAACATGGACTATTTTTATAATATTACTCACCGGAAGTTTATCTGCGCGAACAGCATAGTGCTGTTCCAGAGTATACTGGTAATTTACGATTTTATCAAGGTTTTCATCACGCGAATCACTCGCACTGTTGACGAACTCCTCGTTTCGGACGCGGGTATCGAGCCAGATGTCAACACGTCGTCCTTGACGTACGAGGAGGAAAGAACAAATTACAACTCGTCGGGCTGATCGAGCTGGGTTGTCGCAGATAATTCGAATCCGAGAGCTCGCAAGGCGAATATACGAACGCGAGTGCCGGGCCACGCTTCACGATAGAATTTACAACCGAGTACATTGAAGTTTCATGCCGACATTTCCCGGCACAGCCCCGTCACCCGCACTGAGAAAACCGCGAGCTCCGAGAACCGTTAGAACGACGTCGTCGTCCAAGAGATAGCCTGGACCAACCAGGATCGAGGCACCGCTACCTCATCGAATCCGCCTCCACCACGAAGGCATAACCGTACAGGCAGCGAGCTTTTTTTTCAGCGTCCGCGAGCTGCATGTAACCAAAACGCAACGCGCAATGACTCGAGCAACGGTTTTAAGAACGTGGGATCTTCGTCAGCTGGATGTTCGAAAGACGAAGACTTCGTTGTAAATCAGGGCAGCATTCGGTCGCTCGAAGAATAACGTTTGTCATATTTTGGATAATCCGCGAACGGCAAATATTAGCATACGACAGAGAACGTGCGATTGAAACAGTTACGCAAGCCGTGTCTGTTCGTTGATTATTTAGTCGAAGGGTGCGTGGTCACGTTCATGTTGGCATGTCAGCGCGATTTATTTTACAAATAATGCCACAGGGTACGTGTTACAGAGAAGATCTGAAAGTACGGAATATTGACGCGTACAACTCTCAACCTTGAATTGCAAGCCCCGTTTGCCAAAACTCTCGTTACCATATTTGCGATAACATTTCGCGAAGAGATAGTCGCTATTCGCAACAAATATCGTCGGAACATTCAACCAAGTTGGATGCCGGTTATCTTCATATTTTTTATACTCACGTATATCAATGAGATGTTATAAAACTAGCGAGACTCGTGAACGGTCGTCTTGCGATTTGAGCATTACCAGATTCGGATAGTCCCGATATCATCGGAGCGATGATACATCTCGCGGAATTGCTTGGAAACGACATTGTTGGATAATCGAATTTTTTAGACTCATTCGAGCCTACGTTTCGCGGGCGTACGACTCCAGAAGCGCATTTGCTCGGTGGTGAACGAGTGCTGAACGGTTAAATTTGCCAACGAACCATTTCCAATCTGGAGGTAATTGTCTCGCGACACCGAATACGGATCCCAAGGTTCTGCAAGACCGTCGATGGACGGAGCTCTGAAACAAAATCTACCGTTCGGTCCTTCGTCGCCCCAACTCGACGACGGACATTTATGCCACCAATATTGACGCTCCAGCTCACCCGTCGATGACGAAAGACGCGAATATCTGTACCATCTTGTCTTTCATTGAAAGATCATCGTCCGTTAGGTTTTCCTCGAGCGACGAGAAGAGTGCCTCGTCTTGCGGAAAGATGTAAAGCGTATCGTCGCAGTGCACCGCGCCGAAATTTTCGAACAAACCACCGGTGAACACGTAGCTGAAGCTAAAAGTACCCAGGTACTCGAACGAATACAGATATGCGGGGCTCGTGTCGTTCGTCAAGTAGTAACCGAGCGCTTCCTTCACCGGATATCTCCACGACCTGTCGCTCACGAGATCCGTGACGTTTGCGAGGAGCTGAAAACAGTGAATACCGTGATGTAGCGATGATGAAGGAGGCCGGAGAGGAAGAAGAATAAGAAGAAGAGCCACGCAGACGCGACTGCTCTGTATACTTTCCACTTACAACGCTCGTATCCATACTCGAGACGTTGCTCAAGTAGTAAGCCTTCGCTGCGGCCGTCATGGACGCGACATCGACGTCCCAATATTGACAAACCAGTATGTACCGTAAAAGGTTATCAAAGTCGTCGATAAAATATCCGAGTTCGTTCGTGTTCGCGTAGAAATCTGGCGGAAAAACATAATAAAAGTTTACACCATCGAGTAACCATGTTAGTTCCGATCGTTAGTCGCGTAACTTACACGCGGTATTAACGAAGGCTTCGTTTCGAGCGACGCCGTTTATCCACGGGACATTGATATTCTTGCGAGCAGCCGAGAGATTCTCGACGGTGTCGGGCAACAACGCACCCTCGATACGCGGCTCGACCGTAGCGGTCCACAAGATGGGTGGCAGTTGCTGTTTCCAAGCGTGCAACCGCGAATCGCTGTTCAGAACTTGCGAAACGTTCAGCTGTCTCAAACAGGCGACGAGGAGGCTCGACGTCTCGTTCGAGCAGCCAAGGACCTCGCCGAGTCGGTAGGCAAGTTTGGCGTACGGAACACGAGGCTGCTGAGCCCAGTACGAGTGAGCGATACCACTCTGCGTTATGTATCCGCGAAAGAGTCCTGTGAACAACAAAATCATCGGTCGCGCTTACGATTCCACGAGGAACTACGCGTACCCCGGACGCGGTGCGAAACGGGGGGGGGGGGGGGGGGGGGGGGTCGTTATCAATTGCGATGATCATCGATCGCGGCTCGAGCCGATCAACCGCGCGCTAAGCTGACTGCCCAAAATCGTCGCGCGAACGTGCGCCAACAATCTCACCGGCTGCTTGCTCCGTCAGCGTTAACAGATGCACTGAAGCACCGCCCGCGCTTTGTCCGGCGAGGGTCACTTTATCGGGATCGCCGCCGAAATACGCGACGTTGTCGCGGGTCCATTCCAAAGCGAGCATCTGATCCTTCAGACCGAAATTTCCGGGGGCCGTCTCATCGCCCGTGCTGAGGAAACCCAACGATCCGACGCGATAGTTGGGAACGACGAGGACGATATCTTTGTCCAGAAGATATCCGGGGCCGTAGCGGGAAGAATTGTTGCTACCAGTTTTGAAAGCACCTCCATAGATGAATACCAAAACCGGGAGTAGAGTTGGTTCCTCCTCGTCTGGAATCTGTAGACGAATCACGCGACACGTTAGTACCGTCATTTTATGCTGGCACGTGTTCCGCGCATCGAGATTCGCGTGCATTTCCATTCGCGCGTCTTTTAATCACCTTTGGCGTGAACACGTTCAGGTGCAAACAGTCCTCGTCTCCAATTACAACGCCCCTCGAGAGCTGAGGGCAAGGCGAAGTGTCCCGAGTGGCATCCAAAATATCGGACCACTTTCCTTTGGCGACCGGTGCCGCGAATCTGGAAAAGAAAGGCGCGTTCACTCGTCTACTTCGCTCTAACGTCGAACAACCGCGACACTTCTGCGAGAAACGTGGCTATTCGGTGCACGCGGATTCTTTTGATAAACGTACCTGAGATTTCCCACCGGCGGCTCGCCGAACGGGATACCCTTGAATCCGAAAATCGTCCGTTCCTTGCACGTCTTCGTTCCGAATCCTCGAACGATTCCTTGACGCGTGACCACTACGGGGCGGGTAGGATATTGCGGCTTGTCGTACGTTAACGCTATTAGCCGCCAAAGCAGGATGAAAGCTGTGATCATTCCGAGCGAAACGAGACCGATGGTCTTCCACGACCACGTTCTTCTCATGGCTGAATAACAGAGATTACTACCGTGCAGGCTTAACGGTGGATTCGTGGAATACTCGTTAGTTGTTATCTTTCGATTGTAGGCGGGGATGTTCGTCGAGCGCAAAGAATACAAAATTAAACTGTGTTTATCTATGCAAGAACATGTGACTCGCAGAGTTGCCGATGAAACACCACGGCAACCTCGCGCAACGTAGGGGACCGTCTAGTTAGCAACTTTTCCGTAATCTTCGTGCCAACGACTGGGCTGTAAACTGTGACAACGATGGAAAACAAAGTCGTGTCTGCTCATTATTTTAGGATCATCGAATGATAATAAACCATAAGTCTATGAATTTTTTCTTGCACGTTTCGCGAATCGGCGCGAACGTATTACGCGTGCCGATTCGAACGAAGGTATGGATCTATTTCGGGGAAGCGAAGCTACGAATTTGGCCTTTTTTGTCGAACATTTGCGAATGAGGATTTGCATCCGATCCGTACGTTTCTCGCTCGATAGGAGGGCAGACGACATCGCTCGTCGTACCCTACGCATTGAAAACAAACCGATACGAGATCGAAACCTGAATAGCTCGAGAATCGCCACTCCGAATTCGGTTGCATTATTGTGGGTGAAAACTTTGCGGGAGCTGAGGGAAGGTGCATCGAAGCAACGGCTTCGAACATGTTATCTTTGTATTCCTCAGGCTTAAATTTCATCCAACGATTTTAAACGATTCGGATCGATCCACGGTGAGATCCGTACTCGATGAATTCGAATCGTCCACGTCTCGAGTCGACGAATACTTCGAGATGGTATCGGTCCAGAACTGCATCTGTTCGTCGACGAAGCAATGTTCGATGGCGAGGTCGACCGCAGAACCATTACCGATCCTGAGGTAGTTTTGTTTGGACGACGAGTAAGGCTCCCATCGCTTGCCCGGCTCATCGATCGATGGTTTACTGAAACAAGAACCATCCGTCAAATTTTACACCTCGGTGCGAGCGTCAATGATCCGACGTTGATTGGAAATAGAGAACCTTGTTTAGCTCACCCGTCGATGACGAAAGACGATATTATCCGTACCAATACATCTTTGATTGCCAGATCATTCTGCGACATTTTTATGGCTACGCGTTTCACGTTGTCCCTGTTGCTCAAGAACGTGTAGAGGAGGTCGTCGCTGTGTACAGCTTCGGTGGAGACATTATCGAAACTCGAAGTCCCCCGGTACTCGAAGGAATATGAGTACACCGGGCTTGTTTTGTCTGCCTCGTAGCGTTCGACCGCGACTTTGGTTGGATATCGCCATAACCCGTAGCTCGCGAGGTCCGTGAGGTTCCGAAGCAGCTGAAAAAGATCGTTCGCGACGATGAGTCCGCAAACGACGAGGATATCGTTCGATTAGTTTTCTCCGACTCACGATACTTCGGTTCGAGGTCAGATCGTTGTTCAAGTAATAAGCCTTCAGAGCAGTTGTTATCGAAGCGACATCCATTTTGTAACGGCTCCAACTCATCAAATACTGCAAAAGGTTGTCGAAATGATCAAGGAAGTTCGCGAAGTACTCCGGGCGGGTGCGGAAACCTTGACGGTGGGATGGAAATGTCGAGTTTAATAGTGGCGAAAAATAAAATTCCTCGAATTGTCATAATTGTAATGCTCACCGCTAGTGACTACGGATCCCTCGCGTTTCACGATACTGTTCAGCCACGGAATGTCGGCATCCTGTCCGGACGCCAACAAGTTTTCAACGGTGTCGGTTAGTACGGCCTCTTCGGTATCAGGTTCGACGGTGGGAGTCCATAGAATAGACGGCGTATAGCCGTTCCGAGGGTACAATTGCAATCCAGCAACGAGGAGTTGAAAATCGCTTCGTTGTCTCAAGCATTCGACGAGAATCGTCGAAGTTGCGTTCGAACATCCGACGTTTTCGCCGAGTCTGTAGGCAAACTTCGCGTAAGTATCCCGAGGCTGCTGTGACCACGGTGATTGGGCAATACCGCTCATCGTTACGAGTCCACGAAAGAGTCCTACGAGAATAGTGATCTACAAGAACCGTCTTACGCGTGAGCCAATGGAAACTACCCCATCCCCAACTACAGGTACGTTGCATCGTTCTCAAGCATTTCGTCGGGGTGCGATATCGCGGTTCGTCCGAGACGCTTCAACGAGGCTCCACGGGTGGAACGAGCTCGGAAAAATCGCAAGGCTCCGGAGGAATGAACATTTCGTAGCTACCAGAAGAACACCGAGCTTCGTTCAAGCTACGAAATGGTCGATTCGAGGCGACGAGATCGAGACAAATCGTAGGTACCGTGGGTACGTTACGGATATTTTGAGACCTCGTCAGCGTGAACTCGTATCGCCGTACATTCAACGCACACTCACCGATCGCTCGTCTCGACATAGTCAGCAGATGAGCGCAGGCACCGCCGGCGCTTTGTCCGGCGAGAGTCATCCTGTGCGGATCTCCACCGAAAAATGCCACGTTGTCGCGAGCCCATTCCGAAGCGAGTAGCTGATCCTTGAGACCGTAGTTACCCGGTGCCGCTTCGTCGCCCGTACTCAGGAAACCAAATGGCCCGAGACGATAGTTCATCAGTACCAAAACGATGTCCTCGTCCAACAGGTACCCCGGATCGTACGAACCGGTATTACCCATGATAAACGCTCCTCCGTGGAGGAACACCATCACCGGTAACAACGGCAGCGATCGATTCTTGTCGTCCGGGAGCTACGCGTAACGCGAAGCTTCGTTAGAAAAACCTTCTGAAATTCCGCGGGATTTGGACGAAGGAAATTCCCTATTACCCGCGGAGTATAAACGTCGAGGTATAAGCAGTCCTCTTGACCCGCAATACCATCGGTGGAGAATTGAAAGCACGCCGTGGCTGGTCTCGTAGCTTCCAGAACACCGGACCAATTACCCTTTGCAACCGGCGAGGCAAATCTGAAAAACAAAGTATCAGAGATTTTTTCAAGATTTCAAGATTCTCGATTGCCAATTTCCCAAGCAACTTCTCGCGCGGTGATCGTCAATTGTCTTCCGTACAACGGACTCACCTCAGTTTGCCGACCGGTGGCTCGGCGTAAGGTATACCCATGAAGCCGTAAATGGTCCGATTGTTGACCGTCGTCATCCTAGCTCCGCGCACGATTCCTCCGGTCGTCGAGACTGTCGGACTCGCATCGTCCGCCTGCCACGCGTTCCGTCTTCCCATCAGCCAAATTACCATGATCGAAATGGCAAACCCGATGAAAAGCTCCAACGCGACGAGTGCGGCTCGTCGACATTCCATAATACGGGTACGAAAAGTACAACGACCGTGGAGCAATTTTTCGGCGAACCGGCGCTTCGATAATCCTGCAACTGATTCGTAGCTATCGATGCAGCGTATATTCTCGTGGGGAAAAAGTGGCCCGCAAGCCACGGATCAGCGATACGTACTATGCTGGTTGTACGAAGCAAAGTGCAGATATCCGTACGCAAGGCAAAACATATCTTCTCTATCGACGGCCAAGATTGATGCGCGTCTGTAAAACACAGCTGTATAATGATTGTATAAGTGATTATATGGGTTCTGGTATTCGTCCGACTAAAAATAGTCCATACCGAGAAGTATCTAACGGGCATATGCAAATCTCGGCATCTGTTGCAACGACAAACCGACCATCCGTCTCGAACAGTGTTGACAACGTTGATCGTACCGCTCGCATTGTCCACGTACGCGCGAAAAAAAATCTCATGCTCGTATATGGACCGGTACCAAATGAACGAGACGACCAATCAAACGACAGATATACCAGTCATTATGATCTAGATCACTTGTCCAAATATGATTGAACGACGTGCGGTTCAAAGAAGACAAACGTACGAGTTTCATTTACTCACGGGGTGCGCCTCGAACGCTAGTATCGTTGGCGTATCGTTGGAGGACAGTAGCAAAACGGGTATCACGAGCCGACCGCGAGTCATTCTTCTTCAATTTCTCGGATCATGCTAAATTTACCCTGATCTGTCTTCAACGATTCGCGAGCGATTCGACAACCGTCGGACGGAAAATTGCGGACGCGCGGGGCTTTTCCGAGGGGAAACTGCAAATAATGCGAATCAATTTCGGGAGTTGTCATTTTTGCCGATGAAAATAATCACGATAGTTCGCGGTACGGTGTAACATCAGATAACGAGGCGACGAACGCCTCCTCGTGATTTAATGATACGACTAACGATACGCGTCGGACGATGTCGGTGAACGTTTCACGGTGTTCGACTCGCCGTTCCATTCTCGTGAAACTATCGAACGATTCTTCGAGATGAATCAAGGTCACCTTGGTCGAGCGATCCAAGGACGCTCCGTTTCTCGAGATACTTTCACCCAACGCGACACTCGGGGCTCGAGAGAATCGGTCAGCCGGCTCGATCGCGGCCTCCGCGTTATAGTTGTCGTTTCGATGGAATTCCGTTGGTTCGTCAAGGTGCGAACGACGGAAAGTACTATTTCACCCTCAGCGGCGTCGACGATGTCGTTTCCATCGAGAGGCGAGAGCGTCTCGCGGCAACGCGATCGTAACGCATAAATTCGTGCTCTGGAATGATTACGCGATTGTAGTTGAGAAATACTGCGAGGTCGTTAACCGACATCGACAACAACATCGACATCGCTCGTCGCAGCGAACATTCCAGCCTATCGAACTTCAGGTCGCTCAAAAACGCATCAACGATACTCGCCCGTTTCTCATCGCAGAGAACGCGGGTGTTCTCTGCAAAGAAACGCGAACAAACAAAACTATTCCTACGATACGAAATCGATGGTCGTCGACAATAGCGAATTCGTTCTGCGAATTTTCTCGACCGTTTTTCATGGATACGGTAATAACGTTGGAGAAACATCCGTGCTTCGCGAAGCCGGCTCTGGATATGGCTCTATATATCTACAACCTGCTCGCAGGTTCGCGACGCTACCGCATCGCTCCGGTGGCAGCACGATTGGTATTTCGTAATAAAGGTCTCGCGGTCCGAGATGCCAGGCCAGTTTGTTGCCGGTCCTCGATACGTCGAACCACGACCAGTTTGCGTCCCGAATATCTTCATCGGTTCTCCGAAGGTTCGTATGCTCGATGATCACTCTTATCTCCGAATCCGTCGAACCCTGCAAATTTGTCTCGTTACTCGCGGATCGTCAGCAAATTGTGGATTCAAATTAATACCGAACAAACCTCTACGCATTCAACATCCGTGCCCGTAAACACGCGCAATTTGGAAGAAAAATACGTATCTGGATTCGTTAGGTACAATTCCAACGAAAAGTTTCTTGTGCTTTGTCGGAAAATCAGTTCGAGTTGTAAAAATTACGGAGCGCGTTCGTGCGAGTAGCTTGCATTTTTTAAACTCTCGCAAATCGTACTCGTTTGTTTCTCCCGGTCCGATGGGAAATCCGGTGACGGATAAATCGATCCGCCCATCGTTAGATCCAGCAAACCATCTAGTCCAGTCACGCTGCGCACCCACGCAGCTAGGACAACGCGTAGCCCGTCAAACGTTCCGGTCGCCTAGCAACCGGATTACCAATCGACACATTTTTTGTCCGCTCCTCGAACGACCTTGACTGTACAGGACATAACAGAACGGAACAGAACGGAAAGTTACGAATTATCGGCGCGGTGAGACAGCATTTTTATTCAAGCGATCCAAGGTTCCGTCGTTCCAACGTTTTTGTACGCGTAAACAACAAAAAACTCACGTCCCGGCGAGTTCCTACCATTTGACAGTTCGTTTCGTTTGCCGTACGGATTTCATCACCTCCGGTCTGATTTATTTCTCCTCGATTCCCCTTTACCATTCTGCTTCTGCACTCCATTTCATTTCGTGCCGTCCAATTCTTTCCGATTCGCGTTGTTCGATGATAGAATTTCTTCTCTCCTGTTAAATTCAAGAAAATGTTACATTCCCGCATGCCTTTCCCATTCCAACGATACGCGTGAACGTTCGTCGTTTCACAGATTCGTAATAATGATTATAATCATAATAACAATGACGACTGAGCGCTGCGATTAGAACATCTACGGTGTTATTTACCGCTGATATCACGATTACGCTACGACGTCGAATGCATATCGCGTACTTCTTCTACCTATTACCGTTTGATAATAGGTAATACCGCAAATATTCGTTCGAATGCCAACATCCATTATTTTGGGAGGTACAATTTCGCGCTGTTCTCCGATAGCAATCGTCAGGAATTTGACGAAATTTCATAACGTTGCAATTGGAGTCGGGTAATCGTTCGTAGAGATAGAATTCCAGTAAAGAATTTCAAATTTGACGACTTCGCGATCCACGGTCATTTTTGTCTTCGAAGTTTAAATTGGAACGTTGTCCCTTCGCACAGCTTGAAAATGCCTCTCGACTTGTACTACGTTCCCGGAAGCGGACCATGCCGCTCGGTCCAATTGGCTGCGGCAGCGGTTGGAGTCGATCTGAATCTGAAACTAACGGATTTGCAGAGCGGCGAACACATGAAGCCCGAATTTTTGAAGGTAAAATGTTATTGAAACGCAGCTCGGCAGCTTAGTTTTCGAGGGGAATAAAAGAACACTTTTTTCCCCCCCGACTATCCTATGAATATTGTCGCGATATTCTTATCACCAGTCGCCGATAGCGATATCGCCGTAGCGCAGTGACGGTGTTATGAAATGTCTTCGTTGAACAATTCGCAGATGAATCCGCAACACACCGTGCCTACTCTGGACGATGACGGATTTTACCTTGCGGAAAGGTAAGAGGGCATTTCGGAGCACTCGACAGGAATTTTGCCACGACCTTGGGAATCATGTTCGTATTATTTTTCAATCACAGCCGTGCTATCATGAGCTACCTCGTCGAGAAATATGGAAAGGACGATTCGCTGTACCCGAAGGAACCTCGAGCTCGCGCGATCGTTAATCAGCGATTGTATTTCGACCTGGGAACTCTCGCAGAGGCCTTCGGCGAATATTACGTAAGTACTGCGCCGAGTCGCGCTCGACAATAATAGTAATAGTCACGAACAATTAGCGAATCCCGTTACACCGTGACGACGTGGACGAGCGGGCTGGTTCGGGCGTCGCGTTGCCCCCTCCTCCTCCGCCTACTCCTGCATCCATCCTCATACGGCGGACCCGTTTGCCAAAAACGAGACGACCGTTGTTCTTGAAATGATCGTTTCCCACAAACTTGAAACCTTCCGACCGAGTTCTGGAAAGTAAAACTGCACAGAGGATACCACGTAATAACGCGTAGTTTCGTCATGATAGAAAAAGAGAAGCCGATACACGGAGGTAACGCTCAATTTCCGCAGCTGCCAGATCTCCATTACGGACAGTTATACTCGTTGCGCGGCAAATTACGCGGTACGGGGTACCAACGTACCGTCGGCTGCGGACGTTGCACGGGGAAGCTCGCGTCAGCTGATTTTTTCTGTCACTCGCGAATTACATAGATGTCAAATTGACTCGTAGGTTGATCGAAATCACGCGAGACATCGACTTTAATACGTATGGAATTCGTTTCAAGTATCCACAATTCTTCGGCGGAGCACCTGCTGATCCGGAGAAGGCGAAAAAAATCGTCTCCGCATTGGATTTCCTGGAGACGTTCTTGGAGGGACAGAAATACGTCGCTGGCAAGAATTTGACCATCGCTGATCTGGCTATCGTCGCGACTATTTCGAATCTCGAGGTGAGCAAGGCGAAAATCGTATCTCTTCGATGCTCGTGCTCGAAAGATGCGGATAAAAATGCAACGTCCTCGTCGACGTGTCTTCCTTTCAGATATTCAACTTCGATCTCAGCAAACATAAGAACGTCCTGCGTTGGCTCGCAACCATCAAATCCGAAGCCCCGAAATACGAGGAGACAAACGGAGCTGGAGCCAGGGCATTCAAGTCTTTGGCCGACTCTCTGTTGAAAAAATAGAAGGCAGTAGCTTGGCACAAAAGGAACGCTTTTCTTCGACACCGTCCACGAGACAAACAAAATTTCGTTCGAGCGCCGAACTCCGAGCAACCGGCGTACACGCGGCACGACAGCCGCGGGATTGAACTGCGTAGGATTAGACTGTAACAAGATTTTTCCAAAAATATATATTATCGATAACGAGATGTAACGCGATAATCCGTTCCGTACCTCGACGAACAACCTCCCTGCTCGTTTCCACTTGCCTGAACGACCATGCGTTCGACATCGAGGCCGAACCAAGAGTCGTTCAGTCACGTGTCGATATAAGATCAACGATCCCATCGGCAACCACGATCAGAGAAACTGACCGTTTCGAATGAAATAAAGAGTTATAGACGGATATTTTTCAATGTCTTTGCATATTATGCGACTCGAAATTAGTCGACGATAAATTTTTTCCTCGCCGGTGTAAGGATACAAAGAGATCGATTGGGAAAGAAATCGATCCGTTGCGCTGTAAGAATATTTCCATCTCGCACTCGGCGACAATCGATCCGATGCAACTAACTATTCGTAATTATCGCTAAAGTCTAGATATCAATTTCGTAATACCGGGATTGAAAGCTACACGGTTCCGGCGCCACGCGAAATCGAAACGAGCCTAGACGACGTTGCCCCGTACGGGAGCAACTCGCGCGTCACGTCCCGACGAGTTCTAGATGGCCAACGGCTAGAGAAAATATCCTCTTCGAACGCTTGGAGTCGAGCCGTGGCAGTCGTTCAATTTCGAGCCGCGTAGAACAGTCGAGCAGCGCGCGAGTTGATCCTCACGCCAAGAGATCCGCGAGTTTCTCCTCGTAGATCGCTATGAAAATCATGAGGAGACCACCCGAGGCGAAGCCGGCCAGTTGAACGAACAGTTCTCGGATGCTGGCGCCGCATCTCGCGCGCGACATCATTTCTGGTAGCTAAAAACGAAAAGGTGATGAACGAGCTATCGACACAGGAGATCCGCCGTGCGAGACAGCCAAAACACTCGATCGTACCAGATCGGCCAAAGCGATGTACAAAAACGTGCCGGCCGTAGTCGCGTAGATCCAATGGGTAGCATTCTCGAACTCTCCTAGCCATACGCCGATACCCGCACCGACGAAGCTCAAGCCAGAGGAAAGAACGTTGTACAGCAAAGCCCTTTTCACGCTCATACCGGCATTTATCAGGACGGCGAAGTCACCTGACGAGCGAGCGCGGAAGGGAATAAATTGCGCGGTCCGACGTGATCACATCGTGACAAATTTCAACGACATTACCCAACTCGTGCGGCAGCTCGTGACAAAAGACAGCGATAGCCGTGGCGAAGCCTGCTACCGGATCGCTGCCAAACGACGCGCCGATGGCTAAACCGTCGGTGAAATTGTGAAGCACGTCTCCGACGACGACTAAGTATTTCAATGACGAAGATGCGTTGCCGGGCATCCCGTGAGCGTGGCCGTGACCAGAGAGCATCGGTCCGGCGTCCTCGCCGCATGAGATTTCTGCGGAATTACGTTATCACTCGACTAGTTGTCGAACGCGAGAATGATGCGAACGGTCGATAATCGATGCGATACGAGCGAGTCCGACGAACGTGCGTTACCTGAGCCTGGCTGATTACGCCCGATCGTTTCCAATTCCGTTGCCTGCGCGAGCTCGCGCGCTTTTCGATTCGTCTGAAACGAGTAAGGAGCAGATTTTGAGGGTCGGGGAGATGATCGGCGAGGTAGGTCCAAGATACGCGGATAATCAACGTACCGATCTCGAGTGAACGCGAAGCAGAACTCCTTCCAGTCCGTAGAAAAAGATGACCGCCATCAAGGTAGCACCGCATCTAAACGTGACGTCCTCGTGGGTGATATCCTCTGAAAGCAGAGCCTAAAAATTATTCATCGTCGATATTATCCGGCGCATCATCGATCTTTCGCGAACGAGAATTTATTCGGATACGAACATGAGGCAGAAGATGAACCAGGGCGTCTCCTCCGAGGGTTCCGGCGGCCAGCGCGACGAGGAAGTGCAAGAATCCTTCGCGACGAGTCAGCCGTACCATCAAGACGGCTATCAAGCCTACGGAGCTGATGACGAGAGTCGCCAACATAGCGTTGAGCAGAGCTGGATAATACGACGAGAACGAAGAAGAACGGTCAGAAAACAATTGTCCGCTCGCGACGAGGCTCGAATAGCGTTGGGTCCTCGACGGACGGACAGAGCGCGCTACGCCAGGTACTCACCCTGCGTCGTTGACGATCGTTTCGACGATACGTGGGCCTTCGTCGACTCGCCAACGGGGGTAACTTCGACGCTGCAAACTCTCCGATCCAGTTGATAGACTATAGCAGGGCACAGGTGCAAAAAACGCGATGGTTTTATGGCGACGGAATGATTCGGCCTCAAGCCGAACGTCCGCAGCAGCATTTCAGGCGACAGACACAGACCGTAATCCGATTCCGCTGCGATGGGTACTTGGGCTGAATCTGGAGCGAAAAAAGTCTCCACGATTACGTTATCCAGGACAATGCCGGGTGCATCGTTCGGTAATTTCTGTCGTCGCGAGCGAGACGACGAGCCTACTCGGGTTAGTCGAGTCATCGCGACACTCGGATCGACGGTATCGCGGAGCCATCGGCTACGAGTTATCCGCGAATTACGGAGACGCGGAACCTACTTTTCAGAGCGCTCCTTTTGAAGACGAGCCTCGAGCCACTCTCGTTGCTCTGTCGAGGGGTATCGGCACGTAGGAAGGTTTCATCGACTTCCTCGAAGTTTGCTTCGTCCTCGTAGTTCGACGAGGCGATCGGTTTGCCAGATTCACCGTCGACCTTCCCCTTATCACCGTGCCGATGCTCGTGCAGGTGCAGGGCATCGTGGACGTCTCGAAACGAGCCGTTGATCCGATGCGCCGAAACGTCGTGTTTCTTATCGAACGATAATCGGCCTAATCCGAGACTCTCCAGCAAGTGTTCGAAGCCCTGTAACAAGAAACGATCGTTAGCCCGCTGCTTCCCGTGATTCTGCGAAACGAATTGACGCTTCGCCGACGAAAACGGGGAAAAATTATCTACGATTTCCGTAGAAGTCTTCGACGCAGCGTCGAATTTCGAGGGGACCTTGGAACTTTCCAAGTTTCTTGAAAAGTCGACGAACTTTTTCGATAAATCCTGAAATCGAAGACCAATTATTATCAACTAAAATCCTCGACTGACAATAAGTTTATCCAACGACAATTGCGACGCGGCAACCATAACGTATCGAGTAATAAAAAAATCTTTCAAGTAGGAGGAAAGTTTTCTGTACGAGGTACGGTAGGTACATCGGACAGCAATCTGCTAGACGAAGGAGTCGAAAAAATCGATATCGTCGTACGCAAGATTTCGGTTTTTCTCCACGTTCGCAATATAGGAGACGACTATTCGTGGCACGTCGACGCCCCGCCCCCGTACAATGATACGTACTTCGAAGGTGATGATACCGTTGTCTCCGTATTTCTGGAAAATTTGTTTGAGAAAAAATCGGTGATCGGGGTACGAGGTGTTACGTGCACGGGTAACCGTTGACGACGTAGCCACAAATCCAAAAACGACGAGCCAAGCGTGACACGTTAAACGAAACATCGTCGTTATTCGTTGATCGTCGAGATCACTGGTTGCAATGATGTATCCTGTCGGTAACGATCGATCGTTGAACAGTTATTACGTATCAAGTTTCATCCAACGATAACGATTCTTCGCACCGGAAAGCAAGTCCGACCGAGTTATACTGAGCGATACGACGTCTTCTTAATCTCGTGTCCCTTGGTATCAGACAGATTAAACTTACGCGCTATACTCGTACAATTGTCTCGATGGACGCGGCGGATGATGGAGGGAATAATATCGTCGACGGAGCGTAGCCGAGTGGGGATAATGTTTACAGTCCTAAGCGCGGCGTCCTGTCCAATGTAATCAACTGTCAAAACATAAAATATCACCGATAAGCAGCTTGTTGTCGGGGTTTATAAACGATTATCAGATAAGTATAATAATTTTGGACTCTGCGCGCTCGTTTATTCGTCGTTCGCGCTAAAACGACGAAGTGAGAACGCTTTTTCGAATTTTTTTTTTTTTTTTTAATAGAATGCATTTATTATCAATTTTTCTTATATCGTTGCTGTTTCGAGTTCTGAAAATGAATATATTAGTTGCCGTTCGCTCCTTAACGTTATTCGTATATTTTCCGCGAAATATAGTGTGCGTGAGTTTGGATGCGAGGATGCGCGCGTATTTGTGTGTGTGGGTGTGTGTGTAGTTGGATGTGAGTGTGTTCGTGTACGGGGTATAGTCACGAGGACGCGTGACTCGCACGATTTTATTGCTATCAGAAAAGCACAATTCGTTCGCTCGTTTCCAATCTGATCGCACAAACTATTGTTCGTGGTTCCCACAGCCGTAGCTCCTTGTACATACGACTATTTCGTGGAATCGTTTAATGATACGGTTGTTCATTCTTATACTTAATTACTCTGATATAAATGTTTTTTTTTTTTTAATTCCCATTTGCAGGAAACTGCTCGGTGTCGAGCTTCGGGCAGCTCGTCGTCTGTTTTTTACCATTCCCGTTTCCTTTGGAAAGTATCGTTCGGTTCTCTACGCTGAAAACAAAAAGTTTGACAGACGTTAATTTCACTTGCGGACATTATTGCATTTCTGAAATATTTGATGACGCGAGCAAACGAGTGAGCATCTATCGAGCGATACGTACCAATTATTACGTTAATTCATACGCAACTTTCGGGACCTGGTATGGAATTTGCAATAATGATCTCCTTCATAAGGGTTCGATCTGCTTTGAAGCTAATGGGTTCCCACGACTTTGTAGAAAATGGATTTAGCTGAAAAAGTACGAAACAATTCTAAAGCCGTTTCGTATGAAAAACCCACCGCGTATTCTCATGTGCGATGATTCGTAACGTCTACGAAAAAGTCTGCAAGGCGAGGAACAAACGATATGAAATATCCTTACGTTGTAACCGTTCGTCGGAAGATTTTGTTTGTGAATGTCGCACGGTGAAAACAACTTGTCGGGGCGCACAGGCAAGAAAAGCTGAGGCTCCATGTTGCAGTTCAATTTCCCCTGATCTGTAATACGGACGAAACTGTAAGTCGAATTTCTTTGGAGAACAGGAAGCGCAATTACGAGGCGAGGAAACGACGGGTACGCACCTTGGGGCGACTGTATTATGTCTGGCTGAATATTGAGCGCGTAATCCGTGACTTGCTTCAAGGTATACTCGACGAAGTACGTGTCCCCGTTCGTGATATCGAACATGGAATTATTTTTCGAATCTGGTGGTGTTATTATGGGCTGCTTCATGTACGGCTCGACGTGAACCGGAGATGTGGTCCCGCGTCGCCTGTACATCGTCAAGAGCACCGACAAAGTAGTTATACCCAGGGCTGTTAAGCATCCTGCCAGCAGCAAAACCAGCGGCACGACGTTGACGCTGCTATCTAGACGTGGAAAATTCAATAAGACGCGATATTAGTTGTTATCGCTGTTGTTCTTGTTATCGTCGAACGATTTGATTCGAGAGGAGCGTTAATAGTTAGCTACCCGTTTGTTTCTCAGAATCGCGCAGGAGAATGTCATCCAAGAGATAAATGTCACCTCGACCTTTGGCATTCACGGCATATGTAACGATATAAAAATGTGTCGCAGGCATCAGGTCTGCTATTTTGACGAGGAAGATCGGTGCATCCGGCGTGATGCTCGATACATTGACGCGCAATTGACCGGAGAGAAATTCGTAGGCTTCGAGCTTGAATTCCTGGCGGAGACCTCCGTCGTAGCCTGGTATGCATTCGACTTGCAGTATCTCCGAACTTTTGTTCAAGGCTGCTTTCACCGTACAATTGTTCAGCGGTCCTGGTTTCACTGCGGAAAAATAAACGTCCAACTTCAGATGCTTTTCAAGTTTTCAACATTTCGACTTTTCGCAAGAGCAGATTCGGTTTATTCATCTTGCTGCTTACGCGGCAAGCCGGTTATCACGTCTCCAAAATGACGAATGGGGACGATCGCTGTTTGCAATACTCACCGGCCGGTATGACTTGATAAACGCAGGGCGCTTCTTGCTTTCCGATAGTATTTTTTCCCGAGCAGGTCAGAGTGCCGTAATCTCTGTCGGAGATAGGCGTGTACAGCAATTCGCTAGTCGTGCCGTTCGTACCGTCGAACGTGATGGGTGCAGCGTCCAAATTTTCACCGCTGTTATTAAATTCCCAGGTGAAATGAATATCCCAAGGATCGGCGACGACCTCGCATCGCACTCTCACGGATTCTTCCAACGACGCCCCGACGACGGTAACCTCTCGCGTTTTACAAACGGGAGAAACTGGAATAACCATTTTACATCATTTGAATAGGCGACTTCTACAGAGCGCGCTAGGCAGTTGAAAGAGAAGGTGAATATTAAAAAAAAAAAAAAATTCCCCATAGCAACTTGATCGCCGACTCACATTGAATCCGGAGCCAGACGCTGGGACTCGTCGTTTCGCCGTATGCGTTTGTCGCGACGCACGTGTATCTTCCGGCGCTATCCCGGCCGATACTTTGCAGCACCAGACTCTGCGTACTCATTATAACGCCGGCAGAGAAATTTTGCAGCAACGCAATACCCTGCACGTCCGCGCAGCATCGAAATAAGATTCAAACATGACAATAGGAAAAAAGCTCTGTACGCAAACGATTGGTGGAATTTGCGGCCCTTCCGTCGCGTCATTCGGATACCCAAATATAAATGTGGCATTTTGCTTCGATCCTGGATAAAAGTTACTCACGTTATGTTGCCACGTGATTTTGTGCAATTCCGGATTAGCGCGAACTTTGCATTCGAAGTACACGTCGTCTCCCTCCTTTATGTGATCCGCGTTCAACGTGCTTCCCAGCTCCAAAACGACTTTCGGCGGAACTGAAACGAGAAAATACGGGAATTTAAAATCAATAACTAGCAGAAATTTTGAAATGATAGCGTCATCGCCGGCGAACACTTACACACGACGTTCAATTGGAAGGCATCTTCTAAAAATGCTTCTGGTAACGCGGAATTTTCTCCTCGACATTTGAAAATCTTTCCATTGTCCTCGGGCGTGGGTGAAAATGTCAAAGTATTCGAAACAACGGTCTCGTTCGCGCTGTCCTGGATCTGGAACAAAATTAACGAGTCTAATTTGACGAAGCTAATTTCTAGAAAAGCCGAGTGCACGTTCGACCGCGCATCCCCGAATTCGGGATCGAGAGACGCTTCTGTGCGAATCGTCCCGCGATGACTTTCCACGAAGTTATGACAACGTTCAAGGTCGCAAGCTTTTACGCATTTTTCTACCGAATTCGAATCTTTCCCTGGAACAACCATTGAGAAATGGATCCTTACCTCTGCATTCGATATCTTCGCGTTTCCGTCGAACCAAACGACGTAAGCGCGAGGATGCGAGCCGACTACCTCGCACGTCAACGAATATTGGCCGTCAGCTTTGAGAATAGCTGGTTTCGAGATAATCTTCACCGACAACGGTCTCACTAGAAGATCAAACGTAATCTCAGACAAAAAGCAAAGATTCACATCTCGGACGAATTTTCGGAAAGTTCGAATCAATCGAGCTGTAATTTCCACCACAAGTTTTGTCTCAGCCGCTTTGTACTTACGATAAATGTCTAGGATTACGGTTTTTTCCAACGGTGGAATCTGCGGAGTGTTCGAAGCTCGACACTTGTACGTGTTGTTCAGGTGCTCCCGTCTCAGCATTGGTATCGTCAATTTGCTGACGAATATGTTGAGTCCCGTCTCCTCGAGTTTACCCTCGATCTCTTTTCCATTCTCGTACCAAGTTACCACCGGTGACGGTTTCCCTGCGACGGAATAAAATCACGTTACAACGATATCAAGAACATTTTTAGTTTTCTCGTTGCCCGCGTGCGCGACGAGTATTCACCTCCGCGAATCTCGCAGGTCAGCCGGAACTGGTCGCCAACGGTGAAGGGTCCGGTAATCCCGTCAACCTTCGTCCCAGATCCGTCATAAATGAGAAGCTGATGCGGTGGAACTGTTTCCATAAATATACAACGATTCGATGAACCATTTCACAAACAATCGATACACAACTCGCAGCGTTAATACATTGCTAAAAGGCTCCTTAGAATTTACGCGCGAACGTGGGCGAATTTATCTGCGATCATCCTTACCGACGATCGTCAAGTTGACTTGAAAATTTCGCGTCGGAGAGTTTCGGAAGTCCACTCGACATCTGTATATCCCTTCGTCGTCAAGCTGGGCGGCGTCGACCGACAGCGTCGCGGGTTTCGAGTACGTGGAAAATCGAGCCCTCGGACCGAAAGCGTTGCTGTCCGACCAGTACAGCGCCGTGCTGAAACCCCGTCCCCGAACGTCGTATCTGCAGGAAAAAAACCCGACAGTTTCGAATCAACTTCGCAGATCTCGTATCGAACGTGGGTACGAAGGAACCCGAAATCCGGAGGATCGTTTACCTGTAGATAGGCTTCACCGTGTAATCGCGAAACCACAGTACCATGTATACGCGGTCCTCGCGTGTCGACGGTTCGATGTCGCATGGCAAATCTATCGTCCGACCAAGAACTGCTTTCACTTCCAACGTCGAAACTACAATTTTCAATCCTCGCATCAGTCGAAGCTCTCGCGCCGAATTACAACAAACGTTCCGGCATGGAAACGAAAAATAACGAATTTTTCAAACCGCGAACAATTTCGCACGCGTTTCGATTTTCGCAAATGAAAATGGTATCGAAAGTAGCGCTCGAAGAGTATTATCGAAACGCGACGGCGTGAAAGACCATCAACGGCTACGAGAGAACGGGGAAGAAGAGGAAGAAGAAAAACCGCAACACACGCGCAGCGCTGTACAACTGGTTGTCTATCTTCGGTAATTCGAGGAACCAAACCGAAGCCCGTGGATGCTAATAAAAAATCAATATAACACATCGCGCATCGAGTCAGTGCGTACCTGGATCATCGTCCGTATCCCAATTCCTCGTGGCGTTAACAGAGCCGATGATTCCCGTCAAACATCCGGCTAGAACGAGCATCACAGACCAGTTTCCAACTGCCATTCCAACCCGTTTTTATTCTCCTTCGATTTCCGTGACGAGAGAATTGCGAGAATATCCTCACGAGTTCGTATCACCTGCCATCAGCGTTTCCCCATTATCATTGCCGTTCCCTCGCACGTATCTCATACGTCGCGTTGAATTCCCGTCGCTGATCCGTCGTCCATCCTCGTTTACCCGCCACGGTCATCAGATGTTCCACATTTTCGTATATCTTCCGTTTTTTTTCTTCTTCTTCTTAATCGTAGACTGCAAATTCGTTACGCGACGATCGTCGACGTTTTCGTATATAGTATCATCTCGAATTGTTTCTAACACGCACGCGCGTGCATCTTCGTGGAAATACCTTTGCATACGCGTCTCGGCAGTAATGATTAATATCGACGCGCTTCGATTCGACGGGACGAGGGTAACCTGGTCGAAAATACCACCGTTCCCCCGATGATTCGTTCGCTGCGAACTCCCCGACCTTCGCAATCAATTACAACGCGTCATCCGCGGGTGCGAAACGTTCGGGTGACGGACGACGGTCGCGGCTCGCGGGCATCTCGTCCCCGTAGCTTCGAACGTTCGTTGCTCTCTCGCCGCGAAAATATCTCACGATGAGTGAGGAAACATTTGGGAAACCGCCGCGATCCCGTTTTCCGCGAGCTCGTCTTTCGGAACGAAAATTCAACCCCTTCTTGTTCGATCGCGCGACGGGAAACACGGTGACGTTGCAACGATCGAAGTCCCGTCACGACAGTCGCGACAATCCTCGTACGCACTTTCGAGGATAACGTTCGCGCGTACTCAAACGTTCGTCGCGATTCCGCGAACACTTGGAGCTTTCATGCGAGCGGATGGATGATTTGTAAACAGGCGATTCGGGTGCCGCGACGAGGAGCAGCCGCCGCCATCTCTTCTCATCCCCTCGATACTGCTTGATACTGCTGTGGTAACTCTCGTTCGGGCGTTTCCGTAGAGCGATCGTTAGATGCTCTTCTGCCGAAGTAGTCGAACTTTCCACGCTACGTTTCCAACGCGACGACGCGCTCTACTCGTCGGCAATCGTTTTCTCCTCAAATGCGCGCACGAGCGGGACGTACGACGCGAGAGGGGGAGAAAAGGGGAAGATGTAACGAAAGGTATAACGCGTTGCTCGTGTTCGCGGAAGGATATACGCCCCCCGCGATGTTTCGCGTAAGCGTGCGCCTGACGGCAGGCAACGACGAGTACGCGGCCGCTGGTCGGGACGTCTCGCGTACGGC
Organism: Arge pagana; assembly: GCA_963969455.1. Lineage (NCBI taxonomy): Eukaryota > Metazoa > Arthropoda > Insecta > Hymenoptera > Argidae > Arge > Arge pagana. The sequence continues at coordinate 31,096,919 of OZ018308.1, forward strand.
GCCCAGTACGACGGAGCGCGCTGAAACAATGATAGACACGGCGCGTTATTAGCGTGTATTTACCTGAGAGGAATGAATTTCGAAATGATGAGCAATCGACGGTGCCTGAAATAACGTGCCGTAAACACTTTCGACAACATTCGTGCCAATAACTATCGCGAAAGATTAAGACAAAGGAAGAAAAAGCGCCTGCATGAAAGAGGACCACCGGTACGATTGCCGGTGGTCCTCTTCGGTGCAGTCTTCGGATTGTTGGAACGTCGCGCATCTCTGAACACCACGAAAACCTAGTCCATTCGAGTTGCTACAGATTATACATTATCAAAAGGAATATACGTGGAATTTTACTGGAGTGAATTTCGAATGCTGTGACATGTTTTCTCAAGATCTACTCGAAAAATTTGAGAAATTGCAAGATTTCATCGTAGTCCAAGGCGATATGGATGATATTCGTTTGATAAATTTGCACAAATCGAAAAATACATTTCCCATTTTTGGGAGCTTTCCAAAATTTAATGTCAAGATTCATGTCTGAGCAACTCGACGCAGTGGAATAAAAATAAAACATTTAACATTATAGTTCTCATTCGTACTACTCGCATATACCTCGGTTATTCACGTTCGCATTCGCACCATGGATTTGAAACTTACTGTTTTGTGTCTGTTGGGATTCGAGAAAAGATTAGACACCTTGACAATTTGCCCGAGTATCCGATGGGAAAGGATGTACACTTCATATTCCATAAAAATGTCCTGATCTGTACTCAATTCTGCAAACTTTTCACGCGAATTTTCAAAAGCAAAGTGAGAGCATGGAATGGTGTGAAAAAATCTATCCTTCGTTCATCGATAAATTTGGAAATAATTCCATCTGCATTCAAAAATGATTGGTCAGATTCGGGGACAAAATTTCGAAATGCGTCGGAACATTGTCATCTATGCGCCGTATTGGCAAAGAGAAGAGAGTTAACGGAGACAGGGAAGAGAGAAAGAGAAAGATAGATAGAGTTTGGAAGGACAAACGACTCTGACCATCGTGTCCGTAGTGAGAATTTCTGAAGTAGCACGTCGCATGCGACTCACCGAGCTTAAAGATGTCTCGTTGGCTGTATCATGTTCGCTGCTCGCTGGCATCGATGTTTCGACCCCATCGTATTCGTCAACCTCGACCATAATTATTGTCCACGAGTATGAATTCCTGTAGGGAAAATCAGAAAATAACGATTAGAATTTTTCGAGAAACAGGAGTGTTCGTTTTTGTCGATGTGCTATTTTTTAACAGAATAATCTGCGAAGCATCAAGTTTCAAACAACACGACTCAAATGACAAAAGACTGGGAACGAATTATTTCTTAAAAACATAATTACAAGATACACGGTCTACCTCGTTCGTCTGACACTCGAATGTACGGTTCGCCCATTATGATATTTTTACCCCATATTCCGCGGATGTCTCTCGGCGACGCAACAATCTATCCGATAGATGAACGCTCGTCCTATGACAGCAGATGATAGCAATGAGACACTTGTTGCAATAAGGCACCGGCATTCGCGCATGCGCAACGGTGTTCGTGGAAATACGATCGTATTTTTTCGAAATATAATCGTCGAAAAATATTTACTCACGACCGACGATTCGGCGATGATGGTAAAAATCAAGCAGGTGACGAGGAAATCGAGCGAAGAGGATAATCTGCTTGCTCCAATTCTCGCAAAATAAGTTGGAAAATTTTGGCGGGAAGATTCTACGCACCAAACGACGCCTAGAAGTTACCACGGCGAAGTTTCGCATAACACCTACGAATATCTTGATTCAAAGTTATTCTAACTTATTACGTGTGAGATTCACGCACTTTTTTTAGTATATTAAACCGATATTTCACGAAATTTGTTAGATATTTGAGAAAACTACGGCGCGGTAGATTCACCGAGCAACTGTTCTGCAACGATCGTCACTTGTTACAATGATGCGTCACTTGCAAGAGAGTAGCTACCCGATCATTCGCGTATGTACAGCGACAGTCGGAAAATTATCAAACTAACATTTTTGTGGGAAGAAAATTTCAAAAAATTTATTCTCGGTTATCATGGCTCGGGATAACGAAAACTTGTGATGAATTATGAGACGTTTAACCGACGCGTAATAATGAACTACACGATCCGGTGGCGAGGTTTCTTTCGAAAATACAGGCAGAGACCAGCCTACTTATAGGAATAATCGAGTTATTTTCGCGATGTACGACAAATCATATTTGTTGCTGTTCTACGATTACTCCAGTTATCTCTCAAAGATTTCCATAAATAGCATTATAAACACGGTTGGCATACACCGGCTGTGGTAGCGTGACGAAAAAATTGGTAAGTACTCACCTTTAAAATCACCGAAGAGATTTGTGAATTGTTTCAACGGTTCGATCGACCAAACCAAAGAGGATCAAACGACGTTCACCGGTTGCCAAGATGGCGATGTTCTACCATGTTCTACCGATGCTCATCGTCGTTGTCTTTTGTCATTCGGTGGCCAACTCGCTTCTCAATTTTTTTCCCCAGATTATGCAACGTCAAGATAGTCATATTTGAGAACGTCCCGATTCGTGGATTCACCATCAGACCTATGGTATAGTTGACCTATCTCGGTTCGGTATCTATCGGTATGTACGGTATCGATGGTATCCACAGGTATGGGGAACAGGGTTGAGATTGCGATTCATTGAAGTTCTTTGAATACTGGTAAACAAGAATCTTCTATGCTACATTCTCCCGATCTATCGAAAAACCGAATGAGTGGAACGAGTACCCGTATAGTCGTTGCAAACTCGAAATTCGCAACAAACGAACCTCAGATCATAACTTTTATAAATGCTTGAAAATTAACTGACGATCTCCACTGACAATGCGAATCAAGACCATTGCATGGTTATGTTCCCTACTAGCGATGGAGAAATTTTCCCGGAAACATCCCAATTTCCTTACTTTCTTTAGCAGATCGTTGGATAATCAACACGAGGAGTTCGTCGATCAACCGTAGCGTCCGCTGATCACGGGCCTGAATGTACTTACTCAATTCTCGAAGCCCTCGAGACCCTCGTAATCCTCGACACTTGTAACAATAGACAAAAGCTCGGTCGACTCTTGTCATTGATCGTAAACCGTGTCGTAAACACAAGAACTTGAAGGACCGATCACGAAAGTCGCGGTTATGCAAAGAATCGTATTCGGGTTGAATGCGACTCAACGACCCTTACTGCTCATTAACTAAGTATCCGCGTAACGTGACAATGTGACCATGAGTTTCGTACCTTACCTACTTACGTGTCGCCCCCACGGGGTGATATGCGACATGTCGATGTAGCATGCACGTCACCATCCCATTCGAAAAAAAAACTATGGATAGGTAGACGTAACTATCGGGCCATACCTACGTAATATTTGAAATTATATGACATCTTGCGAATCTTACCCGCGATACTGCTTACCAAACATCGCGGAAACGCAATTCACAACGATTCCGGACAAACAATGATACACAATGATCTAATTATCACCGATGTGAATCGTCCCGCCATAACTACGCGTGATTGTACGTAGGGTTATTTTTTCACGTTACCGTACCAATTCCTCCAACGGTTCAGAAATTTCGAAATCATTTTAAATAAATTTGTGGAATATTGAAGTACGAGTTAATACGAGCACTCATGGCGCGAGCATGTCTTCTAAATCATTCGATCCATCTCATCGATTTACAATAGGTAATAGAAATGATCGTGAGTTGATGAAAATGGGAAATGTGTAAGTAGTAGCTTGTAGTAGCTATTCGTTATAATCAGTTATAATCTGCATTTCTTAACCCGTTTCGAAATGTCGTTCTTTGTCCAGCATGAGCAACAACCAGTTTGTTATTTCATAAATGCGAGGTTTTCCGGAGGTATCCGTATCTTCGGAATGTATGTATGTCAACAACGATGATTCCCGCACGATGCAAAGTAATTTCAGACCGGCTTCACTGCTTTTGGTACTGGCTACAATTTTTGCAAAAGTTTCAGAATTTTTTTCGACATATTTTAATTTTCATGTCGATACCTCCATCTGCATTGCACGTGCATGCCTCGAAATTAACCTCAAAATATGACTTTATCTTGATCAGATGTGAAATACCAAATGACAGCGCAAATTCTCGTTTCACTGGAATACTCATCGACCAGAGCATGGAATACCAAAAGCACCGATGTCACCCTGTCATTTGATCCTTGCTTTCAAGAAAAAAAAATGTTGCAGCTTCGTCGACCAACGTATGGACTAATGCGCAAGGGTGATTTCTAATGATATTGTTCCTTTGCTGAGTATAAATCACTGTGACGAAATTCTATTCGGATAGTATGATCCAGAAAATGAAAGTTAGGAAAATTATTCAAACCGTGTACTAACATTGTGCAGAACGACTTTTACACAAACGAATGTAATATTCCAGCAATATCAAGGAACTCAGTGTTCAAACATTGACATTGAGATGGATTAGCAATCTGAAAGTCACTATATTTTCACAGAAAGAAGACCTGCAAACGATCCATCAATCACTGGTACGATGTTGCTAAGCGAAGAAACAAAACACCTTCGAATGCAGCATTTCCAACAGCAGGGAAAAACATCATTGGTAGAAATTTTGACTGTTGCAAGTATAACTTTTCATCACAATTTTTTTATTAGGTATAGAACATTATTAAGTAGACAAACTATGAATTTTATCCTAAAATTGGTATGCTGGAACTAATAATATCAGAATATTAAACAGCGATTCGTGAATATACCAATCACATAGTGAGCATCGCAAATAAAGCACCGAACCGAACAGAACCCAAGATTTGGCTCGATGGTTTGACGAATACTTGGAATTTGTTATAGCGCTGAGAATCTATTGAAAAAATTCTTCGATTATGAATTTTTAGTTGTGGGTTGTGTGGAATCTGGTATCTTTCATCAAAATATCGAATACACGTTTTATCTATTCCATAAGTTACTGAATCTTTTTTCCAATATACGTTCTGCTTCAATGTGGGAACTGACGTCGAATCTTATGCAAAATCCATTGCCGATGTTCACGTCTTAATATATTGCTTTGCAAGTGCGTTGTCACATTCCCTATCGATCGATCGTTGTTCAACAATATAGGTGATTGGTCATATCTTGCAATTTCCAATCTAGCAACTACCTAATTTATAATTTATAGTCGAAAACGTATCACGAAAACAATATCATTTTATACGAGTTCAAGTCGACAATGGATAAAGTAATTTGCTATGGCTATCGCCGTTTTGTATTCTCAAGACCAAATTAGACACTAGATCATACCTGTGCTCGTTCAATTGTACGCTCCAGCTCGAACTGTTTTCTTCTATCCGTGAATTTTCAGTGAAATCGAATACCAATATCTCCCGACCGAAGTCACGGGTCTCTTCCTGGTATACTTCCACTTTGCTAACCATTGCAATTTTGCAAAGATTTCAGTCGGTGAATTCATGGTCATCGCTGCTTCCCGAAGAACTACACACACTTATCTTTGATAACTGTTGGTGTACCATTATTCGCTGTACAAATCATAATTATAACGTTAATTATCATAATCTGAACTATCCGAGACCCATCAGTCGAGTCATCATCGTATAAATAGAAATCACACCGCTCTTCCTACGGCTTACCCGACGTGTACATTTGTTACTTCTAATTAGTCTTGTTTTATCTGGTGACAACGCACAACGAGTACAAGTACTAGTAGAGATATGGTAAAGTAATATATCCAAGGCTGATCTTTCCCCTCCAACATCGTTCTCCTGAAGTTTGGCATAGCAACGCTCTTCGATATTCAACGTGTTCGAACAGGTATTTCCTAGGAATTTTGGTAGCTCGTGCCATGTATTCCGAGGAACGCGACCTTCTAAAAATGATCCCACCAGTAATCCAAGGATATCCTTAGTGTCGAGACTCGTCGACGAATCAGTCGAACCTCCTCTGTTTTTAGGCCACCGTTGAGATACCAGAGTCTCCGCGGTGAGCTTTGTTTTCGAAGAAATTCCCACAGATTTACCCATGCTCTTGTTTGTAGAATTTCGATGGTCAGATCGCAGCGGTAACATTTCTGACGATCCGTTGATCACTTCGTTGGAGGACGACAGAAGTGTTCGAACATGCAGATCTTGCTCAATGGATATTCTTGGCGAAGCTTCGGAGTATCGTAAAGGAATTACTTTCTCCTGGACCCCGGTTATCCAATTAGCTGCACGATTCTTGGCCTCGCTCACCGTAGCGATACTCCGCGTAGTCGTCCTCTCGTCGTGGATCCGTGTTGTCCCAGATCCAAGATGACCGCCGTTGCATTTTGACAGTGACAGATTTGGCTTCAACATCGCACACGACCCTTCTCCGTCGCGTTGATTTTCTCGTAACGACGCATCCTTCTGAGCAAGATGTTGAGGTTTCGAAGTCCGTCTTCCAGCCAAACGGTTCGTAGCGAGCCTATCGCGTGGAGAACGTTCGATCTGGAGGCATAAATCTTGCTGCATTTCACGATGCTCCCGCGAGCTGTCCGAACGCCACTGTGAATCCTTGCATAAAATGCTTTCATTGCTCTCGCTTCCCTTTCCTCGCAACAACCTCAGAAGGGCCGATGCGAGACGTTTCCGTTTTCCTTGTACGGATCTAGGTGTTTTTAATTGAGAACCGTCCTTCGAAGTCTCGTTAGGTCTTTGCGAAACCTTCTTGCGACTCAACAGATTGACCATCGTTTTTGGCACCGCGACAAGCAACAACGTCACCGGATTCTTCTGCCGCCTCTCGCCGCTTTCCACGGCGACTTCGACCTGCAACGGAATCGTAGCTCCGACGCTTTCTCCCGACATCGCCTCGGCCTCGACATCGCTTTCGTCTATCAATGACATTTCCTTGTTACCTTTCCTCACTTTTCCCCCCGAAAATTCGCTCACCGGACAATCGGAACGCGATGCATCGCGACCTCCGACATAACTTTGCCCTCCCGTATCTTCAGCTTTTTCGCAATTCGACTTCGACCACGTATTCAGCAGCGCGTCTCTTGCAATACCGGCGAGATTTTCGAATTCGCGATCAGAGTCTAGCGTTTCTTTGGACGAACTATCTCCATCTATCGTTCCTCGTGTCGCCCGGTCGACGTTCCTGACGGGGCGCAAACTGTTCCACGATTCGGATCGACTTGTCAACAGGGAATTCGAGCCACTCGAAGAATCCCCTATGTCTGCCGATGTACGCCGACACCGACGGGATAACCGATCGTCCGCGGATTTCGACGACTCTTCGTGATCTTTCCTCGCGGCACCTGTTGTCGCTGGATGAACTTCCGATTTCGGAAATGGCAGCGAGGGATCCCCGCGTCCGTTCGTTCGCTCGAGGAGTAGACGATGAAGGAACAGCAATCCGGCCACGAGAAATACGTCCGAGTTCTCGTAAGCTTCGTCGGTGTCGGATTCGTTTCGCGGTGATCGGGAAAATCGAGCGTCGTCGCTCGGAGAATCCTCTCGATGACCTGAAGGGATCGATGCGTAACGTACAAATAACACGATCGTTCGAATAACGCTGTTATCGGTGAATCTTACTCCTCCGGGCTGTCATTTTGTCACGTGAATAATTCGTCGATTCCCCGCTCCTCCGACATACTTTCAAACGGGGCGAACTTTCTTCGACCGTATCTATAACCTGACAGAGTCGAACGGAAATTGTCGATATAGCCATCAAAGTCTAGTGACAATATCCTCGCAGTTTCTCCCCGATGCTCGCGAGTCGTTTGGAGCAGGCTCAAGATCTTCCTCCGATTCCATTCGAGTATGCGCGGGGGCACTACTAAGATTCGTCGAACCATTCCATCTCAAACGTTGGAAAATGTTGTTAGCCTATTTTATTTTGTACAAACCTAACTTCACGTTGCAGGAAGCGTTCGGATGATACGTCAAACCGTAAAGAGGCAGGAGACTGATCACAGATGTGAAAAAATGTGATCCATGTAAGACCATTTTCGGAGTTGTCGAGGAGTCCGCGGCGGGCGCAGATGAATTCGTGGGTACGGCTTACTTTTGAATTTCTCCTAAGGCAGAATAATCCCAAAAGTCTATGCTACCACCGACATCCGTGTCGATATTATAACGCTGCTGTTAACGGTCATTGATCCTCGAATTTTATCTCCTCGAATTAGCTCGTCGCAGTCCCATCGGAAACGTGGCCTACGGACGCTGTAGAAGACGCGAGATACGAGACACGCACCAGTTACAAAAATGCGTCGGGATGCTACGCGGGATCCGGAGACAGCGGTGGAGCAAACAGCTTACATACGAGACGCGTACGTGTCTACGTGTACGCGAGCGTACATTTTATATTTTGTATACGAATACCTATCCGCCGGCGACCCCGCGTACGCTGCCGCCACGATCCACCTCCCTTTTCTTCACCGATTAAGCACCGACCAGCCCCGCGTAACGTCACAGTCGCGCGCGTTCGCCGGCAGTCAGACACACGCAGTCCGGCGTATCGTGACCATCAGCGTCGCTGGTTCGAGCGCGAGGAGAAGTTTCGTCGCTGATTTTCGACAAAGTTTTTCGGCGCGCTAATACAAAAATCGTAAAGACAATCGTCGCGCGAATTTATTCACCGTATTAACTACAGCGAACGCGTCGACGTTGTTGTTCGTTGATGATAAAAATTAGTTGATAAAAAGTGATTGTGACTTTCGCACGGTCGAACACGACTGACATCCCGGTGTCGTTTTAACGGAACATCTAGAAACAATCCGGCAACAAGGTGAATGTACTTTCGAATTAAGAGTCTCCTGTGACGAACGAATCGGAAACACTTTTCATTTCCTCGCTCGAACGTTGGCGAATTTATTTCCGTTTCGCGAACTTGACGGATGGACTCGATGCACGCGATATACAAATAGCTTTTATTGCCCTCGGAACATTGAATACATTTAAACACGTGACTCTCTCGCGCGTCATTTTAAAACTTTATCGACGCCGAGCGATGATCGATCGTCGTATTTGGGAATTCCTTTGGGAAAACACGAAACTGCTTCGCGAAATTGACGATCATAATTACCGTTGTCGAACGGTTTGCTTCGTCTTCTTTTATCTTTCTCTTTTTCCTCGACCGAGCGTCAAGTTATTCGCTCCGTTCTTCGATGTTCTCCCTGGCTTCGGCTATAACGAAGCTTTTCTTCCAATTTTACGACTCGTCCGAAGGTTATAAAAATGAACGGACCGTTTATCCGTATCTCGATAAATATTTTTCTCCTTCTCACCTCGAATATCATCGCTCTATGCTGATTATTTCCGAGCCAGAGCACTGAGCGAGAACGTCAGAGTGAGAAAAAGAGGGACTAGTTTACAAACACGCGTTATAAATATTTGCCTGCATTTTTGAACCAGCGTCGACGAATCGATACGTTTTCGAATCGCCGTTGTTCTCGAAACTGTTGGTCCCTTTCCAAAAACCGGCGCCCGTACATTCCGCGCGTATCGCGAAACTCGTACGACAAAAACCCGACGGAAACGGAAATGAATATCGTTCGCATCTCCGCGACTCACCCGATCCGCTCGCATCTCCCGGTCACCAGGGAATAAGTACCTAAGCCGCGAAAGGGGGGTTCCGTTCAGTTAGCATTTTACGCCGTCGATCCGAAACGAATTGATAATAACAAAACAAACGATTCCGTCTCGCGGCTCGACTCTCGTTACAAATTCACGACGGAGCCGCCGTAGATGAGGCGAGGCGCAGGAGACGAGCGGTGTGTCGCGCGGGCCGCCTTGGCATGCTCGTGAACTAGTTGCGAGCCAAAATATCCCAGACACCAGAACGGGAACGAATTAGCTAAATCCATTGCAGGAATTCGCTCCAGCGGTGCCATGGAACGCATCTTCGCCCGCCCGGCAATTAATTATTTCACGATCTCGTCGCGAACAAAGCGGATCCGCGCGCCGAGCGGGGAATCTATCGGGGCACGGAATTAGCACCGGATCGATGTCCGATTCGTAACGTTCTCGTAATTCGCAATCCCCCGAGAAACGTGCGACTCGCGAATTTTAGCGATACGTTTCCACCGTCGACTCGGTACTCGCGCGTTATCCAATTACGCTAAATATAGGACAACTTTCACTGCTCGTCGTTTTGCTCGTCTTTCGCGAGTCGCGAGCGAATCTGACCGTGGAAAAATTATTACCGCGGCACGTGCGATCTCGAAACGGCACGATTTTCCTCGATCGAAAACGCCCCGACTCTGCTCCCTGGTTACGCGACTTTGGGCGGGCAGGCAAAAAAAAAAAAAAAAACGGAGGGGAAAGGGAGAGAAAAACACGAGAGCGACGACCAAAAATTTCAATGGAATTCGAAAACAAGGGATCTGACACGCATCGCAGGCGTACGACACCGAACGAGTCTGGTGGGTCGTTCTTTGGGTGGCCAAAAATGCGCCGGTTTCCGCCGGAAACGGGACCGGCTCGTGCTCGTTGTTTTCGCTTAATGCCGCCAACGATCGCGAAAATGTTATTTTTTCCGGCTTGTCATCGCGACGAGCGCGAGACGCGCGGGGTGTCCCGTACGAGGCGGTAGGAAACAGCGGCGAGTATTTTTTCAAATCTTATCGCTGGTCGCAGCCGCGATCGTCCGAATCGAATGCACTCGCGAGAAAAATTCCAATGCGAGCGTGGCGAGCCCTCGTTCCGACGCTCGCGCTGGCGTCGGTCCGCGGGTTGTTCGGCGCCGAATGGCATAGCTGAGCGTCGCGACGCCGAGGAAACGCGGACACGCGACGCGCGTGATTTTTCATCCGTGGTCCCGTCCCGTCGCCCGCGATACTCCGAGACGGCTCTCGGGATGCTTTTGTTCGTATTTATTTATTTTCCAACGACGCGACGATCTCCAAACGAACGCGCGGTGCCGGAAAGCCGACATTTTTCTGTCGTTGGACAGGGACCAGAGTTCTCACCACTTCCACGAATGTCCCCCCGGGCGCCGGGAGTTCCTCGCGATCGCCGATCTCGCGCGGATGCCAGGACGCGGGATAGAGGATAGCGAAAACGCGACGACGAACGCAAAAATATACGTACGCGTGTATATTATATATTTTCGAAACGCGACGCGACAACGCTGCTCTCCAGATGTTCCCGGGTATTAGGTATAATATACGAGTCGCGTAATATACGTATACTACCTGGGGTACGCGCGGCAGAACCAGCCGGAGGCGCGACGCCTATCTGCTTCGCGAACAAAAATGCGAAATTTATAAACCGACCACCGATTTATCCGACGCGTAACGGATTTATCTTCTCGACCGTGTAATTTTCGATCGAAGTATATGCTCGCGCGCGCTCGAAAAACGTAAAGCTTTCGATCTTCGGGGTGAGCAACGGTCCGGTCATTTTCCCGATTCTTAATTTAGACCGGAACACTTTTGCTCTCGAATCGTTTTTATTTCCAGACATCGGTATTTCGATTCCGTTTCTACTCCTCCGTCCCGTCTACCACCACCTATTCTCGCGTAATCTTCGAGGCTCGCCTAGCCCTCGCTTCCGGCTCGCGTAAAACTCGTCGCGTAGCGGAAAAACCCCGACGATTTCGCCTTCCTCGGTCTTCCGCGTACGCGCCTCACTCGTTAACCAACGTTCGCGGAAAATTTCACGTTCGGCTTCCGTTTCGTTACCGATGGACGTTCCCGTTCGAACGGACCGGAGATCACGCGCGTAGCGAAGAGTCGCCCAGTTTTCCGTTCTCCGGAAAAAAGAACGCGAAGGATAAGGCGGTTTTTGCCAAACGACGCGCGGCCATGGCAAGATCGTCGCCCGAGGTCAACATCTCGCGGTACGAGGATGACGAAGCGACGCGACCGATGCGATGTGATACGTCGTCATCGTCGTGTCCCGTCGCGTTTCTTGACGCGTGTAACGTGTAACGCGCGCTCGTACCTAAAAATGGCCAGGCTATAACCGTTAGGGCGTTAAACGTAATTATAGATGTAGCCTTAAAGAAAATACAGCTACCGGGACAAAGATATCCTGGAACGTCGGGAAATCGTTGAGCTAACAAAACAACACGCGGTCCTCGTTGCGAGCCGCCGCGGAGAATAGCCGCGAACAGCTGGATCCAGCGACACGGGCGTCGTAACTTTTTAGGATCCTTCGACCCCTCGGTACTCGCGTCTTTTACGCCCCCCGGCTTCGCGCGTAGCCGAAGCCGGGTCTCCGCGACCCGCGCGAGTACCGAAGGGTTAACGGTCCGCGGGAGGAGAAGACGCGGCCGGGCGAGGAAAATCACCCGGATCTTCGCCAACGATCGAACGGTTCGACGAAACGCAGCAGCCGAGTCATCGCGTCGTACTTCCGAAGGGGGGGGGCGGCGAGCGGGGCATCCGCGACGGTACGGATGCCGAGGACGCGCGCGGGCTTCTCTTATTTACGTTCGCCGATGATGTCGCGAGGGACGTCGGTCTCGCGCGACGCCGAGAGACCTTGCCCTCTCGTTCGCTTACGCGCGATCAATGGGGCGGGATGAGAATCCGTAAAACTGATGTCGAGGCTCGAGCTGACGTTTTTAACGCGGTATTATTACGCGAATACGTACGGCACCTGCCCCCTCGGCGAAGAGAAACCCGCATCGCGGTGGCCAATCGTAACCTCGCCTCACATTAATAGACGCTCCTCGCAACCCGTTTGCGAGAGAGAGAGAGAGAGAGAGAGCAAGAGGAACGTGAACTACGCGAGGACGCGACCGCTGCTCGTCGCTACCGTTTAATAGACCGGTGAATCACTCGACCTAGTCGCCGCGTTAACCTTGACCAACAACACCTGACAGCGACAACGTCGACGTCGGTACGGTCGTACGTACGCGAGATCATCGGAAGACTAACAAAAACACCGGAATATCGGAACGCGACCCCGCCGCGTCCCGTTGCGTTTCGAATCGATGAAAATATTTTTCGCGCCGGGAGAATAACAATCCGAGGAAATTTCCGCGTCGATCGCGATACATTTTCTGATACCGTTTCGACGCTTTTGTTATTGCAGATTCGAATCATGAAGACCGACGACAGGAACGGAAACGTTTCGCGCGTGCGGATCGCCGTTTTGGGAAGCAGCAACGTCGGCAAATCCGGTAAGCACGACCCGCCTGTCTCCCGCGACCTCGACCGGTGATAGCTGCTTTTTTCCCCTCGTCTTCGTTTCCCTTTCCTTTTTTTCTCTCTCTCCATCTTTTTTCTCGCCCTTCTACCGTCGACGCGAGATTCGCGAACGCTTGCCAAATGCTTCTTCTCACCGATCGTCCTCGACCCGTCGTGCTCACGCTTCGCTTCTCTGTTACAGCTCTCACCGTCCGTTACCTGACTCGGCGCTACATCGGAGAATATCGGTCGAATACAGGTGAGCACCTCGCCGTGACCGACGAATTCCTCTCGCGTCGACGCGGATTCACCCGTGCGATCTATTTCGCCGAACGACGGCCGGATATACGAATCGGTGTCGCGCCGCCTATACAGCGAAGTAATCGCGCGCGCGCGCGCGCGCCAAGATTCCGTGTTCCCTCGCCTCTATAAACCTGTCGGCGAGGACCTTCGCGAGTAATCAACCGCCCCGACCATGTTGGATTACGTAAACACCGTGCATCTAACCGCGCCGGTTTTGCCGGACACGCCATTCGGCGAAATCTCCTTCGGCCCGAAGAGCTCGAACGCTCCAACGATTTCCGTTCGCGGAATAGTTCCGTCGTGCCGTATCTCGACACCGCTCGCAGCGTATCCGTTTGTTTGTTTACGTTTCGCGATCAAATGTTTTCCAAACGCTCCCGTGCCTCGGATTTCCTCGATACTTGGCAAACTTGCGCCGCGTAAATAATATTCTTTCCCTCGAAATCGCGCCCGCTTAACGTAGTAGCTATGTAGGAGATAGATCGTAAACACGAGCATTCGCAGAAAAGTCTCGCGAAGCAACGGTGGTTGCTTCCGTCGGAGCCGATTCTTTTCCTACGAAAATGGAAACGCTAGTCGAAGGCGTCGTCGTCGGTATTTTCAACGAGCGCGAGCCGCGCGCTTCCTCCTCGCCTCGTTTCGTTCGACGATCGAGGGGCGATCGTCAACGTCGCGGGTGACGAATCGCGGTTGACGGCACGGAGCTCTTACACCGGTACGGCCAGTCCGGGGTGGATGGTACGTTGCCCGTGTCCCGCGACGTACGACACGTGCGCGAGCAACGAGCTCGGCGACGGGTTGATCCACGTGCGACGCGTGACGCTACGTATATCGCTGATAGATGTGTTTTCACCCGCGAAAAGCCACGCGCGAGTCGAAACATCGTCGCGTAACGCGGGCGCTTCGCGATGCAACGAGAGAGGGAGAGAGAAGAATCGCGCGTGGTGAAACGATCGCTTTGACAAACGGTCCCGCTCCGGATCTCCAACGAGGCGCGCCCGGGGGGAATCGGGCAATTCCGCTCGCTTGTCCGGCGAGAGGAAACTATCAATCGGCAGCTCGTAGGTACCCCGTAAAACCCCGAGCCACGTCCACGTTCTTTGATGAAACGCGACGCGAATTTAACGGAATGAAAATTCCGGTGACTGCCGCTGGTTAACGTCGGATTCGCTGGAATTTATCTTCTTTGTATCTTCCTCATCTTTGTTTATCGTTTACGGCCACGCTACGTACGCGGATAACACGCGACCGCGCACCCACGCACGCCCGCGCTCGTAGTCGAGAAACGCCGATTGGTAACAACACTCTTCGGATAAACGTCAAATTTTCGTGGAAATTGCATATCGAGTCGGGCGCGAATGACACGCGCATCCGTCGCAACCGTCTCGAAAATTCTCGTATTATTACTACTCATCCCGCCTCGCCTCGATAATATTTTCATTGCGAAACTAAGCCGAAATTAAGCCGCGCGGCTTGGACGAGTGTCGCCTACGGCGGGGGGGGGGGGGGGGGCGAGTGATCCGAAGTATTCGCAGTTTTCGGTTTATCGCCCTGTTAATTCGTGGTATTTTGTTCAGAAATTATATACATCTACCTAATTACATGCGCGCGTAACGCCGCGAATAGATTCATTAGACAACGACAAACGAACAAAAACGAAATTAAAGAAGATGCAAGAAAGTGAATAAATTGAACAAATTTCGAACGCCTCTCGCACACCGCTAAGTAGTATCCTTTTATGACGAAGATCGCGCGAGGCACTAGGTACGCGTCTATGTATATCGGTCGGCTCCTGACAGGAATTTTGAGCTAATTTTATAAACGCGCGTTCCTCCCTTGGCCCCATCCGCGTCGTCGCGACAACGGCTCGAAACTCGCGCAATCGGATGCCGGGATCTTTCGCGCATCGCGCCCCTTGCTTCCAGCTAGCTGGCACCGGTAGTGCGCGAATTTCACAATTTTCGACGATTTTTCCACCGAAATCTCGTCCCTACCTCCGTCCGTTCGACCGTCCGGATCGCGATCGTGAAAACTCCCGGCGGCACGCCACGGTCAATTACGTACCGAAAACGTTGCACGTTTTGACATTCCGTAGAACGAAGGAACGGTGTTTCGAAGGGGTCATTGGGTAACGCTCTATGTAACTGCCGATGGCCGAGCTCCGTCACACACGTGCCGTCGCCCGTCACGTTGAAACGGGGCGGCCGGGAGGGATAATCGTTGGGAGAGATCGCGTCTCGTCACTCTCGATGAAGCACATGATACCTTTCTCACTGCGGACGTGATTGTTTCCACGGTATTATCGCGCGATGATATTGTTTCGGCATTGTTCGGCGAACAATGGCATTTACGATAAACCGAGAGTTGGCCAAGGAGTTGGCCCGATCTGACCCAAACTGATTCAACGTGACGCGATGGCACGTGCGATAAAGCTCCATTATCTGTAGGTGGATCGGTCGACCCGATGACCCTTCGACCGTTGCTAATCCCTCACGCCGGATCATCCGGCGTACGGATACATACGTATCGGGTACGCGTCGTGCACCCGATGGGGGTACGTACATACGTATCGCTCGACGATGCGCGCATCCGTACGCTTAAATTCGTAACCGTCGTACCTACGTACGTACCGGCGTATACGCGCGTACCTCTAACCGAAGTCCGAAAGAGTTTCCAAATTTTTTCCCACGCAACGTCCCGCGATCTCGAGGATGCGAATTTCACGGTTACGTTCGGCCAGAAATATAATCTCCCCGCTTATCGATCCGTTAATTTCGTTTGTTCCAGACCTACTCTATCGGCAAATCGTCAAGGTAAACAATACACCGTTGGAGGTTGAGATCGTCGACGTCTCCGGGGAAGCGGTGAGTTCGCAACGCCGTAGCGCGTACCGCTTTATATTCTAAGGATATCTCGAGTTTGGCCCGATTCTCACAATTGGCTCTTACGAGAACCGGTCTCTCCGATATTCCGTAACTGTATTTATTTATAAAATATCGATTCGCAGGATACGAGTTTCCCGTCCGATCAAGTCGCATGGGCCGACGGATGCCTCATCGTCTACAGCGTAACGGATCGACAGAGCTACCTGTACGCCGAGGAGTGTCTTCGCCACTTTAAAACGAGAGACAACAACTCGGTCCAGACCGTTCTTCTCGCCAACAAGATGGATTTGGAGCATATTCGCGAGGTGAGCGGAACGAAGCACCCGTGCGCGAGGATCGGTCGAGAAACGGAAGAAAAAAAAACAAGGGCAAAAAATGCACGCTAAAAATATACAACCGATACGTACTTGTTTGGTATATTACGTCTCTCCGGGTCCGAAAGAAACACGACGGGAATCGCGCTACCGCGAGTCGCGCGAACCACCCCCGCGTTTTATTTGCGTCGGAATTTTTTCCCCTTTCATTCGCCTTCTCAATTCTTTTCACCTCTCGTTCGTATTTCGCACCGAATCCGTTGGGTAACGTTATTTGTAAATAAACGTGTAGAGGCCGTGATACGGTTGTTACGTGGCAGAGGGGAATTACGCGTTGGCGAAGACTTATAAGCCGGTCGATTTCACTCGACAAAGGCAGTCCGTGTTTATTTTAAAAAGCCGCGATACCAAATCTCGCCGCCGTAACCGAACCCCGATAATAACGATGGCATCTATGATTCGACGTTGCGTAAACGGCCAAACACTCTCTTCCGATTCCTATTCTCGATCCGTGCCTACGTTATTTCACCTTCAAACTTCGAGCCTCGTCGCTCGTGGAAGCCGCAAAACTTTATTCTCCCATCGCTGCGTTTATTTTCGGCCGAACGAACGACATTCTCCCCGTATCGATAGCAGCACCGGCAGCAGTGCGTTGTTCTCGGCAACGGGAGACTCGTTCCGAGTTTGCAAACAAATTCACCAAAGCTGGCTCTCCCCCGGCTCGCGGAGACGGTTTTTACCCGATTTTTTATCGCGAATTTATCTACCGCTTTGCCGGTTTTTCGGGCGAGAATCCTCGATTACGAGGGGGGGGGGGGGGGGGGGGGCGCTAGAGATTGTACGGCGATTGCTAGCGGGATTCGTGATTGTTCGGACAATTGCGACGCGGAGCAGGACGATTAGAGTTAGTTGCTCCGGAATGGACAGGTAATGGCCGCACGTGGAAATCGCGAGCCGGGGGGGTGCACACGTGCCATTGATCGCGAGTAGTCTATCCTCGATGCTCACCTACGCCTCGCCTCCCACCGGCGCTCTTCCTTTTCTCGGCTCGTCGGTCCTTGAGATGAATGTATCAGAGGCGGGGCAAAATCAACGGCGATCGCTTCTCTTTCCTCCGCGTCGCGTAAACGAGAGACACGTGCACGCGGCGATATAACGATCGCCACGCGGGGTACGCGGGTAAAAGCCCACTTGCCAGCCCCGTGAAAGGCCAACTCGCGTAATACGGATAATAGGCCCGAAGAATTCACAAGAATTCCCGAAAGCTCGAATCAACCTACCACGTGGCACCGCGCTCTCTCCCGGACGATTCCCCTTTTTCCTCCGCGGGTTCGTTTCTTTTTTTTCTTTCGGCGAGCCTTACTCGGAAGCCAGCCGACGAGTATCGCGTCGCGTGTTGTTCGTACGCTGGAACGAACGGGATTAAAAATGCTCGGCGTGATCTAGTTTCGCGACACGGAACGGGAAAGTTAACGAACCGGCGGAGAAACTCGCGACAAGGCTTTTGAACGGTCCTCCGGTGGTCCGTCGCGTATTGTCGTCAGAGACGTTCGAAATAGATCGTCGTAGGATCGCCGGTCGCCGACGAACGTTTCGCTCGTACATCAGGTGGTATTCACATTTTTCACGTCCTTCTTTCCGCTTGGCATTTCTAGGTCGACGAATCGGAAGGTCTGGAGCTTTCGAAGCGGTACGATTGCCGGTTCCACGAGATTTCCGTTGCCGAGGACTCGACCTCGCTGTACAAGGCCTTCGAATACTTGGTGACCGAGTGTCGCGCCCTCCTGCAGAATACGAAATCGCGGAAGTTCTCGGTCAGCAAGATGATCGGCACGTTGATCGGCGGTCAGAAGAGCGCGTCGACGCATCCCCCCCAAGGTGGAACCGTCGTCGTTTGCAACAAAAATGACCTGCATCGCTCGAGGGTGCTGAAGAGGAGGCACAATCTCGTCGCGACGGCGAGTCTTTGAAGGAATCCCTGATCTTCGATTCGACGGAAATAACGAAACAGGCTCGGGCAGTTGATTCGTGGCAGCAGCCTCCGTTCGCGCTCCGGCGAACGACGCGGCGAAGAATGCCCGCGGGGACGATACGGGAATTTTTGCACCAGAGGCGATCGCGCGTCGGTCCGGGCAGGAAACGACCCGGCCTTCGGCCTGATACCTACGACGAGTCCTAGCTACGAGGCTGCCGCGACCCGTTCGGCACCGACTCGGTGTCGAAGAACCGCGAGCATGGAGCCGGGAGAGCTCGCGGCTAACGAGCCAGAGGCAGAGCCACACGCGACCGAGGTGCGTGGGGATGGAAGGAAAGGGACGCGAGCGTGGCGGCGGGGGTTTATAGTTGGAGAGCTCGGGATTTGGCAATGGTTGTCTACAAAAATAACCGACGAGACCTGGTATGTTGGCAGTGGCGTCGACGCGCAGATGCGTGTATTTTTCATTCATACCAAAGAAAACGTGAATCCTCGTTGAGTCACAGCGACCGAGTAATAATAATAATAATAACAATGATAATAACAATGATAATGATAATAATAATAACGATAATTATAATGGTTATGATAATTATGATAATTGTAATGATTATGATCATAATGATAATGATAGTGATAACCCAACGGACGATTCTAGTCGCAAGTACGTTGTTGGCGTACGTTGTATAAATTAGGACGCGTCGTTTACGTTTATAACCATTGAACGACGAGCCGCGAATTGCTGCGATACGATATCGAGAGATATTCACCACTTCCTTATCGGATAGAAACTAAGTAGAATTGTCGATGGTAATTGTTTGACGAAGTAGCTCGATATTTACATGATTCATTGGAATATATGGATTTTCCGACGTTGTTCGACAACTCGCGAAAAATCCATGGATCATCCCTCCGTTAACTCCGCCAGGAGTGCATCGTTACCGTACGCGTGACGCGTAATATTTTATAGACACATCGAACGTTACGTTACGCTACGTATGTTTTCGATCCCATAGTCTCTCTAGTCGGTAGTATCGTTTACTGTTATTAGTATTAAGAACGTTAACGTCGCAAGAAATATTCTGAAAAGGCTGTGAATTGAATTTATTATAAGGATATACGCATATATATATATATATATATATATATATATATATATATATATATATATATATATATATATGCTGTACAAATTTATCGTGTAAATTAGGATATATAACGCGACCATTGACGCGAATAATAAAGAACTGTTTATAATGATATTAGACCTACGTTAGCTACAGCGATGTTTTTAATCAACACTATCCTCTATCTGAGCGCAAGCTATATTTCTCAGCGGACCTCTTTCCCTCTACAACCCGGCAGGGGATTCGAATTTTTTCCGAAAATTGTTCGAAAATATAGATGTTGCTGATATCCTATTGCCAGTCGTAGCCCGTTCGTCTGGCGTAAACGCACAATTTTTGTGGTTCTTCATCCTATGCTCGAAGGTATCCAAGTTTTCTTTGAAAAACGTGGGTTCGCGATCCAGTGCTGTCCGTGCACGTTTTCCAAAGTGTTTTCGAAAAATCAACGACCTATGCCAGAAACGTTCAACGATTCACCACCCTGCACGAACTCTGTAGGCTCGAGTAATCGAAATGCATTCTCTACTTTGCCCTACACCGGGCAACGAATTACCTGGAGTGGTTATTTCGAGGTTGCTCAAGGTGCTATTTACAGGATGATTGCTGTCATAAGAGACAAATTAGTTCGAGAGTGATTTTTTTTTCTTTTTCATTTCCCAAGTATGAAACAACAACGTTCATCGCCATAAATCGTACGTATACAAAACATCTTACTGGAAGAATATTTGTGGACTTTCCACGAAGGCTGATAATATCGTTGTCCAATGCAATAGTCACCGAGTCTGGCACCGTTGGAATCTTCTCATGCGGCTCCTGGCATGCGTAGAAATTTTCCAACTTTTAATTGCGGTATTCAACGATCAACAGTTTTCATCACCATGCTTCGTCTGAGTGCTCGGAATGCCTTTCTAGCATATTTCGGCAATTTGTAGTCCGAAATATCATAAATCAATGATTTACGAAAGTGATTGTTTAATGAAGCAGCGGTCCGATGAGTTAATACCTAAAAGAGGGAAAAAAAAGTTGAGCACGCTGCGTTGGAACCGGTAAACTGCTCGAAACGAACTTGCACTACAGAAATCATGCCCGAATATTGCAGATTTGGTTTTCGAACTATGCCTCGACATACATATAATTGTCTTTCTCCGACATCGGCAGTGTTACGGGTTGATTCTTCGGTTTAGCTACGCGTCGAACGAGCAATGGTAAGGAATCAAACGTACAATTACATCGTTCCAAGTCTGTTTTTCTAACCGAATGCAAAATGAATAAACGACGAAATGGATGTTTTTATGGATAAGTGATAAGTGACGTTTCGATACTTACGTTATCATCAATCATATTCTGCCATACTTTTAGTCCTCTAACATCATTGATGCAATTATGATCGATCAGATACTGCAATGTCTCCATTCGTTCCCATTGCTCGAAGCGTCTTCTGTCAACGGATCGTTAAATATTATATCGTTGAGCCATGCACGAGTGATTTGAATTTTCCAATAGATTGGTTGAATGAATACCGAGATAAATCGGAATAGTGTGCATCCAACAGAAGTAGGATGAGAAGTAAGTGCAAATCCACCGTAGTATGTCGATTACTTACCCGGGAATTCCTGGTCTTGCACGTCCGCTGTCAATCAGTTTGCTCGCAATGCTCTTTTTCAACCTGTAAAATGAAAGGGTTAGTCTTAGTTTGACATTTAACGAATAAAGTGAATGCAGTGATTTGTTGTCAAGGAGTAAAAAGTGGTGTTCGTGAATCGTTGTTCGGAGAAACGACAACTCTTGTAAGATATGTGTGATGGAATATGGTTTTTTCAATCGTCGGCACTGGTGCTTTGTGCATTATAACTGTATTTTTGTTTGACAATCGTTACGTAACAGTAGGAAAGATTAAGAATGAAACATCAGGGAAATGAGAAAAATTCAGAACAACGAAAATTATCTGGCGGTGAAATAGTACGACCAATGACTATCATTTTGAAAACCGGTAATACGTCGCAACAATACACAAACTTGAAATATATAACGAAAACTAATATTTGCGATGTAAAAACGAACAGCTTAAAACAAAATTCTATAAGGTCTACAAATTTCTATATTTGTGGAGGCTAGTTTTTCGACATGTAAAAAAATATGGTACAATTAATCTCCTGCTTTTCATTCATCGATTAGTTTGGTTACTGTAAAACTTAAGCATCGTGTCAACTCGTATTGCGAAGTTGAAATTTTTACCGTACAATAAACCTTCCTGCGTTTTCATCTTCGTTCTCATCTTCAGATTCGTCTGGTGAAGTATTCTGCCTGCAATAGGAAGGGGCAAACTTCATTTCACGATCGATCGATAGTCGAGGTAACAATGAAAAGACTCGACAGCAATAAAACAGCTCGAACGCGAATGAATTAACTTTGATCGCATCAGACGTGCCGCATGCAAAGCAGCATCGCTTAGTCCCTTACTGTAGGCGAACTCGTTCCAGCCCAGTCAAATTACAAAGCTAGAATATTTACCCCTCAGAACTCGTGCCGGGTATGGAAATGTCGATTTCACTTGGTGCTTGAATTTCCGTATCATCGAGTCTGTAATGGAAAGGCAAGCTTTGATTCATGATCGTACGATAGTCGAGGTTGCAATGAAATGACTCGACGAAAATAAAATACTTTGGGTCGCGTCGAAATGTGTTTCGTGCAAGGCAGCATCGGTTAATCTTGTTACCGCGCGCAAACTTATTCAGGCCAGGTCAAATTACAAAGCTAAGATATTTACCCAGCAGTACTCGTGCTTGGCTTGGAGATGTCGATTATTCGTCGAGGTTCGGATCTGGTAATGTTAGGACTGCTGTAACAAGATCGTAACGTTGCATCATGATCGTAAGATAGCGAAAATTTACGAAAAAAACACTCAACGACGATGAATCAATTAATGATAGACTGGCAAAATGATCGACTTGCGAAGCATGCTGCTTACCGGGTGTGCATCGAAGAATTCTCAAGCGAGTCGACTAATACTGACAAATTGTGATTCACGTCAAGCAGAGTTCTGCGGCTGACAAGTACGAGGTCAGCATTTTTTTTATTCGATCTTGATTCTACCTGCCCTCCAACGATAGATTCTCTGATCGGGGTAGATTGCTCGTTCGTGTCTTCATTCCGGCTGAACGGCCTTTCACAATCAAAACTACTACGGTCGGTGGTTTCCATCGCCATATCTTTTGTCTTTGCACGATTATTCTCGTCTGCTCGCTTGCTTGTTTAGTTTGGATCTGTTTGGATCTGCTCGAGGAGAAGCCTGTTAGTGTCGACGAGCTCGTTGTTTCACGACCAGTGATGTTATTTGGCAACAGCGAACGGTGATTCTTGATTCTTCGATTTTTAACGCAATATCAGTATATTTTCTACGCGGGAAGGAACCCTACCCGAACGGAAGCGACACGGGGAAGAACCACGCGGAAGGGAAGAAGTAGGGGAAAAACTGGGAGTGTCTAAATGATTCACTAGCCCAGTAAACATAAGCTCGAAGGCGAATATTTCTCAGCAAATAATCCGAAAACTTGATCAAAGATTAATTCCTTGAAATTGAATCGATGGCGACAATCAATTTGCAATCAACCACCGGGATCGTTGAGAAAAGCATTTCAAAAAGTTTTTGTCGCTTTACTTGGAAATGAATAGCTTTTTCGAAAAATATCTCGAACAAAAGTTATTGGGAACCAAAAAATCCTGGTATCTTTAAAAATAAGGAAGAAAAAGACAAAGAAATATTTATTCAGCGGAAGCACCACTGGGAATGGGGGGGGGGGGGGGGCGGTGGGAGGAGAGAGGGCCAACCACATCTACGGACCGCGCGCCACTACCATCGAATAGCGGCATGTCGGTGTGGGTAGAGCGTTCGGCTAGCTTCGGAAAGCCAAATAAACGTTGGGCCGAACAAGCCCGAAGCATCACTTGGTTGCGGTCACAGCAGTTCGAAGTCGGGCAACGCTGGGAATGCGTATCGGGTTCGGTAAGTGTCCATGAGAGAAAAACCATTTTGTGTTACCGCGTCTCTGAATCGATCTACGCATGCGCTGCATGAGTGCGAGTGAGTGTTCGCGATTTCCCTCTTCTCGTTCGCTCAACGCGAAAACGTATTTTCGCCTTACTCGTTCACTTCAGCATTTTTTTCAAATTCTGCAAAAAAAGTTCATTTTCCGCTACGTTAGGAATTCGTTCCAAGCGTATACTACGTGGCTCATGTTTCGTCATATCATCAATATGCCCGAATGATATTGTAGGCAAGTAAAGAAAACATTTGCAAATCGTCTGATTTGTAGTTTTTGTTCGTTCAGGTGGGTGGTGAAATGATCATTTTTTGATATTTTAGGAACTACAGTTTCCTTGGCGAAACATGCGACCAAGATTCATACTGCAGCACGTGGACTTTCAAAAATATCAGTCAAATCAAAAAAAGTCGCGTTCAAAAGTGGTTGCGTTCAAAAGTGGTCGCGTTCAAAAGTGGTCGATTTGGCGTGGAATGCCCCATATGTATCGCGGGCAACGGTCGCGATATTTTCAACCAAACAAAAAACGATCGTCACATCGGGTCGCTTGGTGCCGCCATTTGCATCTGGCTCGCGACGAATTTACCCTTCTTTTTGATTATTCGTGGTATCAACGACGAACAAGTTCAGTTCTGAGTGACACGATCGTTCTGCTTTCCAAAATCGTGGTTTCATCGCGTGTTATATCGTCTGCTGTGGGAAACGGTGGGAAACGACTCCCCCGCCATGGCGTCCTATCGTAATGGTTCTCCCGCGAAAATTCGTCGAAAAAGATGCCGATCTTCAATTGTCACATCGTGATGGCCACATCTGCATCAACGACTTCGTTCCGATCGTGTAGTAAGTACTATTTTATTATCTCGGAAATTTGATCGTTGCCATCTTCTCTGTTCATCCTAATTACGCACGAGTATTCGCTGTCACACAAACTGACAATGCCTGACCATGTGCGATTGAGCTGTATTCGTGCAATCAACCGAATGTAGGAATAGATGTCTCGAATAGGGTTTTTGTGATATTTTTTTTATTGCATTTTGCAAAAATCCATAGAGAAAACGCAGACTAGAATAATCTCACGGACCGGCTGTAAAAAGTATCCTTGACTTCGATTTTCCACTTGGCGTACCAATTTTGAAACATTTCTGCAACTCGTGGAAAATTTCCTTCTCAACTTCGATTGAACAAAGACAAGTTTCGCGTTTAAATTTTTTTTCTTCAATTCTATTAAACGTTTAACAGAAATTTTTCTGAATCCAGATCGCTAAATTGGGAATCATAAGTATCAAACTTTGGTGGATCGTTGGAACAATCGCGATGTCATCATTCGAATCTGGAAAATTATTCCACGGTCGAGACGCGATGATGTCCCCAAGGTGCGAACGCGACACTGCCAACGAGTCACCTTTAACCTCGGTGAGTTGCATGCGATGCAGTACTTCGGAACTCTAACGCCGGACACGATGGTCAGTGTCGTTAGTCTTTCCGATGCCTATCTATCTTTTTCTCTCTTTCCTGTCGCGTGGTATGATTGCATCACGAACTAACGCTTCGTGAATATTGTATTTTCATTACTTGCCTCTGTTAGTTTTTATTAGTTAGGCTCGCGGCGATGTAACGGAAGACTTTCTTATCACCTTTTGGCATGGAAACTTGCTCGTGCAATCCTGTTAATTCATTTAAATTCACTCGTAGTCTGATTTCCGTTACAAAGTAACGAGTGTCGCGGCTGGAATTATTGGCTTCTATGCGTACGCCGAGTCGATGACCGTCTCCGTTAACTCCCTTCTTTTTGCTTATACCCCGCATAGATGACAATTTTCCAGAGAATTTGGAAACTTTATCTTGAAATCTGACCAATCATTTGTGAATATAGATGGAATTATTCCAAAATTTATCGACAAACGAAGAATAGATTTTTGAAAACTATTCCATGTTCTTGGTTTGCTTTCAAAAATTTGCATGAGAATATTTGGAGTATCGAGGATAGATTACGAAATTTTCATGGAATAGTAAATTAATATTATTTCCGGGTGGATACTCGAGTAGAGTGTTAGGATGTCTAATCTTTTCTCTAATCCCAACAGTATCAAAACAGTAAGTACTAAATCCACGGCGCGAATGTGAGCGTGAGTGTTGATTCGACCTCTTTTTTTCGTTGGATATAGGTGACAGGTAGGGACCAGTTCGATTAGGCGCGCGCGTGAACTGGGAACGGGAATAGTCGAGATATATGCGAGCAGTATGCATGAGAACTATATTGTCAAATGTACGTTAAGTGTTTTATTTGTATTTCACAGCGTCGAGTTGCTACAGGAATTTTGACATTAAATTTTGTAAAGCCTGAAAAATGTGCAATCTATTTTGCAATTTGTGTAAACTTATCAAACGAATATCATCCATATCGCCTTGGACTTCAATGAAATCTTGCAATTTCTCAAATTTTTTCAGTACATTTTGAGAAAATATTTCACAACAACTAAAGCTCACTCCAGTAAAATGGCACTTATATTCCTTTCGATAATTTGAAACTTACAGACTTGATCTGTAGTAACTCGAATGGACTAGGACGTTGCTAGGCCTGAGTTTTCGTGGTGCTCAGGGCTACGCGACGTTCCAACAGTCCGAAGACTCCACCGAAGAGGACCACCGGCAATCTTACCACCAAAAATGCATGCGCTTTTTCTTCCTTTCTCCTTATTTTCGAGCAGCAATTTTCAGCATAACAATTTATGCTAAAAATTCCTGCAAACCCCATTGTAAACTGCTCGACTGTGACGATTTCCGGTAATGTCAGTCGAGTCTGTGAAATGTACATCGCTCAGGTAATTTTTAGCAGGATTTTTTCAGTAACAGCAACCTGCATTTCATGCTTCCGCAAGCGGATTTGTTTGTAAATTTTTTTAGTAATCCTTGCTCAAAGTAATCGTTCAAGGTAACTTCTTTGATGAACGCTATCGACAAATACAAAGTGGTTTATTCAAAACTTCAATAGTAGAAGTGAACCATAAAAATTCCCACATTATTCCTCTTGGACATTATTTTCCAGCTGATTATCATTTTTCTTGAAACGCAGTCTTCTAGGGAGAAGCGATGATTGGTAAAACCACTCCGACGTAATTAACATGATGTACTTGAACATGATTTATACGCCCCCGACCAATGGATTGACTCCTTTTCATATTGATTATAGGAAAAGAAAAAAAGTCCCTTCCCATTTATTTGGTTATTCGATGGCAAATACTAACAAATAACAATCGGTTTTCAAGGACAACGGTGTGTCCGCCCCTCGCTACCTCGACGAAGATATCAGCTCCGAAACCCTATCGACGAGCATCGACGACTTATCCATCAATAAAATAAATTCACTCGCTATTTTACCGATCGAGATTCGTCGGTAAAGACGCGGTCAAGACGCGGTCAAGATTGATCAAGATTCTCAACTTTCACGCGGCGGTTGCGGTTCTCAGTATTGGTTAGTCGGTGTCGTTGCAGTCAGTTGGAGTGGGTTGGCTGGTTGACGTATGTGGCCTGTGGCGAGTTGTAGCGAGCTACATACATCGAGCTCCATCTACGCAACACCATCGGCAGCGCCACCTCTATCGCCTGCTCTACGACCATCGTTATCTTCGTCGAGTTGTTTGGCTTTGTATTTCTCGGCCGAAAACAAGCAGCAGGCGATCGTTTCTTCAAGAGAGGAGGTCGGATTATCGAACAGTTTCGCTAGCGCGTTTTGGATCTGGTCAATTTCGTCGCGGTATTTCGGTTGTCGGTGTTGGGCGTCATCACTCGTACGTACGTGACAAAACATGGCCGAAGAAACGAAAGATATCGATTGCGACGTAGTGGTCGACGAATCCGAAGATGCGGAAACAAACTTGGCATGGAACGCGGAGTGAGTATACATTTGCGATCGAACGATGACCCCAGGGAAGATTCCCTGTCCGTACATTTTCGAATTTCTCCGACACCGTTCCAGAACCTTCCTGCCTTTGTTTCCGATTTGCATCATCGGTGTTGTAACGTATGTTTCTCCTCTACGTTTACCCTCTCGGGCACTCTCTCGGCTGATTTCGCGATTCGTTAACCTGACAAAGCGACGCGTAGAAGAAACGTTCATCGCTCGCCTGATCTGTCGTTATGCAATTTCAATCTCGCGACATGTACGCGATCGCACGCCACATTTTCGAACAACGACTTGTCATCTTGCCAATTTTTGGACACGTGTCTCGATGTTTGCTTTGTCGCGCGTCCCACGACGTTTACGCTACTTGATAGGTTTTCGTTTCTAGACTGCTGGTTCAAAAGAAGCAAATGGCTAATCAATTGTACGAAGGCAAACAATACAAGGAGGCTTTAACCGTTTACAACCAACTCATTGGTAAGCGATTCTCACCCGTTTTACTTGATTCGTCGATTGACGTATGTGAATTATTGCAGAGCTATGTCCCGATTCTGTGTGTTATTACGGAAATCGAGCCGCGTGCTACATGATGCTTGGTCAGTATCACGAGGCCTTGGCCGATGCCAAGAAAAGCATTGCTTTAGATCCTACGTTGCTGAAGGTGAGCATTGCTCTAGATTATAAAGACGCCGTGCTTATGTTTCTCAAGTATGCCATTTGTTTGGCACGCGATTTAGGTCGTGCTGTCTCGTTGTCTGGCGATTGTTTAGGAACGAGAGCTTTTAGGAACCCACCCTACTTTATAGAGACGCACGAGTAAACGACGGCAATTATGCCACTTTACCAGAGTCATGGCTAAGATTGCCGTTATTCTTCTGTATTTTTCAGGCCTATATAAGAGTTATCAAATGTTCGTTAACAGTTGGTGACCTCGCCGCGGCAGAGTCAGCCTTGAGCCGTGTATTGGAAATGGACCCTAATTACGGGGATGCTCTCTTGCAGAAGAATCGGTTAGAACACGTACAAAAATTCATGGGCGAAGCCGAAGTTGCGTATGCAAAGAAAGATTATCGAAAAGTGAGTAGTAATTGGTGATCGTTGTCACGGACCTAATTATTCGTATCGCGCCTTGCTACGCGATACGAAGGAATTGCTCGTTGTCTAGGAACAAGACACTCGAATACATCGCGATTTCATCCCGTTCTTGCAGGTTGTTTACTGCATGGACCGATGTTGCGACGTTAGCAGCGCTTGCACTGCCTGTAAATTATGGAAGGCAGAGTGCTTGGCCTTTTTAGGCAGATTCCAAGAAGCTCAAGAAATTGCAAAGTTAGTATTTTTATCATTCCATTCCCTGAAGCCCCATTTGTCGTACGTTCTGATACTGGGATTGGAACGACGAAGAAACTATTGCTAGAAATTCCCCTGTGACGAGAAAACTCACGGCTGTAGGCGTTGCCGGAAGGGAAAATAATCACGATGCGATCGTTGAAAGTTTTTTTGTCGTCGATGTTTGACGCCATACCAATCATTTCAGCAACGTACTGCACATCGATAAGCAAAACGCGGATGCGCTCTACGTACGCGGAATGTGCTTGTACTACCAGGATAACGTTGATCGAGCTTTTGTTCATTTTCAACAAGTACTTCGGCTAGCACCGGACCACGGCAAAGCATTGGATATATACAAGGTCAGACGAAAATAACAGATGAAACGCGGATGAAAGTTTTTCTTCGCGTCGCATCGCCTTGTCTTCGTTGCTTACTTTCCGAAAGTGACCCCGGACGGATTCCTGACCACCCGATATTAATTCCAACTCGTTTTTTCAGAGAGCGAAATTGCTCAAGCAGAAAAAAGACGAAGGTAACGCTGCCTTCAAAATGGAACGATACAACGAGGCGTTCAGTCTCTATAACGAAGCGTTGACCATTGATCCTCAAAACGATCTAACCAATGCCAAATTACATTTCAACAAGGCCACCATTTACGCCAAGGTGAGCAAGAATGCTGTCAACAATAATCCTTAATCCGAGACTGCCGAATCACCCGAGATGACTGTTTTGGACTTTGCGCAGCTAGGAAACATGAAAGAATCTTTGGTCGAATGTACGGAAGCACTGAAACTGGATCAGGGTTACCTGAAGGCATTACTGAGGCGAGCCGCGTGTTACATGGAGTTGGAAGAATTCGAGGAGGCTGTACGCGACTACGAACAGGCCTGCAAAATGGACAAAAGTAGAGGTGACCGGAGAGATATTCCCCATATTTGCGGACATATCCTTTGATATACCGCGGCTCGGAGAACTAAGAGCAAGATCGACGCGTTGGTTTTAATCGATGACATCGTCATTTTCCAGATAACAAGAGGTTACTGCAAGAAGCCAAACTGGCTCTGAAAAAATCAAAGCGGAAGGATTACTATAAAATTCTCGGAATCGCGAAGAATGCATCCACAGACGACATCAAAAAAGCGTATCGAAAGCGAGCCATGGTTCATCATCCCGGTAATCGTAGCTCGATCGAGTATAAATTTTGTCAATCCGAAGCGACGTGTGCGGAACGCTAAGCTTATCGTTCGTTGCAGATCGTCACGCGAACGCGTCGCAAGACGAGAAGAAGGAACAAGAAAAGAAGTTTAAGGAAGTCGGCGAGGCTTACTCCATTCTTTCCGATCCAAAAAAACGGACGCGATACGACAACGGACACGACATCGAGGACATGGAGGGTGGCATTCACGGTTAGTTCAGCCGTCTCGTATTCGTATCCGCGCGCGAAAATAACTTTGTTTGTTTTCCGCAGAAATGGATCCCAACGCGATGTTCCAATCGTTCTTCGGCCAACAAGGCGGAGCATATCAATTCCAAACCGGCTTCCCCAGCGGTTTCAGTTTCCAGTTCGGTTAATTCCATTGCCAGACGTTATCCGGCCACGTAGTACGACGGTAGCGTTTCCGATAACGAAATCGCGAATATACCATGTATCTTCCGCTGCCGGTGTAAGCCAACAATTTTGTTATTCTATTTTTCTACTTCGCACGTCGCCCTCGTATCTCGTTACGATCGACGAGAAGCGCGTCTCGACTCTCCCGGATCATACGCGGGATTGCGCCCCCCATTCTTTGGAAACAAAAACGTTCGATGTTTTCAGTTATCGATCGTTACTAGTCGTACTATGCCCCTCATCGATGCGGCGCGCACAGTTCAACAGCGTCAACTTTTGTCGCGTAATCCCCGGGTCGTCGCGACCTCACCTTCCACGCCACGAATATTATCTCCTCGATTCTAAACCTAGGAATCCTATATACGCGCGTGCACACGCGTGTGCGTACGCGCGTGGGCCTCTGTGTGTGTGTGTGTGTGTGTGTGTGTGTGTGTGTGTCATATATACATATGCATATATATATATATATATATATACATGTAACGATGATCGTATCATAGAGATTTCTCGGATAACTCCCCCTGATGACACGCGTCCGGGAATCTACGTACCTACGCAACGCTACGTGGATCCATTCCTCGCTCAGAGATGAATCACGTCGCATTGCGGCGAAGTGGAAATTGCATTTGGACTAATCGTGATGGACGCGAAATGTTTGTTCTCATTTAATTTATAGCAATTCAACAAATAGACGTGGCAAGACGTTGATCTCCGAGGCTTTTTTCTTTTTCTTTCAGTCACATCTCACTCCTCGACAAACTTGATCTCCGAGATAATGCGACCTGTCCACGCGAGTACTTACTCGCTTTACCTTATCCCGTAAAGTCCCTACTCGATCGCGTCGAATCGACGCTTTCCTCGTGACGACTGCATTCGCGACTGTTGCGACACCGTCGTACATCCAGGAAATTCACACCTTCCAAGCTCTCCAACAATGCGAAAACTATGCTTCGATCTTTTCGTTTTATTTACGTATATATTTACAAATTTATGAACAACACGTTGTCGGGCGCAGCGATCGGGATCGTCAATTCGGTAGCGGCTGCAGATACTCGCGCCAAGGAGCCGGCGCTGGCAAGAGATAACCACCCGCGTCGACGGCCTCCGTTGCCCCTTCCGATCCGCTCATGTCAACGGAGAGCGGAACCGTCGACGGTCCTCTCGTCGCTCGCGGCATCGTCGACTTTTCGCACGGCGATTTGTCCCGAGCCGGCTCGAGCTTCTCGAGCACGTCTGTAAACCGAAGGCGATCCTTGGGGTCTGTTTTCCAGCAACCCCGCATTATCTCGCAGATGAACGCGGGACAGTCCTCCGGTGGGATCAGCATGATACCTTGGAGGATCAGATTCACCACCTAAAAATATCGTACCCTATCGTACAAACCTCCACATTTCCCTCCCCGCCTTACGTTCTTTGAGGAACGTTGGCGACTCTGTCCAGTTAATTTTTCATTGAACATTCGCGCTTACCTGATCGTTGTTGTGCCCGTAGTAGGGCTGCTTGCCTAACGAGTAAACTTCCCACAGCACAACACCGAAACTCCACACGTCGCTTTCCAAGGTGAAGCGACCGTACACCACGCTTTCCGGTGCCATCCAACGGACGGGAAGCAGTCTCGATCCACCGATCTGCGAGGTATCACGAGAACAAAAAACGAACAAGCTATCAAGGATCGCCTCTCGAACACGCACCGATGCGGAGTCGCCTTCTCGTACCTTGTAATAGTCGCAGGTATATACGTCACGGGACATCCCAAAGTCGGCAATTTTCACGATCAATCCGGAACCGACGAGACAGTTGCGACACGCCAGATCGCGATGCACGAACCGCTGCGCCGACAGGTAGGTCATACCCGCCGCGATCTGCGTCGATATCCACAGCAGCGATTTCTACGCACGACAGACGCACGCGCGTGCGACCATTAGACGCGCGACGTTCAACGATCATCGCGATATTATTTATTGATTCGTTTCATCGATCCATCGTCCTTAGTCGCGTTGGTTTTCGACTAGCCGCCGACCCGTTTGCAGACCGTCGTCCGCGCTACGCCGAAGCTATGACCTAACCCGGCATCCTTCCGGAATCCAAGGCGACTAACGACGATGGCCGCGAAAACTCGAAATCTCTGGGATCGATGCGATCGTTCTTTACCGACCTTGGTCAACGGTGGTAGCCCCGGCGTGGGGGATCTCAGCCGACGAGAGTTGGCCCTCAGCACCTCGGCAAGGTCGCCGTGCGGCATGTACTCGAAGATCATCCACGGACCGTTGTTCGAGTCGCGCATGACCACTCCGATGAGGAAGAGTATGTTGC
Source organism: Arge pagana (assembly GCA_963969455.1). NCBI lineage: Eukaryota > Metazoa > Arthropoda > Insecta > Hymenoptera > Argidae > Arge > Arge pagana. Next base: position 31,129,883 of record OZ018308.1, read on the forward strand.
GATGACGGAAGGCCGACATTATGTCGACCTCTCGCATGAAGTCCTCCTCGGCCTCGCGCGATGCGGAGTCCTTCAATACTTTGACGGCGACTATCTCCGTACCGCTGCCTCGGCGCAGCTCACCTGCAAGACAATCCTCATCGTATCCGGTGTCCCCGTTAACTCGCGAATACCCCGTAGAATACGGGGGGGGGGGGGGGGGGGGGCGACCCGCTCCGTTATGGCGATGGAGAAAGACACGGATCTCTCCGATACGAAACGAGCGTGCAAAGTGTCACGCGACGATGGTGTTAAACGATCTTGAGCAGAGCAGGGAGGGAGACTACGCTCGACGAGCTACCGTAGAAAAGCCGTACGAGACGACGTCGTCGTACCTTTGTAAACCTTTCCGAAACAGCCCTCGCCGATGTCTTGGAGAAACGCGATGCACTCGCGACCCAGTATCGGCACCTCCGGCGACGCGTATGCGAAATATTGCGGGTTCGGCGTGTACTTGTTCGCCAAGAGGAGTCCCGCTTTCAGGCTCATCGGTGACGGCTGCCAACGTTCAAGCCAACAGTCGATTAATTCTCCCGCCTCGCGCGACCTTAACGAAGAAGCTGCCGCGAATACTACTCACGTTCATCGACGTACGATTGCATTTCGACGCGAAGGCGCGTCTCTTCAGGCAGTAGTACCTCGTCAGCAAGCACATTCCGATCGCGACGACCAACAACGCCGCAGTCCCGCCGAGTATCACGGGAACTTTTCGCAGATGCGAGCCTTCCACCTGCAACGGAAATGGAATACGCTTGTTTGAGAGTTTCATACGTACGCTCGACGGCGAGAGAGAGAGAGAGAGAGAGAGAGAAACAGAGCGAGAGAGAGAGGAAATGACAAATTAGTAACAACCAATAATAATCGGAATTTCAAACTATCGAAGATAAATGGACAAAGGTAGACGCGTATAAGCTTCGGAGGTAATGGAGAATTCAACGACCTGCTCCGTTCCTGAATTCCATTCCATCGTGCTGTTCGTCGCGTTGTTCGTCCCGTTGCCACTCGGAGGTATAATGTTGTGGATCGGTCGCGGCGTTATCGGCACTAGGAACGAGCGAGCATTTGAGTGACATTGATTCGTTTATCTTCGCGATTCGCTGTTTCTCGATTCTTTTCCTCCGATACTAGCGTACTCGCGCGCTACAACGATCGCGGTATCGAGGATACGTTGCGATCACATCGATACCGATTTTTCCCCCGAAACAACGCGAGTAACGATAAAGTTGCGTCGGTGATTCGTGGACAAATTGGCGAATCGTGTCTCTAACCTCGGCAAGATCAACTGATACGTTGTTCCGGTGAAAATCGATACCAAGCTGCTGCCTCCTCGAGCACGAGGGAAGAAAAAAAATCGAGCGACCGCGCCAGTGCCGGGAATTTTCCCGGCGTGGAATACCTCTAACCCGCGGCTCGTACCTACCCGTGAGACGATTCGGACATTTCAGATCGGCGGTCGGCGTCGACGAGTCGTGAGGACACACGCATATCGCCGTCCCGTTCTCGAACGTCCTGCAAGCTGCCTCCTTCCCGCATACGTGATACTGCCCCCGACAGTTGACGATCGCCGTACTCGTCCGTTGCGTTCCGTCGACGACGTCGTCCTTCTCGGCGAGCGTCGGACCCGACGGGGTCGCGGATGCGTCGCGTCGGCCTCGTCCTGCGTAATAAGAACGAGTAGTATTCAGGTGCGCGGCTCTTGAGCGATACGCGCGCGGTCGCGAGAGGACGCGAGAGGACGCGACGCGCCGAAAGCCGACCATCGGCGGTCTCCTCTACCTTATTACCCGAACGAGGAGGTTCAGCGAAAGGTGACGTCGAAGGGTTCGTGACGAGTGATGTTGGATATTAGTTTTTTTTTTTGCATTTTTTTCCTCGTCCTTTCCGACCTCCTCGACGCGTTGACCGAGATCGCCGAGGGCACGCCGCTGGTTGTGGAGTACAGTGGTCGCCGCGCGAGTAGGACAGTGGATCGTCTGTTTCGCGAAGGGTAATTGGGCGTTGCATCCGAGAAGTTTGATATACGTAGCTGTCCACTCCCCCGCCCCCGCGCGCGTACTCTTCGAGTCGTCTCAACGGGGCTGCGGCGAGGGTCGTCGCACCGTAGCGGTCAGATTCGAACGTTTTTCCCGCCACCAGGCGTAAAGCGCACCCGGGTTACGTCGTTCTCAACGGATCTCTTGTGCGCCGCCCGAAATTCGAACGACCGTCCTACGGCCGCGCCGGTCCTCGTTACCACGACGAAACGTAATCTTCGCGTTTTCGGGAGAAGAAACGAGTCCGAGGGGAGATGAAAAAAAAAGCATCGATGCGTAATGATTTATCGTCTCCGAGGGGCCGGGTCGTTGCTCGCGCGTTGTTAATAACCTCCTTTATCTCGCGCTGCCCGAAACTGCCCAAATTAGGGAGACCATCGGCGTTCGTTTTCGAGCACGAATGCCAGCGTCGCGTTACGCCGACCGCCGTAATCGGCGACTACGCGACGGATTCGCGGAAATTCGACCGACCATTTCCCGCTTTTATTTGCGTTTCGAGCAGCTTCGCGCGTACGGCGCGCGGTAGGCGTAAAAAACGACGACGGTCGGTGCGTTTCGAGACTCGGCGCGTTAACGAGCCAGTCTCGTTTCACAAAACATTAGGATATTCGAGATAAGCGAGACGAGAACCTTCGTTTTTGCTTTTGTTGGACGACCCTTTTTTTCCCGTCATCTCGTCCACGAAAGCTTTTTTCCTCCGGCGCGGAGATACCGGACGACGCGACGGACGGGAGAGAGAAACGCTATCGCCGAGAACATCGTTCGACGCGCGTCGCGGCGATCGGGTTATACGCGCGGCGATCGGTAATATTGGAAGCGATGGATCTTTTCGCGATCAGCTGTCTGTACGGATACAGCTGTATCCGACATCGATCGCGCTCGTTCGGCTGAATTACGCAACGGGGCGGTATACGCGCGCGGAGCACGCGTTTATTCCACGGAATCCACGCGAATCCGTCGGCCGGGGTCCAGTCGTTCGAGATCTTTCGAGATGGCTGCACGCGCTGACCGCCCGCAGATAACACTCGGCCTGACCTTTTATACGCGCGAGTCCGAGGCACCCGGATGAATGGGCTCCTCTGTCTACGACGGACACGCCGCGACTTCCCACATACTACGCTCCCTTTTTCGCGGTCGGGAGACACGGTATCACCGAAATTAGAAGTAAAATCCCGCGCGCGGTCTTCTCAACGAACGCGGCGCGGAAATCGTTCACCTCGACGGACCCGTAACGATCGTTTCTCGTTTGCTGGACTCGGTTTCGGAACAAGTCTCGCGTCGGCCGATCGTTCGACGCGACGCGTCCGTATCCCGCGGATGGGGGTGAGGATATCGAAGGTGTCGGAGGAAAAAGTAATCAACGAAGTCGCGTGTATTACGCGTATATCATCGAAGGCGCGCGCGTGTAGGCGCGGAGCGGTGAGATGGATGCCGGGCTAAGCGCGGTTCCGTTTTAGGAAAACGCGTCGATCAGGTGTTATCGGTCGCGATCCGCTGCTGCTCCAGCGACGCGAATCGTCGCGTCGATGCGAGGCGATTTTTGGAGAGCCAGCTCGGTCGGCGGTTGGTTATCGCGCTCGATTTGATTTATCAATCGAATCAATGAACCGTACTATAAGCGCGCGCAAGCTGGTACTTATCGTAATCTATTTACCAGTTCTCGCGACTCGATCGCTCTCGGCTCGCTCGCTTGACGATGATCGAGCTTTTCGGCACACGATTCGAAACGCTTCCGACGAGAAGGCGACGATCAACCGGTTATACTTATACACGATCCTCGAGCGTTTTCGAAGAGATTTACGGTGTGTGATTTACGCGCGCGATTCGATCATCGTTCCGGCGATCTCTATCTCCTAGGTAGGTACAATGAACGGGGGAGCGATGATAAATGGGAATCGAACGAGAGACCCGTCGGAGAACGGCTTACGAAAGATGGACACGCACGGCCGTGGGACAAGAGAGGAAGAAAAAGAAGAAGAAGAAGAAGAAGAGGGAAGAGAGAAGAGAGAAAGATAACGATAACCGAGACGATGACGATGAACCGAGGTCGTACGCGGGGTACGTCGCGATTAGTCGTTACCTGTACGTCTCGCCTGCGACGAGGTCCTCCTCCTCCTCCTCCTCCTCGTCCTCCTCGTGGCCAACATCCTCGCCGACGTTGGGAATCGCACGGGACGCGAGAAACGCGCGTGGGCGTCGATATCCGAAGGTCGCGTGAACGCGCGACGGGAGTGAATTTATCGGACGGGTTCGAAGGTGAACGTTGATAAAGCGTGAAAACCACGAGAGGCGAGCTCGACGAGATCGAGGCACATCGCGATATTCCGCGGAGGTACACGCACCGCTCGACGATTTACGAACGATTCGATGCCGCGCGCGCGCGTTACGACGAGCGGTTCGCGCTTCGCTCCATTTCGAAACGCCTCGCGCGCTATCGCTCTCGATTTCGCGCTTCGATCCGAGGATCGCGTCGACCCTTTATTCGCCGCTCGATGCTGCTTCTTCTTCCTCTTCGCCTTCGCCTTCGTCTTCAGCGAGAAACGACGATCGTCGTTGTTATTGTCGAGTTCCTCGCGTCTCCGGTATTACCTCGTCGACGCGCGAACGAACCTCCCGAGTCATGGTCGAGAAAACAGAGGGAAAAATCCTCCACCTCCGCCTCCGCCTCCGCCTCCTCCTCCTCCTCCTCCTCCTCGTCACCCCGAATCCCGGAAATTTGGGAAGAGTTTCGCGACGAACGATCCTCGACGAAAATCACAATACGTCCCGACGAGCTGGCGCAACGGCAAACACGCACCGACCGACTGACTGTGAGCGACCGAACAACCGACTCCCTTGCATAGAATCGACTCGCGAGCTTACGCTCGCACTCTGCCCACCCACGGCAAGCTATCGGTAGGAGGAAGAGAGGGAGAGGCACGCGTCGGCATCCTCGAATGAGAATCAGCGTCGTCTTTGCGGGACGTACGGAGTGTAACCGAAAGAGAGAGAGAGAGAGAGAGAGCGAGAGAGCGAGAGAACGCGAGCGCAAAGAGAACGTCGCCTCGGCATCGTTTCCAAATCTCCCTACAAACGTTCTCCGACGTTTCCTCCATCGGACATGCTTGTTGTCTTACTCTTCGATATTTATCGGTCGCCGTCAGTTTATCAGCCCACGCCCGACCTCGCTCTCTCGCTTCTCGATTTCTTACGCCCCGTAACCGCGAAGACGCGAGGAATCCGACGAATCGAAATGGCGATCGCGAAGATATCGCTAGAATTTGAATTCTCGTCGTTGCTCTCCGTCGTAATCGATACTTCGCGGTTCGATCCAAAGTTGCATCTCGTAGGTATATACCTCCGATGCTTCGTTTAGGTTTATTTCCGATGAAATTCGGACAACGACGAGGACGTAGGCCCGCTTTGTCGGTACCACGGGGCCCGTTATCGATCATCCGCTTCGAGGTTAGCCGCGCTCGCGAGGCATCGCGATAACCGAATCGTCGTCGTCGTCCGTCCGGCGCGTCCACAAGCGGCGTGTTGTTTTCGAAAGGCTAGTTTATCGCAATTACAACGGCTCTGATTCACCGGGACAAATTCGACGATTCGACCATTAGACCATTTTGGAGAAAGATAAGAAGAACCGGGAATGATAACGCGTTTGCGGGAATACGCGGGGGTAGGTAAACGGTAGCTCCTACCGGACATCGGTGTGCAAAGACACCGTTGACCGTTTCCCGCGGATAGCAACGGCCTCGCCGCGATCGATGGAAACATTCCGTATCAACGCGCCGAAATATTCTATTTCCGAACAAACTTTCGTCCATTCTCTCCCCGCCTCTCGCCGCGCGTAATGGATTTGCGGTCACACGGGGAAAGAGGTTTTGTTTACTCTGCGCTACAGTCTTGCACCTGGCAACGAGAATAGCCGCCGCGCGATGCGTTCTTTTCTTCGAGAACTCGCCCCCGCTTAACCGGCAACAGTTTCGAATCCGAAAGACGAACGCGAATAGCCGACCTCGACCGTAGATTACTCCGATCCAACGCCAATCGGCGAACGCGCGTCCCGGTAATATTCCGCGCCGCGGAATCCTCGGTCGCGGGGCGTCGACGGTCTCGCCGCGCCGGCCCGTCCGCGCGTGTCCGCGTAATGGGGTTTTCGGTAATCCTTCGAGTTTTTTTTTCTCTCTCCTCTTCCCCCCCCCCCTCATTTTCCTCTCTTTCCTTTCTCGCCCGTAGGCGTATCCAATTAGCGGCGAACAACGACGTGTCGCCGCATCCGCGTGAAAAACACACACCCGCGCCCGATCTAGCCGATTGGGTTGTTGCGCGACATGATCCGTGCCTCGTAGATGCGCGACGATCGCGTTCGCGTTGTTACACCGACCACGCAACGATCCCTTTTCGGGTTCGTTTTCCACTCTCTCCCCGGCTCTCCGTCTCTCCTCTCTCTCTCTCTCTCTCTCTCTCTCTCTCTCTCTCTCTCTCTCTCTCTCTCTCTCTCTCTCTCTCTCTCTCTCTCTCTCTCTCTCTCTCTCTCTCTCTCTCTCTCTCTCTCTCTCGCGCTCTCGTTCTCTACGTACATGCGTCCAGCCGTTGTCGAAGAGAAGACGCGCGGTATGCGCGCAGATGGAGTCTGTCCCGGTGGATCGTCTAGAATAACAAAGCGGCCGAGGCAAAGGGGAGAGTCGGGTGCGTTTGTTTCTTGACGTGACTCGCGCTGCGTGTTACCTCCGTACACGTCTGCCGGTTAATCCGTACGACTCGCGCGTGGGACCACGATCGTTTCGAGAATTGTTCCCCAAAAGGTGATGCAAATCCCATGAAAGCACCGTCGTCGGCCGCGTCAACGCGACCGATACGCACCTACGCGACATCTCCAGCTTCCGGCGATCACCCCGGCCTCGCGGGCACGTCGAGGATCGTCTCTCTCGAATCGCCCGCGTCTCGATACAAATACGCGTCAGATTTTTCCGAAGAAGGACTCGTCGTGCTTCTCGAATGTCTTATTTCGTTTTCTTTTCCAGAAAAACGCTGAGAATGAGGGCTCGATGACCGGGCGTAGCGCAAGAGTACCGTTCGCCGAGATATCGAAGGAAAGGAACAGAGAGAAACGGCAAAAAGCCGTGTTTCCTTGGACCGGATTTTTTCGATACGTTCGCACGTGCCGTAGCGACGGGTAAGCATAAGCGTTCGACAGATGTTTCGTGCAGGGACGACGGGATCGTGTTTGTGTTTCTTGTCAGGCCCTCTTTCGCCCACGATCTTTCCGCCATCTTAAGTGCGTCTCCCCGCGTAGAGCTTCCGGTAATCCAATCTAAACCCTCGAAGGGAACGACTTTCCTCGTTTCATTGGGAAATTCGAGGATCCACGAAGGATCCTCGGTGGTTAATGCCGGTGGTGGTGGTGGTGGTGGTGGTGGTGGTGGTAGCGGTTGTATCTCGGTATCGGTATCGGTATCCGTTACCCCGATCCTCCTCGAAGTCGTAGATGCGACGCGTCTACGAAGATTCCAGCCGGCGTGCGCGAGGTAACGGCATAATCGAACGGATTTTACGAATTTTACCGTGGAAACGTGTACGCGGACGGGAGAGGGCGCGGTAACGAGAAACGATCGCGGTAGCCGTGACACGCGCGAAAGTATCACGCCAACGCTGCGACATCGAAGATGAACGATAAGATTCGCCGACGAGATGGGTATCGGAGGCACGCGGCCGTATAATACCGTTCGACACGCGATCCTCGCGGTACAGTACGATCGCGGAGATGCCGTGTCCGGACAGGTACAAACCGTCGGCGGCCCGCTTGGGCTCGAGCCTCCGGAACAGAGGCAGGGAATACGTTCGGGAGGCCGCGCTTCACGGACTCGTCTACGTCGCCGATACTAGAAGACCGTTCGCCGAGAGGTAAGCGGCACCTACTCCGGGGTAGCCCTCGCGCGCGCACGATACCTACCTACGATCGCCAACTCGTTGCAGGTTTTGCTGGCTCCTGTGCATCGCGGCCTCGTCCCTCACCGTTCTCGCGATCGTTGGCTCCATCATGATCAAGTTCCAGACGGACCCGATGCTCACCACAACGGAGGCAGACCTCGAGGGTCGCCTCCACCGATTTCCAACGATGTATCTCTGCCCGGGTTGGTCCACGCTCGCTGACAACGCTACCGTCGAGGTACCCCTCGTTGTTTCAACGGGTGCACCCGCTCGTTTCCTTCCCATCATATTTTTCATTCGCTTAACCCCGTTCCCCCTCCCCCCCCCCCCCCCCCCCCCTTCGCAGACGTATCGGCACGCGGACGTTCTCTACGCGATGTCGTGGCGAGGAAACAACGACGATCGCGAGGACAAAACCGTACCGGTTCCCGACGGGCTACCCTCGACGCCGTTCAGCGATTTTCTACTCCGCCGGAGACCGGGATGCGAGTCGTTCGTCGCCGAGATGCGAGTCGGGTAGTGTACCTACGAACTCTCGTGCCTTCGATACCGAATCGTTAGCTTGTCCTTCGCCGAACTTCGTTTCGCAGAAATCTGAGCATCGACGTCGCTTCCCTCGAAGTTAGATTCACCGCCGAGGGTTTCTGCTGCGTCGTGCCCAATTTACCGCTCGACCCCGACGAGAACGCCTCTCCCGTCTTCGTCTTTCGCGCGTACGAGTATCCGGTCAGGTAAGCGCTAGGAATACGTATATACCGCCATAGTTCTCTCTCTCTCCGATCCGGGGGACGCGTTGCTTTTCGCAGGTTGTTCCTGCCGCCGGCCGATCACGACCGAATCCTGAGGCATCGAGCCTTCCATCATTTTCATTTCCCGAACGACTTGACCGTCGGCTTCCAGACGACCCGAACCACCTCGGATGCCCGAACGTTGACCCGTACGCAGCGCAACTGCGTTTTCCCGGACGAGCAGCCGTCGTACGCCGAGTGCGCGACGAGGTGTCAGCGATCGACGAGCATCGAGATCTGCGGCTGCGTGCCGTGGTTCCTCGCTACTCCTCGGGACGAGCATCGCTCGGCCTCGACGATCCCCGCCGAGTGCTCCGGAACCGCGGCCTACGAGTGCCTCGTCGAGAACGCCGGGCGCGTCGTCCGAGCCGTACGCGACGAGTGTCGGTGTCGTCTTCCCTGCGACGAGAGAATCGCGAGGAAAACCCGCGTGCGCCTCGCCGCCGACGAGTCGAGAATCATCTTCGACGCCGCGCGCTCGATCCGGTACAAGCGGAAGGTTCGCTTCGGATGGGTCGACCTGCTCGTCTCGTTCGGCGGCATCGCGGGACTCTTTCTCGGATGCTCTCTCTTGTCCCTCGTAGAATTCGGATACTACTTCACCCTGCGGACGTACTGCGCGACAGTCATCGAGGCACCCGTCCGCGGCGTCGTCGTCGTCGTCGTCGTCGGCGGCGGCAACGGCCGCGACACGCCGTCCCGAAGGAGAGTCCCGAGTCGACCGTATCGTCGACGAATCGAGGACGAGCACTCGAACGCCGACACGGGTCCGACGTTGCGACTCGACTTCCTCGCCTGATTCGAGGAGGAAGCGACTAGACTATTTTCTCGGAGACGTTTTCATTCCCCGACCAGAGTCATCGCCGAGCGACGAATCTTGTCGAAATTCGAAGTGTCTTACCATCTCCTCCGCCGTGCGACGACGATTAATAATAATTCTGCGTACTCGCTTCCTTCCCGCGGAAGGAATGGAAAGTCGGATTTTTCTTCTTCTTCCTCCCTCGTTTACCCTCCGATGCGTCTCCTCGGGGCAGCGATACCGAATCGTAGGAAACTCTCGGCGAGTGTCGAGAACCGACGTCGTCGTCACCTACCGGAACGTTTTCCACACCGGTAAAGTCGATGCAGCTTGACCGACGTCGCGGTGGAAATTCGAAGGGGGGTGTATTCCGCGATGTCGCGCAAAAACGTTCTCGAACGGGTACGGACACGGAAGTTTAGATCGATAGGATCGGTGTTTCCCAATTCGCGATGCGCGATGGGTCATATTTATTTTTGGCAACGTGGCTCGCGCATCGATGTTCCATTAACTACGCACCGGTTCGACGAAGGGTCGAGCACGGAAATGGGGAACGGGAATGGGAACGAATAAATAGATAGGTAGATAGATGGGTAAGATAGATGGGGGGTAGATAGATGGCTAAATACACGATCACGCGCGATATTGCACGATTCTCGCCGATCGGATCCGAGCGAAGGTTCGTGTCTCGTCGCTGGGCGGGAATCTAGTCGAACGCGTGATCCTGGGGTGCCTCGGTCGCGGCGCACTTGTCGTACATCGCATCCAGGACCTGAGCAAATTTCAGGTATCGTTCCTCCGGCCCTATCACCGCGCCTCTGCTACCCCAGAGGAATCTTATGTGGAACTCGGTGCGAAACGCGTCGTTGAGCAGCTCGTCGTCCCGGCAACCCTCCAACGCGATCTCGGCGTTTCTACGAAACAACGGCAGTCCCTCGACGAGCTTTCGCGACGACTCGAGATGCGCCCAGACGATCGAGAGGCCGCAGTCCGCCGCGGAATTCTCCCACGGCGACAGGATAGCACCGGTCAGGCTCGAGAGTCCCGCTGTTCCTGCGACAGTGAAACACGGACAGGTGAGACGAGAAAACAAAATTCGAAAAAACCTATCGACGATCCTTTTTGCCAGGTAAAAAAAAAAAAAAAAAACCGACGGCAAGGCGAGAAGAGGAGCAGCGTCTCACCGAGAACGTCCTCGGATCCCCGCTCGCCGAGGAGGGCTATCGGCAGCAAGTGCGGCACCGTGGCGTTCGGAGCTTGAGGATTCGAGCACTCGTTCATCGCTCGCAGCGTCGGCCTGAGCTTCGCCTCGAAGCTGAACGCGTCGTCGGTGTGCTTCTGCCGCAGGATATGCCACGTGCTGGCCAGGCGCTGGACGTGGGGGAGGCAGAGACCCAGCATCACGCCGCAGAAGCCGTAGAGATTGCCGAGGGCAGTTTTCGTGTCGACGGCGACTCTGATCCATTTACCGATCGTCGCCGCGCGCTCGATCGCGCTCGTCCCGGCGAGAACGGTCACCGCGACGAGTAGCTTCAGGCATTCCGTTCGCTCGATGATGTCGAGCCGTGCCTGGCGGCCGTGCGGCAGCGTCGCGAGCTCGAGACCGCTGAGCCCGGCTCTGCCACCGGTTCCGGGATCGAGGGCGAGAGCGAGATCGGCGCGAGTCAGGTGAGCCGCGAGGATCCGGGGGGCCGACTCGTGCAGCATCGTCGATACACCGCGCAGCGCCGTGGCGTCGAGCGGACGATGCTCGCCGGTGGGGAGCAGCAGCGTGGCGAAACCATCGACGTCGAGGACGCTGTTTACGACGAACGCGGGAGCGTTTACGACGAGATATTCCTCGGCGGTCAGCTCGTAATCGCTTCCGTTCGCCTGTTGTTGACCGGTAGCCTCGTCGCCACCGGCGTACGTGCTCCTGATGACCACCCCTTTCACGACGTTGTTCCCACCCGCGGAATTGTTCGCCTCGAACTCGCTGTCGCCCGAGCCGTTGCCGCTGTCGCTACCCGAAGCTTGGTAAACCTGCGGATGCTGTTGGTGTTGTTGCGGTTTGGAATCTTGTCGATTTATTATCATTTGTCCAACGGCGTAGGAGACTCGCGGCGGTTTCGGGGGCGGTGCCGCTTGAATCTGCTGCTGCTGCTGCTGCTGCTGCTGCTGTTGCTGATGGTAATGCTGATGCTGATGGTGATTTTGTTGGTGCTGCTGCTGCTGCTGCTGCTGCTGCTGGTAGCGTTGGTGATGCTGATGATGGTGTTGGTTGTGGTGGTGGTGCTGGTGCTGGTGGTGGTAGTGCTGCTGCTGCTGCTGCTGCTGTTGCTGCCGATGCTGAAGAGCCGGATCGGATATGACTCTCGTGATCGTTTGACGACCGAGAGTCAAAGAGGACGGGGCTGCCTGCTGCTGATCGACGATCGCGGGTAGACGCGGCGACGTACCAAACTGGCTGGAATAACCCGGATGATTCGTTCCAGCCACGTGCTGCTGATCGAGGTGGTGCTGTTGCTGCTGCTGCTGCTGCGGCGTCAACGAGTGACTTCGCTGCTGTTTACGCGGGAGTCTGGGCGGCGAGCCGGTCGACAGCGACGACGAGGACGACGAAGACGAGGACGATAACGACGAGGACGACGACGACGACGACGAGGACGACGAGGAAGACGAGGACGAGGAAGTCGACGGCGGCGGCGCCGGGGCCGTTGGCGTCGGGGTCGAGGGCGTCTGGGGAACCCGCGACAGCGGCACCGAGCGCGGTCGTGGATTGACGATCCGCGCACCGCTAGCCTGGCTCACGGGACGACCGCTGCCCACGTAAAAGGTGATCAGATCGGCCACCGTGTCGAAGGCCTCGTCCTCGAATTGGTACTGCGCCCGTTCGTAGACCGTGTCCGGCTGAACGACGACCTGCGGCGTCGAGGAAACCCGTGATAAGTATTACGCGCTACGCGATCGCCCGTTCTCCCACGGGACTCGGGAGGAGTACTCGTGGGGGGGGGGGCGGTACGATCGTTCCTCGATTCCAATCGCAAACTCGCGACTGTCCCGATCGACCGGGCGTACCTTGTCGATGACGAAGTGCAACGGCTGCCCCTTGCAACGAACCGTGAGCACGTAGTTCCCGGGCTGCGAGGCGCAATCGCGCACCAGGAAGTCACCGTCGTTCGGAACCTCCGCCTCAGCACCGCGACGTCCGCCGCGCAGGGTACTGCCGTGATACCAGGCATGCGAGCGCAGGTCGCGCGGATCCAACAAGCGGAGCTCGCGTTCGAGCAGACGACGCGCGGACTCCTCCGATTGTTCCTGGAAGAATTCGTTCGATTAACTCGCGTGCACTCGCGCCTACCTGGGTAAAGTCCGACCGAGGGGACGGGAATACCCGGTGCGCCCGAGGACGGGGCGGGAGCGGGGGGGGGGGGGGGGGGCGATCGAGCGGTAGGCTCGAGACGTCGGGTGTGCCCCGTGGAATCGATGATTTCATCCGTACACGCTCGCGATACGCGAGGCGTGTCGTACGATAATGCGATCCTCGAAAACGTGGCGTGTGGTAGGTAGTAGCAGCGTAGCGATTCGTATCTACTCACCATTTTTTCCTATGCTTCCAGCTCGCTGCGTTGCGTTGCCGCTACGGGCGCGCGACACCGCGTTGCAGACGACGATTCCACGACGCGTCCGGAGCCGTTCATCGTCCCTCGAACTCCAATTCGATTCGAACACCCGGCGTCGCAGGGGTGTCGCCGCTCTCCTCGCTACGCGTCGAAACGCGACACACGGTTCGCCCGACTCGCGGTCACCGACGACGACGACGACGAGGAAAACGCTCGTGCCCTCCCGCCATGAACACGCTCGCGCGCACCGCTAATTGAACGGGTCAATTCCTCGTACGCGAACGGCTCGCGCGCCAGCGACGTCGCGCGGAGACAATTGTCGTCGTTATTACGCGCAGCCCGCGACGGTGCGAGGACGCCGACCGTTTTTTTTTTTTTTTTTGTCCTCTTCCTTTTCTACTTTTTTCCCCTTACGCGTACTCGCTTTCCCCGCACGCAGAGCCGAGCCTGCGAAGTCTTACGGCACGTCGACGCGCGTTGACTCCCCTCCTCTACCATCGACCAACGCGGCTGCTACGCGCGTCGCACCGATGACGGGGAAACTTCCCGTATTCTCCGCGGCGACAATGGGTACGTCGTTATATTGATCCCCTTGCCTCGCGAGCGTGCGTCTCGTACTCGCGCACGCGCGCCCGCCCGTCCCCCACGTCTCGCCTCGTCGGTATCGGCGCCAGGACGCCGCGAATACCGTTCTCTTCCACGAAAACCGCATCCCGGTCATCTCGCATCTTTTCGAAAAACTTTTCGTTCCCACCGTTGGGAAAATATCCCTAGGTATTCTCGGTTACCTGCTCCGTTCCGCCCCGCGCGTACCCATCTCTGTTCGAGCTCGAGTTCCCTCGAGAGCGCTTGCGGTAATTTTGATTTACCTCTTACGCTTGCTCCTAATTTACCTATTTATCTATTCCCTGTGCCATTCTTATTTTATTCTCATCTTAAGCTTATCTTTACTTTGGTTTCTCCGATCACCGCGTAATCCGTCGCACCTATCTTCCGTGATATTGTCCGTTACGAACGTATAGCTATCTAGCTATTACTCGCTTCGTTACGCGCGATCGACCGAACACCGAAGTCAAGTTCGACTTCGCGGTGGAGAGCATCGACGGGAGAATCGTTCGAGGTTGTTGGTCCGTTCCCCCCGAATCGCAGGATGACGGGAATCGATCGACGTAACGTCGAAAAGAAACGGGAGCGAGGTAAAAGGAGAAAAAATATATACGTACGCGTAAGCGAGTAACGATGAAACGTCGACTCGTCGCGCATCGTTCGTAATAATTTGATTGGTCCGTGTGTATTGTTGCAACAGGTTGATATAATCATTTGTATACGACGGATATAAAATATATGCAATATATAATGATGATACATAGATACATATGTATATACTATTAGGTACATGATGTACGTACGTAGACGCGTATACGCACGTACGTATACGTACGTACGCGCGAGAGCGCTTCGAAGAAAATCGATTTCCGAATACTTAATCGATCGGATGGGAGCGGGGAAACGTCGCCGCTCCTAATTGTTTTTCACGAGCAACCGGATTCAAACTTTTTTCACTCGGATCTCCTGATTTTGTCAAAGAGACGCGGAATGCAACGCATCGACTTTTCTCGGAGCGTTCCCCTAACGCGCGCGCACCTACGCGCGTGTCGCGTATACCGGTACGTGGTATACGTATATCGCTGCGGGCCCGGGGTTAATTGGACCTACGTAGAATTGTAATGCATCGAAGTGGTTCGAAAACAGACCTGAATTTCGACCGATGACGCGCATCGATGGAAACGAACGTTTCCGCGGAAAAACTCTCGGGGGGGGGGGGGGGGGGGGGGGGGACGATCGTCGAAAGGCATATTTGGAGAGCGGAGCTCTGGGCAGTCGATTCGTTTGGAAAACGAACAGCCGCGACTCTCGAACGTGAACTCGTCGTTGTACGGAGTGACGAGAAAAAATAACTTTCTCCGGTAACAATTGCGGTAAATTAGACGCTCCGTAACCTGCACCGAACGAGTTGTTCGACCCACGAGATTTTTGGGGGGGGGGGGGGGGGCGGGAAAAAAAAACGGTTCGATTACGTGGCTCGCGCGAAGATCCGTGCGAGCTTCTATCAGCGAAAGAACTCGAAAGTTTCGATCGGTGTCCATCGAAACGCGACGTGAGCCGAGTCAGTTGAAATATTTACAGATTTGTGGACTTTCTTTTGATTGGTTGGACGAATTTCTTTCGAGAAGAATAACCATTGGAAAAACAGTACGGGTCGATCTTTCGAAACACCCTAATATAAATATATTATGCATGCATACGCATGGTATCTCCTCTCTCTCTCCTCGATCTCTTCGACGTGTTACTCGTCGTATTAGTCACCCGACGTCCGCTACTCCCTTTCTTTCCGGGCTTGCCCTCTCCCTCTCTCCCTCTCGCTCGATAACAGTAACAAAATCACATCGTTCACCATACCGCCACTAATCAACAATAAAAACGACCATCGTCGAATCGTAAAAGATACAAATTATACATGTTCATATAACAAAGAGATAAATCAACAATATAATGATTCATTTTATACAATGAAATCAAGTCAAGGGCTAGTAGTTTCATAATTCATAGAATCATATCAAGTTTAGGGGTACGTACGGCGGTCAGCCGAGTGTCAAATTGCCGTAGCAAGGAAAATTTTCCCAAACTCCTTTGCCGCGTGTCCGCGCGCGACTCGGGCCAATTTTGGAAACGCGGCAGAGAGCAACGAGCGAAAATTCGAAAATTCGAAGATTTATCGATCCGATTCCCCGACCAACGACACGGATCGACGCGACGACGACGACAAACTCGAACCTGTTCGTTTAAATGTTTGTTCGTCGATTCCGCAGCTATCCGTTGGGACCGAGGGGCGCGAGGGCGCGGATCGTCGACCCGTGGGTATCCTTCGGTCGGGAGACGCGCGAACTTCCCGAATAACGCGTCGCGCCCGCGAGGAGTTCTGGGATCGTCGGCACGGAGCGTTCCACTCGCTGATAATAACCACGTGAGCCGATGAAATATCATTAAAATATCGATAAAATCTTTAATCGTCAACAAAATAAAAGGGAATCTAATTGTGTCGCGCCAATTTGCGCCCGTCCTCCTTAACAGTAACAGTCTTCCCTCGCTTTCATCGTCGCCCCGTCGTCCCTCTCGCCGAGAGAAGCTACACGAGGTACTACCACGTTCTCCTTCTTTCCTCCTCTCGTCGACGAGAACCGGGCTCGAATTCGAATTCGTCGATCGGAAGGTTCTCGGCATTCGGAAAGGCGGGTACAACGACCAACTTTCCACAAAGGCACTACCGCTAATGTATAATACTTTACAAAGCCGAACTCGAATCCGGACGGGATCCGAACTATTTCGTCGTTCCGTTCGTTCGTCTCTACGTTTATAATATATTTTACCCTCCGGACTTCCTTCCCTTGCGTTCCGTTTCATTACCCTTTTCTTTCTTTCTTTACTTCTCTCCTTCTAGTTCCCTCGACTTTCACCTCGGCGGCGGCGACGACGACGACGACGACGACGACGACGACGACGACGACGACGACGACGACGACGACGACGACGACGACGACGACGACGACGACGACGACGACGACGACGACGCGAACGAGGTTACGGCGGTGAGCAGGCGAGAACGAGGGCTACATGAGAAAACCACCCTGAGGATCGAAACAGCTGGGATTTATGTAACTCAAGAGATCGTGGTCCGACATCGAGGCCACCTCTTGCGGCAACATCACACCGGCATCGTCCGGTTTTCTCGTCGCGCGCCCGTTACCGTTCGCTCCGCCCGAAGCTACTACCGGATTGCTCGGGTTGCCGTCGCTCGTCACGACCGGGACTACCGGCGCCGATTTACCACCGCCGGTTACGTGATCGACCACGATACCGCCGCCGTTACCGTTCGCCTGACCGGACGGCGACTTCGGCAGTATACCCTCCATCGCCGTGTTCATCAGCTGCGCGCTCTGCGTAGCGACGCTGTTCAGTATGTTTTTCGTCGCGATGATGGCGTGAGCGGTCGTCGTAGTGATCGGCCGGTTGTTGATGATGTCCTTCGTCGCGTTCGTGATCACCGAGTTGATCGCCTGCTCGGCCGCGGTGGTGAGCCTCTGCTGGCTCGGCTCCTGCGCGGCGCCGCTCGCGAGAACCGAGCTAGCCTCGGCGACGAAGCCGGCCGGTTGGTTCAGCATCGAGCCGATGTCCTGCTGGACCGCCTGCTGCATCGCCTGGGCTGCCTGGGCCTGCTGAACCGCTTGCTGAACGGCCTGTACCTGCTGCACGACCTCGTGGGTCGCCTGTTGGACCGCCTGCTGCACGACCTCCTGCGTCGCTTGCTGGAATGCCTGCTGAATCGAGGGCACCGCCTGGACCTGCTGCGCCGCTTGCACCTGCTGGACCGCCTGTTGAACGACGTGCGCGTGCTGGACGACCTGTTGAACGGCCTGCTGCTGTGCCTGCTGTACCGCTTGGACGGCCTGCTGCTGAGCCTGCGCGACGACCTGCTCGACCTACGTTGGACGAGTCGAACGTGTCAGTGCTAGTAGTAGTAGTCGCAGCCGATAGTCGGGGTTCGCGATTTATAAAGAATACGTCCTTTCAACCGGCAAGGTCGCGGACCCGGCAAAAAGAAAACGAAGATATGGAA
Organism: Arge pagana; assembly: GCA_963969455.1. Classification (NCBI taxonomy): domain Eukaryota; kingdom Metazoa; phylum Arthropoda; class Insecta; order Hymenoptera; family Argidae; genus Arge; species Arge pagana. The sequence continues at coordinate 31,147,732 of OZ018308.1, forward strand.
CACGGAGATGCAACGTTTTCGCGTCATCGTCGACGGTGTCGGGGGGGGGGGGGGGGGGGAACAGGATAACGCGTTTCGACTATTGACGACCGGTAGGCGTGTGCGAAATACGGTAGAGTGGGATAATAATGGAATACCTGCTGTTGCGCCTGCGCCACTACCTGTTCCACTTGCACTTGATGCTGGTGCTGCGCCAACGCCTGCATCTGCTGAATCTCCTCCGCGGCGGTCGGAATCGGATCGGACGAGACGACCGGATGAAGAGGCATGTCGTGAATCGCGTCGACGCAGGTGAGAGCCGCGCTAGCCGTTCCGGTAGCGGTGACCACGACGGGTGGTTCCTGCATCGGTGGAAGGAGCGCCGCGGCGATCGTCGTCAGCAGAGTTTCTTCCGGCACTTGTTCTACCGTGCAGCCGCCAGCCTGCCGAGGCGACGTCACCGTCGCGACGACGGGCGCCAACGGCTGCCCGGCACCGCCGGGGACGCCCGACGAGGGAGGGGGCATCAACGCCTCGAGTATCATCGTCTTTACCGGAATCGGGGTACTGCTCGTCGTCGTCGCCGCCGACATCGTCTGCTGCTGCTGCTGCTGCTGCTGCTGCTGCTGCTGCTGCTGCTGCTGCTGCTGCTGCTGCTGCTGCTGCTGCTGCTGCTGCTGCATCGCTATCGGCGGGCTCGGCATCGCCGCGTCGTTGTCCGGTGTTCCGCGGGGCAACGATGCCGACGGCGAACCGATCTGGTGCGTCTCCGCTGCGGAGTTGACGAGGGCGTCCAGCTTAACGGTCGCCTGGGTCGGAGCCAGGATGTTGGGTGGTTCCCGGTGGGAGCCGCGACACCGGGGATCGTTGCCCGATCCGAGATCGTCGTCGGAACGCTCCGGATCCGGGGCGTTCGACGCTACCGACTCCATCTGATTCAAGAATCTCTCGATGACCTGGCCGCTCGGATTCGAGGCGGCGGCAACGGCGGCCGCGGCGAAGCTCGTCATCGCGTTGAACTCGGACGGGTTCTGTTTCGTGCGGAGATCGACCACGACGCCGGATCCCGCGAGTCTGCCGCCGGGGCAGGCGGCTCCCTCCGTCGGCGTACACACGCCGCTGGTAGCGTCGCTGCTCGCGAGCCGAGGACTCATCGGTAGGTTCATCGTCGTCGGCGAGTCGCGTATGCCGACGAACGCGTCGCATCGTTGCTGCTGCGCCGGGGCGAGGGCGGCGAGCGGGTGCTGCCGCTGCATCATGTCCACGACGCTCAGCAGACCGGGCGTCCCCGGTTGCTTGCGAACGGGACTGTGGCTCGCGTTCGCGGTCACGTTCACCATGCCGAGGATCGAGCCGGCGGCGTCCCGCGAGTCGCCACCGCAGCTCGACGCGAGCTGCTGCAACGGACTCGCCGCGCCGGACGAAGGTACGACGACGTTCATGGGACCGGCGGCGGCGGCTACGGCGACGGCGGCCAGGCTCTGCATACCGCAATCGCCGATCGCGCTGCTCTGGCTAGTGTCGTCGAGAACCTCGGTCTTCATGTTGTCCGGTAAAATCAGCTGCAAACTCGAGGAGGATCTTCGATCGAGGAGCGCGTTCGCCGTCGCCGCGAGCGCCGGAGGCGGCATTATCACGTCCGGGCAAGAATTCTGACAGCCGGCCACCTGCGACGCCCACATCATTACCGGGGTCACCTGCGAACCCGGCGACAGGCTCGGTTGACGCGATTCCGTCTTCAAAACGTCCGGACACTGTTTCTCCTGCTGCTGCTGCTGCTTTTGCATCGCCGTCAGGAAATCCGAGGCGCCCGAGCCGGTGGCCGCCCGATGCCCGATAGCTGGAAGAGATAAAACTCGCGTTGTTCGATCTCGAACGAACGATTCCGCCGGTCCGACCAGAATCGCGAACGTATTCCCCCCCCCCCCCCCCCCCCCCACTTCTCGCCTCGAACGTGAGGGGATCGAGGGGATCGAGGTTCGCAATTCTGGACGCGATCCGTCGCGTTAAAAGTAACGGTAGACGATCGTTTTCTACTCACGGTTCGTCGCTGCGACCTTCAGCGAGACGGGCGACGTCGCCGGTGCGGAGGACGACGCGGCGGCGTTCGGATCCCCGGCTACGATCCTGGGCGGCGAGGCGATACCTTCCAGCTTGCCGACGGACGGTTCGGGAGCAGCGGATGCTGCCGCGTAGACGAAGGTGTGCGGTTCGCTGGTCTTCCCGGACGATACGGCGTACAATTTCACGCTAACAGTTTCGGACGGCTCCAGATCTTGGCGTCGATAGGGAGGCACGACGCATACGAGGTGAGTTTGCTGGAGGAACTCCTTGTCCGGCAGAACGGCGCATTCCCAGCGCGGCTCGACCATGCTTCCGCCGCTGCCCGACAGCTCCTCGTTCTCGAGGCGGAAGACGATGCGCGTGTCCTTGAGAAAGTTCTTTCCCAGTACGAACAATTCCAGGCCCCCGGTGCACGGGCACGAGGTCAACGACTTTTTGCTGATTTCCGGAATGCCCGGCGGTTGTGCTGCAATTGGAAAACGCGAAACGCTCGCGTCAATCGTCGTCGCCGAGCCAAAAGACGGGGGGGGGGGGGGGGGGGAGGAGGAGTCGGGCGTCGTTGCGGATCCTCGGCGCGAAACATGCTCGGATCTTCGTCGACGCGCCGACAACGACGACGAAGAAGACGCGTCGTCGCGCCCGAAACGTAGGATCGGATTTTTCTCTCTGGGCGGAACGCATGGATCGCGGCGCGAAAATCCGCAAGGCGACTCGAGTAACGCGGAGAGACGGCCGAGGGAGACACTCACTGCATACGATCGGCTGGGAGCAAATCTGCAAGGTCTCGGCGGTGCCGTCGGCGTGGCTGATGGTCGTGCGAAATACCATGCGGCAACGGGTCGATTTCTTCTTGCTGCGACCCTGAAGTATCCCGGCCTCCTGGGGAAACCTGTGCTCGACGTCGACGTTCCGTTCCTTGAGAATGCCGACGCAGTCGCAGGTGACGATCATCTCCTTTGCCGGGTCCATGTCCACCTCGATGACGATCGTGCCGTCGATCTTTCGCTCGACGCACGGGGTCGAGTTTTTGCCGCTGACGCGACACGCCTGGTAAAACATGTGGGGCATCGCGCGGCCGAGATCCGTCCCGATGAAAACCTGGAGGGTCGCCGGTTTGTCGTAGCCGGCGAGGCGAACGATCGGAAAGCCGTTTCCGGTTCGATCCTTGACGGCGCCGCGGGAACCCTCCGTCTGGTATCTCGCTCGGTGCTGCTGTTCCGGCTGGCACATGATCTGCAGCTGAGTCTTACCGTCCCGCGAGACGCTACCTGGAACCAGCGAAAGCAGAGAGAGAGGAACAGAGAACGATCGTCGTATACCTATGGCGGGGACGAGAAGGGGAGAGAGGAGGAAGAGAACCGATCCCGATTGCCTTACAGAGCTGAGAGGTGAGGGTGACCGCCGATGCCTGGTGGTGGTGATGAGCGAGGCTCGCGCGCTTCGCCAAGATCCCGCTGGCGGGTCGCGGTCTCGACACGCCGACGACGCGTCCCACCACACCGACCACGGATCCAGCCCGCGACGCCGTCGTCGCCGAACCCGACACGCCGTTGGAGCTGCACCTGCTCGCGGGTGGCGTTCCTTTCACCTCGCCGGCGTGGCCGCGGGCTCCTCCCACCTCGGGAAACGCGAAGTTCGCGTCCTCGGATTCCAGCTTGATGTCCATCCTGCGCCTCTTGGAGTCCTCCTCGCCGACGACGTTCCAATTCTGTAACGTGACAACGCGATTATCGTTCGCCCCTATCACTCCGCTCCGCCGAAGAGGTCCGCGCGCGCGCGCGACTACCGCGGATACCAACCGCGTTCGCGACCGTGCTGTTGAGGTGATGGTGATGATTGCGGTGGTGAAGCTGCTGCTGCTGCTGCTGCTGCTGCTGCTGCTGCTGCTGCTGCTGCTGCTGCTGCTGCTGCTGCTGCTGCTGACGTTCCTCGAATCCTAATCCCGAATCGTTCGAGTTGTCGCAGATATCGTGACCGGCGCTCGACCTGCTTCCTACCTCGTCCGTCGTCGCGATCCCGGAAATTCGACCGGAGGACCCGGTCAAGATATCTCGTCGATCGAGACTCGCGGAGCCTATCGTTTGCTGATGGCGCGGCTGACCGCTCCTTCTCGAGGGGTGAGCGCGAATCGTTGGCGCAACGGCACCTCTCACCGACGTCCCGCCGTGACCCGTCGCGATCGAGCCTCCGGTACACCCTGAAAATCCGTATACGCCGTTCGCTATCGTTCTCGTACGCGGCGCGCGGACGAGATGGGCGAGAGAGAGAGAGAGAGAGAGAGAGAGAGAGAGAGAGAGAGAGAGACGGAGAGGGACGATGCCCGTTTCGCGGCGACCCGTGAGTCGGAGGGTAGATAACCGCGGCTAATCGTCATCGGCACCCCGGCCTCTCTCTCTCTCTCTCTCTCCGCCGTGCCTTCGCCGTGAACCTTATTTTTCTCTCGATCTCGAACGCGCGCGCGCGGCGACGACAATCGTATCGATGGTAAACGCGACTGTTCCGCTCGAACCGTAAGCCCTGCGCGATCGGTAAGTATCGCGTCCCATTTCAACGACCTTTCGGGCATCACGCCCGAGGTCGCGCGAACCTTATCGTCTCCCGCGCTCCGCTTCCTACCTCCGCGATCTTTCACCTCTGGCATCGTTACGCGTACGCGCCGACGACGATCCTCACCTGACCAAATATTCGATGTAAAACCGTTCGGGCGCGCAGCCACGCGGCGGCGACATAATCAAACGATCTGCTCCGTTCGGGCATTCTTTCGTTAACTTGTTTACGCTACTAGCGACGATTCGTGACCCAGAAAGAGACAAATTAAAAAAAAAAAAGATCGTCGGCTACCCAAACAGCGTAGTTTGCATAGTCTGGCCTCGCAGCCTTGGACCGAATTACAAACTCGACTCCGGGCGACACGGTTCCGACGATCTCGGCCCGAAAATGCCGGTGAGCATCCCGCGAAACGCCCCCCCCCCCCCCCCCCCCCTTGGTCGTGGCGAAACCGGGGACGCGCGACCGCGCGAGCAAATTCACCCCTGCGCTCGGTCGGCCGGACGGAATCTCTCGAGTAGGTTGCGCAAAAAGTACGAGCGTTGCGCGAGTGCGTCGCACGCGAGATCCGCCGTCGCGAGAGAACCTCTCGCTTCCCGCCCCGGAGGAGGGGGTGGGTCGTGTACCCGCGCGATCGCGAGGAAAATCACGGAGATCGATGTCAACGACCCGCGGATCGTGCACCTCGATGCGTCGCGTCGTGCGTATCACCTCTACGCGGGGAAAATCCAGAGACGAGACGACGCGACGCGACGCGGTATATGGCCGAGGAACGGCGACGACGGTGATCCAACGGGCAAACCTGCGCGTCGTCCTTCCGCTCGATTTCTTTCGCGTCATCGATCATTTCGACGTTTACGAGAGACGTGGAACCGTTTCGCGAAATACCGTTTCCGCGCGCGAACGAAGCGTCCTTCTATTGTTCCCGAGGAGAGAGAGAGAGAGAGAGAGAGAGAGAGAGCAGGAGAACGATCGGACCGGCCGAGGTACCCGCTCGGTGTCGGAATCAGTATTTTCGGACGAAAATACGAGAACGGACGTTATCTAATTATCCCGCACCGGGGATCCAAGGTCTGTTCGCGCTACCGGTCCCTCTCCGCGCGCCGCGAACGTGGAACGAACGACCTTGCCGAGAAACCATCGGTAGCGAGCGCGCGCCGCGTAGTTGTTTCCCCCCCCCCCCCCCCCTCCCCCTCGTCGCCCCTTTTCTTCGACGATATTTATTGTTTTCCGATACGCGCGTCGTACCGAAGACGATTTCGTTTGTTTGCTCGGTCGATAGGTCGGTGGGCGAGTGGGTGGATGGGTAGGTAGCCAGGTAGGTAGGTACGCGCGTACGAAACGACCGCTCTACTTTTAATACCGCCGAGCAATAACACCCGCGCGTTTCAACCGAGGATCTGGTCATTTTTCTACGGCCCCTGCCCTCCTCCCGAACGATCGCGCGTTTCCGACGGTTGTTTGACTTTCCCTCTCTCGCGCGATACTTATAGCCGAACGTTCCGAGACTTTGTTAACTTTGACGAAAAAAAATACGACTCTCGCGGCCGTTCGTACTTGGGACAGATTTACGAATTCGTAGCGACGCCGCGCGAGCGCCGCGAGCAACGCGGAGATAACCTGATTCGATACAACGGCAAGATAAGAGAGACGAGAGACGAGAGACGAGAGACGAAAAGAGGCCGAGTAAACGGAATTCGATTCGCCCGTCCATTGACACGTACCGGACGGCGGCGGACAGGTGCGGAGGACCCTCGGCGAAGATGCGACGCCCCCCGAGAACTCGGCCTTCGGTCCGGACGTTCGGACGTCGCGATCGCGACGAACCGCGAGAGAATCGCCGAGCCAGCGTCGCGGATACGAGTCGATCGGAGAAGAGTCTTCTCGTTGCTTCATTCTCTCGCGCGTCCGGTACTCGCCGCGCGCAACTATTCGCCCGTCCATCCGCGGCGTGAAACGATAAACAGGTTGCGACGACGACGAAGACGACGAGAGAAACTTTGCGGGCTAGACGTGCATATGTGTATTTATAAGCGAAACGCCTTCGAGCGCGGCTCTGCTTCTCTTCCGAATAATCAAATATCGTTTCAAGGCCGGGCACGCGTCGAATCCCCGTTTCGCCGATTCTCGACGAGCGCCACGCGCGATACCGACGAGAGCGTCACACCCCGATGACGCGACGCGTGTCGATGACCGGGCGAGTCAACGACGACGACGACGACGACGACGACGACGACGACGACGACGACGACGACGACGACGAGCTGCGACGTCTACGACGGGCGACTATTAGCCCTCCGTACGAAGACGTTCCGCACGCGCGCGCCGCTGACATCCTCGCCCCCCGCGGAGGTAAACGGGAAGCGGTAAAACGAGACGAACTCGTCCTCGCGGATCCCGAGGAACTTGCGCGAGTCGGGTGAGATTCGTAAGCGCGCGTGTTTACGCGTGCCGGGTCGTTTCGTTTGATTCGCGAATACCTCCTCGTACGTAAACGGATGACGAGGCAACGAGGCCCGGAGGATCATCGCGAGAGATCGTTTGCGACGGTGTCCGCGAACCGTGCCAACGAGTATACGCGTACGCGAGAGGAGCCGCGCTCGTCGTAGGATTAGGTAGGTACGGGTTACGCAGTCAACTCGCGACCCGTGCGACGTCGCGATGACAACGCGAATTCTGACCTACCCGTTCCGCGACACAGGGGACACAGAGGTGGTGGTGGTGGTGGTGGTGGTGGTGACGGGTGATGCTTGGAACGCGCTTACCCCGGACGATACGCGCGATATCGGGCAGAGAGAGAAGACTACGCGATTGCCGGTAAACAAACGTTCATCTTGGCGCGTTGTTGCTCGGCCCGATCGCCGATAGAACGAGGCGGGGCGGAACGGGACACGGTGTTGTTTGCCCCGATGTACCCGGAGGTGTAGGTGCCCCCGGGTGTGCGTTTGTGCGCGGTAGCACGCCGAGCTGCCTACTTTTCCCGAAAACCAACGAGAAATCGGGATCGTGCGAGGCCGGTCGCCGCGAACGATATCGCGGTGGCAGGCGTATCCTGGCTCGGACCGGATTCGGTGAGGGTCCGAGACGAAGAGAGAGAACGAGAAAGAGACGGAGCAAGATCCGATGCCGTGGCGTGGTCCCGTCTCCAAACTGGCAATCGGCAAGGGACGTAACCATCGCGAACATCCGAAATTGACGCGACACCGGAGTGGAGGAGATCTCGGAGCTGGGGGATCCGCTACTCGCCGATCCGAGTGCTCGCGATTTCTGACGCGTATTTTTTCATTGTTCTCTCTTTCCTAGGGCGGGTACCGCCTCGTACGGTGGAACGAGAACAAACAAATCGACAACCGCGTCGATATTTGTCCGCGTTCGTTACGCGCGATAACGAACGCCACGCACTGTTAATAGACGGCCGACGTTCGGCGCGAGGAAAACATTCTTTTCAGAAATTCACTCGACGCGTAGGAAAGCGTAATCTTCGATCTCGCTAATCCACGAGATCTCGGAAATTAATCGAAATGTAGGGTAAACGTGACTCGTCCGGTTCCATCCGGTTCGCGCGGCGTTTACCTACCACCCCCGGATCGATCGTTCTATTCTCCCCAATCAAGTTAGAATGACGGAGACTTTATTTTTTCGGCGTTTTTTCTTCGGAACCTCGAGCAGGTGTCTGCCAAGGACGAAATCGAATACGGAATCTTTCGGACGTTTCGTCGTCATTGTTCGTTTATTTATTTATCTATTTATTTATCGAGCGAAGACTTACTCGATTACTCCGCACAGATGCGTCGTACGCTTTCGTAACGAGACGCAAAGTTCGCGATCGAAGTCGCGGGCAATAGAGTTGCTTTGCCGTTATAAAGCGCTCGTTAAACGTCCCGGGGGACGATGGGACGCGACACGCCGCGTAACGAGCACGCCAAGGCCTATATTTTATTACGTACTCGCGTGCGAGGAGCAATACGCGTCGCTGTGCGACCGAACCGCGGATCGAAGACGAGGGAGGCGATCGGCGACGACGAGAGTACGTTGTCCCTGCAATTTTCTTTCGTTTCTCTTCTCTTCTCTTCTCTTCTCTTCTCTTCTCGTCGCTCTCTCACGCCGACGAGCCGCGCGCGACGATTGCTCGTCGAACGTCGACGCGGGGATGATTTCGAAAGAGGATATCTCTCGGTAGGGCGGCGGCAGGTACGCGTGCACCGATCGCGAGGCGAGATCCTCGTAACCCCGCATTCCGAGCCGCGGGTTTCCCAACCTGAAATTTGTTTTCGTACGGTCGTTTCGTGCGACGATCGCGAGGAGCGCGGAGCGAGGGCGTCACCGACGAAGAAGACAACGACGACGACGACGACGACGACGACGACGACGACGACGACGACGACGACGACGACGACGACGACGACGACGACGACGACGACGACGACGACGACGACGACGACGACGACGACGACGACGACGACGACGACGACGACGACGACGACGACGACGACGACGACGACGACGACGACGACGACGACGACGACGACGACGACGACGACGACGACGACGACGACGACGACGACGACGACGACGACGACGACGACGACGACGACGACGACGACGACGACGACGACGACGACGACGACGACGACGACGACGACGACGACGACGACGACGACGACGACGACGACGACGACGACGACGACGACGACGACGACGACGACGACGACGACGACGACGACGACGACGACGACGACGACGACGACGACGACGACGACGACGACGACGACGACGACGACGACGACGACGACGACGACGACGACGAAGACGAAGACGACGACGACTACTTAGCCGTGCCACGAATCAAATTGGAAAACAACAAACGAGTCACGCGTCCCGTTGGAGCGGTAGTTAATCAACTCGCCGGTCAATCGTACGAGATAGATAGATAACCCTATAGGGTTGCCGTACGCACCGTATATAAATACGGGACCGTCCCGTTTGTCCCGTTTTTCAACGATCCGCGAAAAGTCTATCGACCGTTCGTCGTCGTCGTCGTACCCTAAATCCGTCGGGCGAGTAAACAGGCCCATGGCCACGATTCGTGAAAAATTGTTTTCGTTGTTCGCATCTCGTATTAGTTTCCGAAAGATACGGCGAACCCGAAAGATAGACGAGCTCCGCTCGTCCAATTTTCAATTCAATCGTCTATAAATACGACAACTGCGCGAGGCGAGCGCAAAAAGGCCGCGTAGTGGTTTTTTTACCGCGAGAGAACGATGCTCCGCGCTATTGTTGAAAACACGCTCCAAGCGCGTACGATACGCGCGCGTCGCGCTTCATTTATTTATCATTCGTTATTTACAGAAGCGATTCTCCCTCGCGACACGCGCGAACCTAACGAGGATAGACGTACGTGTGTCGTGTACACGGCGTGGCAGTGACGTCATCCCCTGCCTTTGCCCCGCTAATCGCGACCTCGCGAGAATCGTCGCGGGCTTCGCGAAACGCTCGCGGATCGAAGTTGACTACGGTCGCCGAGCGGCGTACTCTCTCTCTCTCTCCGATCTATTTGCCTATAATATCCTCGTCTCTCTTTCTCCAACAAACGAAATCGCACTCTCGATCGACTAGAAATTGCTTCGGCGGCGGACACGAATCACGATTAATCGCTGATGAACCGCCCAAGGTCATTCTTTTTTCCGGCATAAATATTTTGAACGTCTCGCGGCGAGTCCAAGTACCTAGCCTGTGGCAAAGGCGTACGCGCGAATGGTAGGCGAGCGATCGTTGCTCCCCTCTCTCTCTCTCTCTCTCTCTCTCTCCCCGCCGAATCCGTCGTCTCGAGCAACGGTAGGCTCGACGACGATCGCCGAGGTACGACGAGGCAACGTGATATAGGTATACGGCGATTGATTTGCGCGCCATGTTGCTCTGATGGATAGTAGTCGACGAAAACAGTAACCGAACCGGATGATCGTCGACATTACAAACGACCTCGTTTTATCCACCTATTCAATATCAATCTTCGTCTTCTCCGTCTCTCTCGCCTGCTATCTCCGTTTCGCTGTCGCTCTCTGCCTGGACGTAGATACGCATCTCTCTCTCTCTCTCTCTCTCTCTCTCTCTCGCGCGCTCTCTCTCTCGCTCTCTCTCTCTCTCTCTCTCTCTCTTTCGTTTTCCTTCTCTTTCTCCATCTCTTTCTCGGCTCGCATCTGTGCCATCCCTACCTGTCGCTCTCGTCGACTGCTACGCGGCGGTAATCGTGTTTTTGCGTCGACAACGCCAAAGTTGGTATTATTTAGTCGTAGGCAAACTTACCCGTGGACCCTTTGAAAATCTTCCCATACTGACGTCTCTCCTTCTCCGACGTCGGGCCTAACATTTTACACTTCGATCGAACGATATTTAACGCGAATGCGATGCCAACTGCACATTATTATTCACTCTGTCGCCGCCATTTGCCATCTACTACTACGGACTGCCGTTTCGTGTCGTTCCCCTTTGGGTGGCCAACAGCCATTCAGCTACGTTCTCGTTGACGTCACCCGTACAATCAGGGACGTACGAGACTGGGGCGCGTTTCGAATCGCGTTGCTCCTGACCCGCGCGCGCGATCTCTACGCGTTCGTACGCGGATGCCGACTGACGGCGCCGAGCACGACCGCGAACATCGCAACCCCGGCCCGTCGCCGGACTTTTCACAATTATTTTCCGCCGCATTTCCGACGCTCGACCCGACCGTTCAACCGACAGACGTGAAACGTCGTTGTCGCTACGCGCGACGAGAGAGTAAAGGTTACCGCCGCTATTACCAACGTGCCCGTTCCTTCCTTCTCTCGCTCGCTCCCTCCCTCCCTCCCTCTCCCTCCCTCGCTCTCGCTCTCTCGTTTTCCTTCCATACCTCCGATCGCCCACCGACGATTCCGACCCGATTCATCGTTTTCGAATCAAATGGGCAACGAGTTGATCCGTTTAGCCGAACGACGACGTTGATCGTCCTCGTCGTCGTCGTCGTCGTGGCTCCAAATAGGTTCCGTGCGAACGCGTCGCGCGCGCGCGTCAACGCAAGCCACGCTGGGAATGGGAATGTCGGAGTGAACGACGGGATTTCTAACGGCCGAGGTCCAATCGATCATCTCTGATCGCCAATCGTCGGTTATTGTTCCTCCGTACATCGCGATGGTAAAACCTCGCGAGGAGAGATGATCGTTGCTCGAACAGTTATATCGCAGGAACGTGCGTGTACTTTGCATTTATTATCATTTGTTTTTGTTTAGCATCAACCGTTCGGGTCGTTCCGTTGCTTAATCGCTTAGTTAGCTAGGATAGTATCTATACTAAAGCTTACAAAAAGAAAATAGGTATGTGTGACCGTACATTCGCCGTAAGAAGACAAACTTAAGCTAATTGCGAGGAGGAGAATCGTTACCGGGGAACATGTGTACCAATACGAGGTACCGTTTGCAAAAGATCACGTCAGTTATGCAAAAATAGACATCGTCGCTACATATCGCAATTTCGAGAAACATACACGCGCACCTCCGTTACTCCGGGACTTTGCGACGTCCCCGCAACTAATGGGAGTAACTTCGACTTCCTCGCATCGATCGCAGCCGCCGATAATCTCGCGGCTGGACCGATATTCTTTCGTCGTCGTCGTCGTCGTCGTCGTCGTTATCGTCGTTATCGTCGGTATCGTCGTCGTCGTCGTCTTACTCTTCCCCCCTCCCCCCGGTTTTTTTTTCATTCCTCTTGCCGTTCAAACTCGCGGAATTCCGATAGTCTCGTCTCGTTCGACTTGCTAGACACCGATCCCCCGTGTTCCACGCGCGCGTTCTCTACCGTCTCGTCTGAATATTCGAGAAGAGGGATAAAAAAAATTTTGCTCTTCGTTCGCTTAGAAACTAGACACGTGACAGATATCTAAGTCATCACAGAAGCATTACATCGTATAAATAATTGTCGCACACCAGCGGAGCGGGACCGAACCATCGTGGGAGCGACGAGACGTCTATCGAGAGACTGCGTTGCTCGACACCGTCCCTCGCTCCGGCACGAGAATTCGGTCGGACTCCGCGTAACGGAGTAGTCGACAGGGCCGAAAAGCACAATTTTTTCCAACGTCAAAATCTCAACGAACTATATATTTCGAGTATAAATATAAAAAATGGCCATCTAAAAATTCGATCGTAACCCGTCCCCTGGTCCTCCGCTTCCCGTTTCTCGCGCGAAAATGGACCATTCCGTCCGTCCGATTTCAATGAAACTCGTCGAGCCTGGTCGCGCGCGAGACATTCGTGAAACTCGATGTTCATCTACGACCAACGATATCCTCGTACATCCGAGACGGATTCGCGGAGGGTGCCTCGCTGACACGTTTTCTGCATCGAACTCGTTTCTCCGAAAGTACGAGACTCGCGAGGCAAACCCGGCTGCACGATGGCGAAACCCGGAAGTTTTCCAGCCGACCTAGTTGGTTTTTTCTTTCTCAACGAACGAAGAATCGTCCTCGTTTAATAGTTACATTCGAAAATCAGGATTCGTTGCCCGAGGATCGATCCACCGTAGTATCGTACACGGCGAGGGAAGATACGGAATGTCTCGCGTGCCCGCCGGCTCGTGCCTCTCCGCCCCCCCCCCCCCCCCCCCCTGCATACGTAGTGTGTTTAGTAGCATAAGATTACAATAATTGAGTACAAAATCATTCAAGTTTCAAGCCAGCTCTGACGCATTCGAACGCGGATGAACGCAGTTTTTTTTTTTTTTTTTTTTGAATCGACGATTGAAAAATAACGAAAGCAGCGAGTAAAACGGACAAGTACGCTGTGGAAATCTCTTAAGGCGAACAAACTTGTAATGCCCATCGTTTTTCCTTCCTTCCCATTTCGCGAATACTTGCGTTACAAACGACACGGCGTGTATACTTGAAGCGTGGATTTTCCTTCCTTGCGACATTCAAAAATGCGCGACACTGCGAATTTTTCCAGGGATCGCGCCGATCCGCGTTCGAATTGGAACACAGCAGTATTAAGAAGCATCACGTGTGAATAGTATTCGTGCTCGTCGCGATTTATGTCTAGTTGTAGATTTGGAAATTGTCTTTCCCCCCGTTCGCGATGACCATTCCAGTTCTTTTTCTATCTACTTTTCGAAACGTGAGATCCGTCGATCACGGACGAGCCGCCAACGAATCATCCTCGCGCAACGTAGCCGCGTCGAGCGATCGTTGCTGCTCGGTGAAAACGACAAAGGTAGAATTTGAGAATATTCCACCGCCCGTGGATGATAAGCCGGATAGATGGACGATCCGGTGGAGATAACGTAGAAACTGGTCGGTAAAAAAAACAAAAAACTACGAATATAAAAAAGTATTTAATACCCGGGCGCGCGCAAGGCTATGCCGAGTTTAACGGGGATACATGGAAATCAATTCGAAATGATTCTTCCGCGACAAGGCGAGGGACGAACGGATCGAGGAGAAGTGGTGCGTTCTCTCGGCGAAGCGCACCGACTCGCGTGAAAAACCTCGCGTTTATGCGAATAGAGCTCGATCGAAGAGTAACATCGCGATCCATCGGATCGTCACTTTCGCGATGCGTCGAGGAAAAAAAAATACAACCTTACTTTGCCTCGCGGTTCTATCCACGCCTCCTTGCCCTCGGCTGTCCTATCGGCGTCGTTCTCGTAATTGCGCGCCGTTTGCGGAACGGGATTGGTAATAAAAATAAAAAAAAAGGAACGAAAATGGATAAAATAGAGAACGAGGAAAAGTATAAAAACCAAAAAAAAAGAAACGTAAAAACTAGAAAAACTAGAAAGCCGGATCAGTCCGTGTGATAGGAAATCTCGAAACCAACGAAGGGTAAAGTTATCGCGCCGAGCGGCTAACGACGAACCCTGCGCCCTTTCGAGTCGACTCCGAAGCCAAGGATCGTCGAGCCGCGCGTCGTCTCGTCTCCCGCCGCCTCTTCGCTTCTTCTCCAGCCACCGATATTCCCGTTGTTATCCGTTGTTATCCGTTGTCGTGTTCGCACCTACGTTCGTTGTTGCGGCTGGAGGATGATACCTCCCGGACGAGACGTCGACTACGTCGCCGTGATTCGGAGCTTGGGGACCATTTTAACCGGAGCTGGCAGTCTCCGTCTCCAACGGAGGGCTGGGCCGCTGTTGGTCGTCTCCCTTGATACTCCGCTCGGCGATGGCAGCTTTGTTCTGTCGAACGATCTCGGCCCGTCTTTCCTTTGGTAACAAACGAAAACACATTAGCAACGCGACCCATCGAGAAACGCGAGCGCGACGTATCGCGATACCAAGCACAACGAGAGGCCGAGGACAAAAGGGAAAAAAAGCCAACGGCAGCCAACCGAAATCAGGTTTCGAGTCGAGGCTGACAACGAAAGAACAAAGTTACGAAAAATAACGAAACAAAAGGACAGACAAAAGAGGGGGAAAAATGGGCAAACGCTACGAACGACGACGAATGCATAGTCAAAGAATTACATGTTGGCGGATGGCCTGTACTCGACGTTGGATCTCTCGCTGTCGGTTGATCTCGGCGATGGTCAACCTCGCCGCGAGGTCTCTCTCTTTCGCCTCGAGCGCTTTCGTCGCGACGACTTCCGCCACCTGACGTACTTCGGCCACCTTCACCGTGTTCTACGTATCGAGGTCCAGCATTGAGACAAAGCGTTACGCGAGATTTAATAAAACCCATCTTCCCGCGGATGGGCGCGTCGTCGAAACGTGGAGGGAAACGTCGTCGTCGTCGTCGCTGGCCGTCGACGACGACGCCGCACGAGTCAGTTCTCTAGTCCCGTCCGGGGTACATCGAAATCAGCGACGTAAAATTCTTTCGATTTTCCCTTCGTTTCGCGGGCTAACGACCGATACCGACGGTCTTTTCTCTACGGTGTCGCGCGAGTACGCGCGACGTACCAACGACCGTTCCGTCGTTAAAACTTACGTGATTGCGAAGTTTCTCCTTTTGTTCTCGTTCGATGGTTTCGCGTCGTTCTCGCGCGTGATCGAGCTTCCCTTGGATCTGCGATTCCAGCTGCTGCACCCTCTCGTTCAAACCGCTGCGCACGCGGACGACTTGTTCCTCCTGTAGTTTGGGAAACAACGGAGGCGGGGTGTTAGAATCCAGCGCGTAGAAAATAACCGTTGTCGACGTACCAAACCCTTCGGTACTCGCGTCCTTTACACGCCCGACCTTGACGCGTAGCGGCACGGGTCAATGGGACCCGCGCGAGTACCGAAGGGTAGTCGGCGCAATGGTACGCGGCGTGGGAGATCGAAGGTTCGATTCCGCTACTCACGTGCTCCCTGAGACGATCCAGCATCTTTTTTATATTTTCGTCGCGTTGCACCGCGGCGGTCTTGAGTTTCTCCTCGACGGCGCGACGAACTTCCTCGGTCTGTTGCTCCAGGCTCAGACGGGTCTTCTCGACGCTTTCCAACTACCAGAGAGAACGGGGGCGGGGAAAAACGAGCGATAGATGAGGGATAGCGCGGGTGTGAGGTCGTAATTCTGAAATTCGATAACGAATTCCCACCGTCTCGAGGACACTCTACTCACGTGTTCCTTCAGCTTGCTCTTCAGATCGGCGATATGAGCCTCCCGCTTCTCCTCGGTGTTGGTCATCTTGGCATCCAGGGCCTCGCGCGTCGCCGCCATGAACGCGGTGCTCAGCTCGTCCTTCTTGCGCGAAGCTTCTTCAATTTTGCTCAGCTTAGTAGCCAACGCCGCCAACTTGTGCGCTTCCAACGACAGCCTTCGCTCCTCAGCCGCCTTCAGCTTGTCCTCGATCGCCGACTGCTGGGTTGGGTTGGGCTGCGGCGAGGTTGGTACTTTTTTCGGCACCGTTGGCTCCGCGAGGATCACCTCGTAACACAAACCACCCTTCGATTTTTCCTGGCATCGAATCTCGGTCGCTGAAACGAAACGATATTGATAGTTTTCTCTTCCGGTTTCTCGCCAACGAAAACCACTTCGGCAAAGATCAGATTTTCCTGGAAGTACGAACGAATCGCGAAAGTTGCGTACACCTTCGCTGCGTCTTCCAAGAGAAAAATACGAACAATCGACGGCCAAACCAAGGTACTCCGTCTACCTCGGGTAAAACGTAGGCATAGCAACTATCGTTATCGAAACGCGAGGTGCCTTCGCTTCTTTCGCATAAAAGCACCCGAGGCTCGATTCGGCAAAACGATACGAGATTCCTTCTCGCATTCGTACCCGGTGAAACACTTTCGGCGGCACCGCTAAACGGCCGCGACGCGACTCGTACTTACTGATAAACTTGACTTTTTTCGGTTGCTTCGTTCGAGGTTTTCCCTTGCCGGCCGGCTTCTTCGTCTGCATCCCGCCTCTCCTTTGGCCGGCTTTCAAAGAGAACAGCGCAAAACTGTTAAGCGGCGTACCAAGGCCGAGGGATGGAATGGGGGAGAGAAAAGGAAAGGAAAGGAAAGGAAAGGAAAGGAAAGGAAAGGAAAGGTGACGCGATATCGCGCGACGGTAGAGTGTTGACGGAAATCGATCGTCGTCCCATCGAAACGAGGGTAGAATCTCGTTCGAGGTGGCCATCTTGGGCCGCACCCCGACCGCAACGACGATCGCGAGCTTCATCCTCGTGCTACCGTGTCCCCCTTTCCCCCGATCGCGACGATGCCCGGAAACGTCTTGTTATAATGTTCGAGTCGAGCGGACGACGATACCCAGCGGGAAGGAAGAGAAACGCGAACCGGGCGCGATATCGAACATTTTCGCGTTCCCGCAACGGCTATCGGCCGAGAAGCGCGAGGAAAATGAAAAATTCAGACCAACCGAGGGGGATCGGGAAACGTTGAGGAAACACGGTATTGTACGGTCTTATAGGCGAACACGGGGGGACACGTAGAGCAAATCGATACGACTAACGCCGCAGCGAACGCCGCGTCGCGATATCGATCAGCGGTGGGTGACGTTGAAGGAAAACTGAAAAATCGCGAGTAAACGCGACGGTTTCCGCGGTGCGCGTAGGTACGTTTCTTTCGTCTCTCCCATTTCCCGACTCGACGCGAATCGCGTGAAACGTGATCGGGAACGAGAGGCGGCGGAGGAACGAGGGGACTTGGAGGATCGGAGAACGGAACTCACCGACTATGCCCAGGGGTGCTTTGCAGCTGTGGCAAAAGCATTGGAGCACGGAATCGCGTACCAGACCGATTATCATCGTGTCGCACGATCGAGAACGCGGTTACCAGATTACGAATATGCACGTTTATACGACCCTCTTACGCGACGCTTCGGTACCGAGTTTCATGTAGGCGCGGGGATGCGCGTGTTACGCGTGGCGATTGCTCCGTCGATTCTCCGGACGGGTTCTAGCGAGCGCGTTTCTCTCGTTCGTGCGATCGACGAATTCGCCCGGTTATCGCGAACACGGTTCCCAGTTTCTCGAATCCGGCCGGCGACGAATGCGGAACAACGAGACTCGATTCACACCCGCGCTGCGAGGGCAGGAGAACGCGATTCGTACAACAGGGGCGGCGGCCGGAGATGGACTGATCCCCGAGCGTTGCGCCGTGAATCCCGGCGTCGCTCGATAGCCACGGGAAACCCTCTCGAGCGACCCCTCCGCCCCCGTCGCATCGACGCGTCTCTATAGCCGGGGTGATTCAGCGCCGCGGGGGAGACGCGCGGTGATAAGAGCGGGCGATTCCCGGCGACGACCGGGGTGAAAGTGCTGTAATTTCGCGACCCCCTCTCGGAAACCGATGCGGAAACCTTGCGGCTCGCGGGGTCCCCCGTCCGTACGCCCTTTCTCTCTTCCTCGCGCGAGGAATTTCCGTCGACCGGTACGCGAACTATAAACGTAAGATGAAAACCTGTCCTGCAATTTTCCAGGTGAAACGCGTAGATTTTTTTTAAAACCTTCGTACGACTTGACCAAATCTACGCGATCGTCAAAATTTGTAGAACTTTGCCAATGTTTACCTGCCGCAGCGGTACGCGGGTACCGGTCTCGCCCTAGCAGGCGGGTCACCAGTTTGGATCGTCGCGCATCCCCTAGACTTTGAGTTATACCGTTGGAATTGTTACTCGTTAGTCTCTTCGCAGCGTTGTTTCGTGATCGACAAAGAGCTGACGCGAAGTGGTTTATTGTTGGAACGGTTCGCGATCGAAATGCGGGGTAGGTCCAGGCGCCGTACGAAGTCAATTGTCGGGTAAATTCGATGAAACGTCGAGTATCAAGCCGACGTAAGGTGTATTGTTCGCGAGAATGTACTCACCCTCGTTGTTCACAGCCGCAGGTGCCTCTGTCGCAGTTGCCATGATGGAACTGTAAGAAAACGGAAAGAAAAGAACAAAAGAAGCAAAACTTGTGTCAGAAGATACGACGAGTGCGAAAGGAGGCAGGCGTTAAATATTTGATCCGGGGGAATCGTTAGAGAGACGGGCATGGTTACGTGCGAGAAAACTCGCGGATACGGTCAACTCTCTCTCTCTCTCTCTCTCTCTCTCTCTCTCTCTCTCTCTCTCTCTCTCTCTCTCTCTCTCTCTCTCTCTCTCTCTCTCTCTCTCTCTCTCTCTCTCTCTCTCTCTGGTTCGACTCTTGCCGTCGTCGAAAAGCGAAACAAGGACGCTTTTCTTCGACCGAGTTTCATCGACGATACGGAGATGCCGGTGAAAGAAACGACAGAGGTTTGGGAAATCGGAGACACGTGTTGGCGAACGGTAGCAATCGCGCGTTCCAAATATGGAACGAAAACTGGAAGTATCAGCGTTCGAGACGCTTCGAGAGTACGGCAGGGTAACGAACGGGGAGACTCGCGTGTGGAAATTTCCGAGGCAAGCGGTGCGGCGATACGGAACGTACGACACGCACGCACACGCGCGCGGGCGGAGAAGGCGGACAAAGAAGCCCTCCGGAGGAGATACTCGTCCGTGAGCAACGAAAGATAAGCGTAGGAGTCGCTTCGTCCGCCGTTGTGAAAAAGGATCGTTGATCGGAAAGGAACTAAGCTGCAACTTTCGGGGAAACGATACGTGTTTAGACCTAACGACGATACGAAGGGACGAAGTAGAATAATAACCGCACAGCGACAGCGACTGCGGCGATGTACGACCACGGTCGTGCATTTCCTTTGTTTACCACGCGGAACAAAGGATCGCACGGGAGGTCGATGGACGAATGATTTCTGTAAATACTCACCGAGTCGATTCGCAGCTTCGGATATCGGCGGGCGATGCGATGCGTTGAAACGCGTTGCAACGAGCAGCAAACGTAGCGGTACGAGAATACAAAGTTGACAGTTTCGTCGAGGGTCAAAAGTTTGTCTACGCTAACGCACCGTTATGCACCGAGCAGCGATCGTCGACTGTCGAAACGAGTGGGTCGAGTATAACTGGGTATAACCGTAATCGGTAACCGGTAACCGTCAACACCGTCGTCGCACCAAGGTTCGCGTGATTTCTCTGCAATAAGCAGCCTGCGAGTGGTTCGTTTGTCGCGTCGCGCCTACGATCGGTGCACTCACAATCAAACGCCACGAATCGCCCGGCGTGCGTGTGTACGACGGTGTACTAAGAATCACCGAATAACGAACATCCCGTTTTCGGCATAGCTACGATTGTTCGAAGCGACCGTTGCGCTCCTCGCTGATTCGTCCATTCAAATTTTTACGAGCGTTGCAGCTGTACCGGTTCCCCGCTCGGCTCTTAGTTCCCGAAGCCGGATATCGCCTCTGGGGAGTTTCTGTTGTGCGCGCGAGCGACGAGACGCTGCACGAGCATCGACGACCGTCGGTACTCGCCGATTACGAGAACAAGTTCGAAACTAGATCAGAGGTGGCACCAGCGGCGATAACGCTGCGGGGACTCCCTCTGGACGTGGACGCTAGAGGCAGCTATCGCGATTCTCAAGAGTACGCAAAAAAGCAGTCCCACCTGCGAGTCTTTTTCTTATCCTCCTTGCTGACGAGTCCGGTACAGTCCTCTACAGAACTCTGCAACGTTTCGGAAGGATTTCGAGCGAGGATGGGGAATAGGAAAAATCGAAAATACGGTATACATAGGTCTCGGGGAATACGCCAACGCGGAGCTGTAACGACGCGTTGCATTTATTTCAACGATATGCCTCGCGCAACGAGGTACAACGACGACAACAGCGGCATCGCGCGCTTCACCGCGAACGCCCGTGATAATCGAACTTCTTCGCTTAC
This sequence comes from Arge pagana, assembly GCA_963969455.1. Taxonomy (NCBI): domain Eukaryota; kingdom Metazoa; phylum Arthropoda; class Insecta; order Hymenoptera; family Argidae; genus Arge; species Arge pagana. Next base: position 31,168,513 of record OZ018308.1, read on the forward strand.
TGGAAGGGAAGCCTCGACGATACGCCGGTGCATGACTAGAGAGTTTCAGTAATTCTTTCCTGCCGAATCACGACGGATCTCGACGCGGCTCTCGGGGTTACGTCTCCTTCTTGTTTAACTCCTCAGGAGTCTCCGCATCGCTAGCCAGCCCTCCTGAAACCAATCACGAACTTTTGCAACGATTGCTTCGGGGTCGTAAAATACTTTACCGACGGGTAGGGTAAATCGGACGGAGGACGTCGAAGCGACAAACCGCGTTTAATGATTCTCAATGCCGTTCATCCGGTTCACCCTTGGTACGCGACAACGTGTCTGAGATCGGATATATGCAAACACCTCTCAAAACAATACGTACCAGTCCCGGGAACAGAATCGGCCGACGTCTTTTCGGTACGAATATCTGGTTTTCCTTGTCCAGCCTGAAATGACAAATGACAAATGCCATGCGCGATGCACCAAACAAAACAACCGTCGTTTCGTATTTTCGTTATTTACGGAGGGGCGGGAAAGTAAAATGAAGAGAAAAAAAAAAAGAAAGAACAATTTTAGACGGAAATCGTAAAACAAAATCGTAAGGTTCGTCGACGATGCACTCGCGAACGATTCCTACCTGGAAGTATTGATGCCAGAGGACGCAACCGTAGATACACAGAACCGAAATTAGAGACTGGCAGAGCAGCCATAAAAGGATATTCAGCGCCTGCGTACGTTCGAATAATTCCGCGCCGTGTCGAATGCAGAGCAAGGCTTCCGTTACCATTATCGCGCCGTACACCCAACACTGAGTACCCACGCGACTGCATGCCGGATCGGTTACGTACATGTAATACTGCCTGCAATGCTCAGAATTCACGATTAATTGCCGCGTCTCTCCGTTGCGAGGACGTTAACGGGTAAAAATTTCTCACCTGACGGACGGCGCGACGATGACGCCGATAAGAACGAGCCGTGAAATGACGAATGGATGGTCGGGTGGAAATTCATAAACGTGCTTCAAAAAGAACGTGTTGAGTTCCGACACTTGCCAAAATATAACCAACTGGCAAAGAGCGACGAATCGCATTTGCGTGCAATTTGGATCCAGCCATCTGACGGCTGTCCAGCTCCCGGGTGTAAATTGTAGCATGGCCCTCTTCAACTTGCCCGTCGTACTTTCGATGTCGCGAATACTGACCCATTTGTACTCTCGCATCTCCAGGCACGCGCATATCTTCAAACCGACCCAAATACCCAATCCGTTACAGATGAGCACGTCCAATATAAGAGCATCCCACCAGCACTCGACGAAGTTTGGTAACAAATGAGCGAACGTTATCTCCGTCACTTCCCACATGATACTGATCGCCCATAGGATACCGAAATGTCGCATCAGGACAGCTTTGAAAGTCCAGCCGAAAAAATGTCCAATCGCGAATACGTCCAGATGGTTCCAAATTTTCTCCAACGTTATGTCCGAACAGTTCACGCCGTACTCCTTGTCCATGTCGATGTGGAACGAGGCCAGGCCGGGATCGATCCAAACCAGTATACGCCTGACCGTTCCGTGATTTTGAAAGAGCAAAAAGAGCAGCCCCATGAGGTAGAGAACGCTGCAGCCAAAGACGATGCGCCAAACCGCCGGGTGAGGTCTGGTAAACGGTCCGTTGGGAAACGTCAGGACGGAAATGATGAGAAAGAAGAAGACGACGCACAGCATACCTGCTCGAATGTTATCCTCGTTGTTGGATGCATCTCTGTCCGACGAGTAATTCGGATTAACAAACAAATTACAAGCAGCATCGAGGAGGATCGAACGACCGATCGCTCGCGAGTAGCTTCGCGACAAGGCATGGATCTACGTACCGTACGAAAGCGAAGTAGATGACCGCTCCGATAGAGATGAGCAAAAGCGTAATGGTATGCGGTTTGTAGAAGAATTCGATGGAGATGTCGTCGACGGGTCGTTCGTTGATGTTGGAAAAAGAGTCCGTTCCTGGTCGAGGTTTGATAGATTTGTCAGATATCGATACATTTCGATCGCGTCTCGCGTGGTCGTCGTCGTCGTGGTCGGTACACCCCCGTCTGTTTCGCAAGGAGCACCCCCCCACGGGTAACTCGTTACTCGTCATTGAGTAATTTTTATGTCACTGTGCCAAATATGTATTTATTGACGCGCTTACGCGTGCACGCATACATATATGTACGAGGGATAACGAGAAATGTAAAAACACGATATACGCGGAAAGAGCGACGGACGTATGCAAAATATATATATATATATATATATATGTATATCTCGGTGGCTCGGCTTCACCGACGTTCAAATCTTAGCTCGAGGCGGTAAATCGTTGTTTTTCTTTTTCTTTATCAAACGAATCTCTGGATTTAGGGGTTATCTTCGAACCCTCCCTCGTCCCTCTGAACGGTGTCGATGCCTAACCCAGCCTAACCTTGCCTTTCCGCCGAAACGAACGGGTCGTTGTAGAGTTGGCAGAGTGCCGTACCGCGGACTGCCGTGGAAACTGCACCAGGCTGGTGACAAACGTCTCGATGGGGAATCTGATAGCTGTTAGTTGGCAACTGGCTGCGAGAAAGTAGGTGGCTACGTTGCCGACATCTACGAAGTCAAGCGTTCCGATCAAACCATAATAGCTCGGTTCTGTATTCCCAGATGGCGCTGCATGTCCCGAAAAGCGTTCCAGGATTTGCTGCTGCGACAGTTCAACGAGCTGAAACGGAAACAAAAACAAAACACGGCTCATCGCGATCGTAAGTTGTTTCGTCCTCGTTTTCGTATCCATGGCCGCGATTTCTCCTCTCGTTTTCTGAAAATCATATCGCGGAAGGAAGGAAAAAGATCATACGGTCTCCTGGCGATCGTGATCGTGCCGATGACAAGTTTTGGTGGACGATATTTTCGAAAGCGGTACGTCGATACTCGGTAGGTCATTTCTGGAATATTATTCGCAATTATTCGTTATCGTTTCCCGCGTTCGCGGCGTGACCTCGACTCTCTCCGTCTAACGATGTTTACGAAAATACGGGTATCGTAGTCGTGCTCGCCCGCGTAATCACGCTGTTATCATTCGCTTTCGGGCCGTTCACGCGAAAATCAATCCGTGACGAAGCGTTCGAAAGAGTTGTTCCGACTATAGGTACGTGTACCATTTCAAATATAAACAATGTCATTGGCAGGCGCGGGCCACCGACGCGAATCTGTGTTGACATCCGAGGCGATCGTCGAGCGCTGCGAGTGAACGAAGGACGATGGCAGATTTGGAACAAGATAATTTGGATCGCGGGGATGGCGATAATTTGAAGACGGAAAACTTTTTCACTCTGAAGAAATGGAACGCGGTGGCTATGTGGAGCTGGGACGTCGAATGTGATACGTGCGCCATATGCAGAGTTCAAGTTATGGGTAAGTAGGTTTCATAACCTCGAAATTCGTAGACTCGTCGTTTAGCTCGTTTTCTCTCTCATCCCTTACTGATTTTTACGATTACGAGCTGAAGATTCACGCGAATAACATTAACTGCGTGCCATCACGGTACGCAACGGATCATCGAATATGTATAGGCGTAGTAATTTCCACAGACCCATGACATTCCGCACCTACCGACAAGTAATTACTTTCACTTGTAAACACCCCTCGAACTCGTTAGCGAACTGCGTTGGCAATCGTCGGGTTTTATGCGAGACAGTTGAAACGATATCGCGGTTAACTCGGCAAAGCGATTTTCCAGTAACGACAACTCGGTCGACACCGAGCAACGCAAAAATGCCAAACCATACCAAAATTTCTCGAGAGTCTTCGCTTAAATCGGGAAATATGGTCGCGTATACGGTTCTCGGCAAAGTATACTCGAAAGCTATCGACGTCCGGGATTTACTTCGAAATAGCGCGCGTCACGTCTGATCTAAAATACAGAGCGCTGCGATTCGGTGAAAATTGAAGGACCGTTCGCGGGGCGCGGTGAGAATTTCTTATCGCATACCCGTGTAAAATAACGAAGATCCAGCTTGTAGTCGAGCGAACTTTTAAATAGAAAAGAGGAATGTCGCGAGATCGAGGGTGACGGTTGACCCGTCAGTTGGAACCGTTGACATTCGAGGACCAAAGGGATGAACGGGTAGAAAGAACCATCGCTAGGTATTATAAAAAATATTTTATAGTCTCCAACAATTCGTATAACTTTGCTAAGGCTGAATTATTTGAACGGAATTGTCGAATATCACTAGACGTTTCTCTACGTTATTTTTTTCGTTTTTTTCCTTTCGGGCATTTCTATCTATTATCCCTGACATTTTCCTGTCTTGTACCCGTATCCGGCTCCGCTTCCTCGCAAAAACGAGCTGCGAATCACGACGAATCCAAATCTCATCGATTTATTAAGTACACACGTACTTCTCCCCGCGACGATAGATCGAGTCTCTCGCGAGCTCTCCTTCCACGACCCGACTATACTCTTCGTCAGGTCTCGTCGCGCTACTCTTTTATTCGTATGAAAAGATGAATTATCGTCTGCCATTGCTCGATCCTCGTCGCATCAACTTCGTTGGCACTTCTTTAAATGCACTTTCAGACTTTCTAAAAATATATCAACGATCTACATCTGCTAGTCTACGTACTATTGGAATGCGCTTCTAACGTTGCGTTGCCTTGTAATCTTTTTCACGATTCGCGTCAACCGACTACTCTACGAGCCTACACGCAGGCCTGTTGGTAAAATCTATCTACAAACGACCGCCTTATCTTACATATACCGTGTACATCCGCGTTTCTACGTATGCGAACGTGCGTACGTGTTAAATTAATTAAATAGCATAAAATTAAACGTCGTTGCACCGACGTGTCATCACCGTCGTCGACGTGGTCCGTTTGTTGTTGTTGTTGTTGCTGTTATTATCGTGTTTCGCCGTCATAGTCGTCGTCGTCGTCATCGTCGTTAGTTGTGAGTCGCGACATCGTCGAGGCTCGAGGGTAGAGTAGTAACATGAAGCGTCGTCCCGATCGCGAATGAACTCGAGGGCGAGCGTAAATTCCTTAAACCGGATACACCTGAATTCGATAACGATTCTCAACGATCGGTCTTTGGATCGTGATCGCGATCGCGCGAATCCGTCCGTATTGCTGTGATATGATTTACGAGGATCGGCATCCTCCTCCTCCTCCTCCTCCTCTTCCTCGACGACTCGCGGATACGATCGTCGAGATTCATGCACGCGCGTACGCGTTGTCGGATCGGACATCGTCGATCGTCCGGCTAGCAGGCAGTCGGCAATGGTTTTATATTGGCAACGGCGCTCATCCTTCGCACCGGACCGGTCAGACGCATCTCGATCTCCTCCAGCGACCTACCGCGCGTCTCGGGGACGAAGACGATGACGAAGCCGAGACCGACGAGCACCACGATGCTGAACATCCAGAAAGTGCCGTCGTTACCGATCGCGTCGATCACGTCTTTGAACGTCTTCGTCACGATGAACGTGCAGAACCAGTTGAACGCCGTGACGATGCTGGCGGCGGATCCGCGCACCTTGGCCGGCAAAATCTCGCCCATCATCAGCCACGGTATCGGGCCGAAACCGAGGGAGAAACCGATGATGTAAACGATGAAGCTGGCCAACGGTAGCCAACCGATCGGGTCGACGTCGAAGCCCGTCTTCTTCAGGTGGAAGAACACGCCGAGCGCGACCAAACTGACGATCATCGACACCGAACTGACGTAGAGAAGGATCTTTCTCCCGAGCCTGTCGATCAGCATCGTCGCCATGAACGTCGAGAGAAAGTTGACGATGCCGACGATGATGGTACTGATGTTCTTGTCGATCGTGCTGCCGGCGCTCTGCGAATGACGGGAAATTGAGGGAAAAGTTCGACGACTCGCGCCGCCGCGTCGCGTCGCCACGCGCGCTTACCTGGAATATGTCGACGGTGTAGAATATGACGGCGTTGATGCCCGACATTTGTTGGAAAAACATGAGGCCGAGGGAGATGAAGAGCGGCTTCGCGTAGCTCTTCTTCAGCAACTCCTTCAGGGCACCCCGCGACGCGGTTCTCTCGCTCTCGACGTGGGTCTTCTCGACGGCGGCCAGCTCGGCCGACACGTCCGTACGCTTGCCGCGCAACCACTGCAACGACCTGCGCGCCTTGTCCGCGTTACCCTTGGAGATGAACCATCTGGGTGTTTCCGGAATGAGGAACATGAGGATCATGAAGGGCACCGGTATGGAGGCGCCGAGAAACGCCAGGTTCGACCAGTCCAGGTACATCCCGGCGACGAAACAGACGAGGATACCTGCGGCACGAAAAGCACGGAACGACGTATTATCAGGGGAGGGTGGTGCGGGTGGTGCGGGTCGCGCGAACCATCCGACGCCGCGAACGGTCGCCACGCTCACCTATGTTCCCGAAGGCCGTTGGCAACAGTCCCAGGGTACCGCGAACCTCCGGCTGTATCGTCTCGCCGAGATAAACGGGCAGCGACAACGAGGCGATGCCGACGCAGAATCCGGTCAGAGCCCGTCCGGCGAGTACCATATTGAAGTTGGTGGCCAACGCGATCAGGATCCAAGCTGCGGAACGAAGAAGAGATCAGACCGTTTCGATCAGATTGGCAATCGGTGTCGGTCGATCGTCGAGTTAAAAAATCGGTCGCCGATCGAACCGAAGAAATCGAAGGCCGGAACCCCGGCCCGCACGCGTAACTCTCGTGTGCGCGGGAACAGACGGATCGTTTCGTTTATCGCGGTGCGATTATTACAGGTGCGCGAGTGCGCCTGTGCGTTTACTCGTACGGTTCCCTCGGATCTTCATGGCTATCGAAGGCAAACAATGCCGGTAAGCGCGAGTAATTAACCTCCATCAATAATTGGTATAACGACGCAACGGAGACTCGCAACGTAACGTTCCTAAACACTCGCATTGCCTTGAGCCGTTACGTAGCCCATCCGTCGATAAACGCGTACACGTACGTACATGTTTATAAATATATTTATATACGTACGTTATAAATCGCCTATCGCGTATCGCGTATATACACGCGAGTTACGCTTCGGGGAGACGCGATCGGATTTACGTAAGGATCGGCGCGCGGTATTAGCGCAGGCTTACCGGCGGAGAACGGCGCCCCCGTAGCCAGAATGGTATTTCGCCTGCCCAGGTACTCGATGAGAGGACCGCCGATTACTCCTCCCAGCAGGGCGCTCAGCGGCATGATTCCAGCGACCCACGATTCCTGAAACGAGCGAAAAAATTGGTAAACGTCGTCGACGCTCCGTTCGAATCTCGGGGTACCCCGGGTAACGTAGCGTTTGGCTGCTCCCAAAATTTTCGTACGATGACGTACGATTGCAGCCTCGTAGGGTTTGCGAAATCTGCGATACCGCGAATCTCGCGCGACTTTCTAAAAACTGTCGTCCCGCGTTCCGAAATCTCGAATTTATCGAAACGAGGTACGGCGAGAGACCGAGTGAGAGGCGGCCAGCCTCGTCGTCGTCGTCGTCGTCGTCGTCGTCGCCGTCGCCGTCGCCGACGCCGACGTCGTCGTCGTCGTATTTCGCCAACGATCAGCGACGAGGCGAGCGAAGCTGGAGCGAGCGCGCGGACTCGTTACCGCTTTAATAGAGACGGGCCGGACGATCGCGACGATGACGCGCGCCGCGGGTTCAAAGTTTGAAACGATCGCCATCTCGTTGCCGCGCGTACGAACAACAACGATCGCGGCTCGTGCAACGCAACGATCCCAATCCATTCGGATCAATTGACCGTTTTATACGGCGACGCGATCGACGTCGCCGGCGCAATTGTTCGCCGCGACGCGCGTCCTCCAGTCGTCGTCGTCGTTCCCGAGAGAAACGTTCGTAATATCACCGTCGGCTCGTTTGCCCGACGTACCCCCCGTCCCCCGGTTCCCCGGAATAAAAAAAAATACCGCGTCCCCCGCGTACCTTGTCCGTCGTCATCTCCAGGCTCGTCTCGTTCTTCATCGTCAGGAGAGCCGGCGACGTGTAGGAACTGGAGAAACCAACCACCATGGAACCGATGGAGACGGAAAGGGCGGCCAGTATCTGAAAGAAGAGACGATCGAGAATCGTTACCAAAGCTCGTGTTCTCCGCGATGCGCGCGCGTCGCGCTCCAAACGTTTCCCGTCGTCGCGCAACTTCGTATTCTCCCGCGGGAGCGAGACTAGGAGAGATCGCGGAGGGAGGAGCGGTACCTGGCTGAAGGTGCATTTCGCTTTCGGCGCGTTCCCCGGCACTTCTATGTTGATGTGGGTATCCGCTCTCATGAGGATCTTCATGACGAAAACTTTTTGGCCGACTATTTTGACGAACTCGACGCGATCCACGCGTACACCGTCGCGTTATATCTTTACACTCGTCCGCCCGTACGCGAGTCCTGCCGATCCTTCCTGCGAAGGATCACCGATATTCCCGTCTCGTTTTTCCTCGTCGCGGAAACAGCGATTAGCCCCACGGGTTATTCGTCGCGGTTATTCGTCTCGAGTACTCTCGCGCTCGTCTCGTACGCTTCTCTCGCGAATGGACAATAATCGATACTCAACGAAGATTTCAATTGACGCGCCACGACGTTGCGATCATCAGCTATCGATACTTTATCGGCTCCCGATCCGCGTACTCTCTCCGTATATATACACGAAACGGCGTTGTTGGGGACCCGTCTCCTCCTGCTCCTCCCCTCCTCCTCCACCTCCTCCTCCTCCTCCTCCTCCTCCTCCTCTTCGTCCTCGTCCTCCGCCTCCTCGCCTTTTCTATCCCTATAAACCGGACCTCCTCCCCGACCCGTCGTCGCGCGGGCCTTCCTAGTTAGTAGTCCCGATCGCGCGAACCCCTCCCCGTATCTGCGCGCGGCCTGTCTTCCGTACGCGAGTACAAAGAGCACCGCGCGAGGGGATCGCGGCGGCGGCGGCGGCCGGGGGGTACCGGAGATCGATGGGCCGAAAAATTTGACGCTCGTTTACCACCTCCGATTGTAAGCCGCGTCGCGTGTCCGTCACCGCCACTGTACGATTCCTACGTTCCTCGCGCGCGCGCGCGCGCGGGAAGGAAGCGACGAAAGGTGGAAAATTCCGAAAAGTTCGAGCTTTATGAACTATCGCCTCCTCCGACAGATTTTATCGCCAATATCGCTGATCAAAGCTACGATCCTTTTCTCGGTGGGGAAAATTCGCGAGCGTTTCCAGCTACCGCGAAGCACCCGAAAGATTCGCTTCCAAAGACCTTTCTCGCGGCGACGGCGATCGAGGAACGGTGATGGGGAGAGAGAGAGAGAGATACGTGGAAATCATCGATGCTCGAGTATTTTCGGGGACGCGGTTGATCGAATCGAAAATATTTGCCTCGCGGTGGTTCTGGCGGAAGAGATACGTTTGTTTTCCGCCGCGGCGCATCGTCCTCGCGGTCCTTCGCGACGCGCAAATACGAGTCGGGGAGATGGTCGCGGCGCGTATCACCGCCGTTCGATCGGAAAACGCTGCTATCGTAAATTTGACGTTTTACGTAATCGATTTTCGTCTAACCTTCGCCGGTACAGTCGCGCACACCCGTAATCGCGCCGAGTACACGCGCGGTGCACGAGCGCGGAAAAGACGACGACGACGGAGGGAGGAAGGGAGGGAGGGAGAGACGCGGACAGAGAAGAAAAAAACATCGCGATCCGCGAGACTATGCACGCTCTCCGGGTCGCGTTCGCGATCGGTTCTCGTAAATTGTTCCCAAAGGTGTCGCGGACCCGCGCGTGCCCCGGGGCGGTCGGTCAGGCTAGTCGCCGCAATTGGCTTCCATTCGTTTTTTTTCTTTTAAAGACAAAACGCGAGACGCCCGACGGTCGCGTATTCGTTTCGCGCACTTTCGGTATTCGCAACCGGTTCGCGTTCGGCAATGAAACGAAGAAAAAGAAAAGCAACGAAAAAATTAAGCAAACAAGAATAGATCTTGCCCGCGTCGACGAAACGATTCTCGGGGCATCGCGCGCGCGCGCGCCACGTTTTTCCGTTCCCGTCGACGTGCTTCGCTCTCTTACGTAACGGCGCGACGACACCGCGGATCGCTGCCACCTCGCCGGTTGCGAATCGCAATTACTTCTCGTCCTTCGATGCGGCGGCGTCTTCGTCGTCGTCGTCGTCGTCGTCGTCGTCGTCGTCGTCGTTTCCTCGGCGTACCTATATCATTTTTCCACGCGATTCCGCGAAATTTTCGCCGCGTCTTTCGAGTAGACGAGTCGACCGACGGGCTCGGCCCGAACCGATTACCCCGATGCCGCGAGGCCGGTCCCCGCAGCGGGCGAAATTATTTCGGTCGCGGCTGCGAAAGACAGGTTTTCGCGCGTAGATCGGAGCCGCAGGGGGATTCCCGGTAGCGCGTTTCGGATAGTACGCCCGGGGGCACACGGGAGCGTGCAATTTCCGCCGTCCTCGCGGTCGAAAAAACTCCCCGAGGTTGAAGGCTCTCGGTCCTCGAGCGAGCGAGCGAGAGGAAGAGTCGACAGCCGTTCGCGGCGACCGAGAAGGAGACGCGCGAGATATAATAATCCCGTTGTCGCCGCGCGTCGACGTTTCCGACATCATTCGCTCGGCTCAGCGATCGTTCGGTAAAATCGGCCGCTCGCTTCCGCGATCAGCGATTTTGCCCTCTACCGTTTCACCCTTGGTTTCTCCTCTCCTCGTAAAATTCGCCGACGCTCTCGTTCGCCGCGTCGAAAAAATCGGGTCCGCGATGCCATTTCTACTCCACGTTCGTCGCAGGATCGTCGGAGGAGAAAAGCTCGTCGCGTCTTATCCTTGCGCGCGCGCGGAGTTCTCGCGGCTGACCGTATCGCCGCCTTACTACTCGCGAACCACCGCCACCGCGCCACCGCGCTCGTCGTCGTTTCGGAACCACCGAGGCTCCGACGATCCGTCCGAACGATCCAGACGCGGCGGCGAGGACCACGCGCTTCAACGGTCCCCGGAAAACGGATGCTGCCCCCCGCGCTCGCGGCTCTCGGTACGAGGTCGCCTGCGACCTTCGTCGCGTCGACGACGCCGAATACGCGGCACCCGAGCCCATTGAATCGAGGATGGTACGTAACGAGGGAGACGAATCGCGCGCGCCCGCCCGCGTTAGCACCTGGCGCGTTTCCCCGATTCAAACGGTTTTTCTTCGCCACTTCGTAATTGGCCGTGACGCAAGTCGCGCATCGGGTGAATGGCGCGTAATTGGCGGTGATAATCGAACGATCGATCGATACGGCGAGGGAGAGAGAGAGAGAGAGAGAGAGAGAGACGGAGACGAACGCCGCGTCTCGATATTTATTTTGCGCGTCGTTTTTGAGGGGAAGAAAAATCGAACGCTCGTTACCGAGAAGAAACGTAAACAGCGGTGGGGAAAAGCGATAATCGAAAGACGTCACGAGGCGAGTTTATCTATCGGGATTGCGCGACCTGACCTTTTTGCTTCGAAACGTCGCGCGTCGACCTCGTTGATCTCTCTCGCTCTCCGGGCACGTTTATCCGCGGCTCGAACGAGTCCGACTCCGCTGCCCTCCGTTCGAGAATCGGGGGGAGTCGCGCCGCGTCAACGATCTCGTAGTCTCCTTACCTGAGTCCAGTAATACGTCGAGACCATCGGCTGCGGCTCCTTCTGGAACTGATACGTTAGGTAGGGTGGCTTCGTCGGCGTCTGACCGCCCCGCAGCTCCTGCGCGTCCATCAGGGCGTCTCGATCGTGCTCGACGAGTAAACGATCGAACTGCTTGTACCGGGGGTCGGCCGATTCCTCGTCCTCGTCCTCGTCCTCGTCCCCGAGCTCGGTTCCCCGTCCGCTCGCGTTCGCGGCGGTCTTCACCCCGCCGGTGGGATCCCTGCGACGAGCCTCCTCGTCGTTCGCGGCGGCGGCGGCGTCGTCGTCGTCGTCGTCGCCGTTGTACGGTATCCTCAGCTGGGCTTTGCCGAGGGCCTGGTTTTGATTTCTCAAGTTCTCCGCATAGTAGTGCGGCCGCTCGAGCTGATGATTGCGATGCTGGTGATCCGGCGAGGGAAGCGGCGAGTCCTTCTCGACGAAGCTCGGCGACGTCGTCCCGTCCACCGCCACCGTCAGCGTCAGCTGACTGTTGAACGGGCTCGCGTTCGTCACGAGCGTAGAATTCGAGGCGCAGTCGGAGACGAGGCTCGAGCTCGTCGTTCCCGTTCGCGGGATCGTCGTTGGCACCCTCGCGTACTGGCCCGGTCCGGCGTGCTTCTCCTGAAACAGAAACGGGGCCCGGCGGGTGATGAGAGGGAAACGCGAGAAATCGAACGGAAAAAAGAAGCAGAGAAGAAGAAGAAAACGAACGAAGGACCGCGACGAAGGAAAACGACGACGAGTAATGGCCAGCCGCTCGCCCACGCTCGTTTCGCTCCTGTTGCGCCTCGATCGATCGCGCTCTTCCTCCTCCTCCTCCTCCTCCTCCTCCTCCGACGCCTCTTACCGCCTTCGTACGCGTACGCGTCTTTTTGATCCGCGGCGGTATCGATCGGGGTCCTTGGTAACGAGACTGCGATTTCCGCACGAGGAACGCCGCTCTCCCGTTTCCATCGTTTATATACGCGCGCTTTTATCAAAATCGGACCGAACGTTGTTATTGGAGCGCGTTGCGATTAAACAACGACGAAGACCTCGGGGTTCGAACGCCCGCGAGATCGGACGGTGGAGCATCGCCGCGCTCCTCGGAACACCGATTGCGATAACCCTTGCCGCGACCCGGTTACCCGCACTTTGTTCGGTAGAAACACGAGCTCGTTCACGATTCCTCGTCATGATCATCATCCTCCCGCGCGGTTCTCCAGCGACGACGAACCGCGCGAGCGTTACCGTTGTTCCCCGACCCACGGAAAACCCCTGACCCCCCCCCCCCCCCCCACCCGTGTCGCGTCGCGACGGCCGCGGCGAGGATGGGAAAGAAATGAAAAGAAATGAAAAGAAAAGAAAAGAAAAGAAAAGAAAAAAAGAGGAAAGAAAAGAAACACAGTTTTTGAAAACAGATCCGCGTTGCATTCCCCCGAAACTCCGCCGCGTCGATGCCGATGGAACTTTGACAACGCGACGCGCAGGGCAAGGAGCTCGAAACGGATCAAGCGGGTCAACCTTCTTCTCAGACTTCGATCCGCGCAAATATCACGACCGCGAAAACTGTTCTCCTCGACGCTATCTCGTGGAAATTTGTCCGGAGGCTGGAAATCGAGCTGGTGAACGAGTTTCCGTCAGGTCGAACAGCGTTGTCGCGCGATGCTTCCGGATAGGACCGAATTTTCGACCGTTCGTTGCCAACGTAGTACTACGAAGTTATCAGCTTTAACTAGATTTCTCTGGATACTTTACGTTTACGACTGTAAAAATGTAAGCAGCGTCGCGGACGCTTAAATTCGCCAAACATCGTTTCCGGCAGCCGCGCTCCGTTGTTATCGTTATTCGCAGTTATACGACATTGAAAACATCGGATCTCGAGATTCTTATTCAGTCGAGTAAAAGTGGGTATGGTCGGGGTCAGCGGTGACAACCCCCTCCCCCTGGGATCGACGCCGCGATCCCCGAGCTCGTCCGTCCTCTCGCGCGGACGGACGAGAGAAAAAGCGACGAGCGGTACATACGATCGCGCATTATCGAGCCTTCCTCCGAGCAATCGAGGCGGAAGTCGAAATATTGGAACGACGAGGGAGAGAGAGAGAGAGAGAGAGAGAGAGAGAGAGAGAGAGAGAGAGAGAGAGAGAGAGAGACCCGCGCGTCCCGTAACCGCGTCGAAATGTCAAGGTCGGTGCGCACGCGCGACGCCCGCTGCACCGTAAGCCGCGCGATGCGAAACGCGGTAGTTCTCGATTCCGTAACTTTCGATAACCGCGTTGGAAAATTTCATCCGAATCGGACGTACGCGAGTTCGTCGTATCATCAAGGACGATCCGCCGTTGTCTCGAAATTACGACGCGCGACGACGAGGCAAACAAGATAGAGCCGCCGGCATCGCGGACGTGCGACGCGCGATCCCCGTCGCAGTCTCGACGAATCGCGGATGCAGTTTCGCGGGTGCGGAACGGTTCCGAGTCCGGCGTCGCGGTACGTCGCGACGAGTCGGAATGCGACGATATCGGAGATCGAGGGTGTCCCGGTATTAGCCCGTCATTTTTTCCGCGCCGGACGCGAACCACGTCGAAGATCCGCGTCGACGAGCCTCGAGGCATTTTTTCTCGATTATTCTCGCTGCCCACGACTTCGTGCTTCTCGTTTTTCGCCTCTCGTTGGTTCGCTTCTTTCTCTCGTACCGCGGTAGTTCCTTCCGTCACGCGAACGATACTCCCGGCTTTGCTTTCTCGACGTAACGAATCTCGGCGTACGCGTCGTCATCGTTCGACAAATATTCGCGTAATTGGCCCGCGCGCGAACGAAAATGCGAACCTGGATACGACGACGCGTCGCGAAACGATTTACGCTCGTCACGCGTAACGCGTCGCATCGCGAGTATATCACCGCGAACGCGTGCCTGCCCCGTAATCGCGGGCATCGGTAACCACGCTGCGCGCTCCTTATCGCTCGTATCTCGCGGTCCTCTCTCTCTCTCTCTTTCTCTCTCGTCGCGCCGCGTCTCGTATATCGGAGAGAGCGAGAGAGAGAACCTCGCCACGCGACCTGCTCGAGCGCCGACCGAGCGGGGAAAGTTCCCGTTTTCCAGATTACGCGCGAGACGCGTTTCGGCCTCTGTCCCCCTCGTCGCGGGACCACTCGATCGAACGGTCCCAGTTTTCGCATAGACGAACGAACGGCAAAGTTTCGTTGCCCGAATCGATCGCTCGCCGCGATCGTAAGCCCCGTAGGAACACTCGCTCGACCAAACGAAACGCGCGTCGATGCTCTTTCGCGGTCGGAGCGCGCGCGCAGCCATCGATCACGTTGCGCGCGATATCCGACTCGGTCGCGAAAATATCGCGCCGCGCGTAACGCGGATAATAGTGACGCGTACGGATCAAATCGGCGACTGTGGCCGACGTAAAAATAGCCTCGGGTCGTCTCGCGTTGCGCCGCGAATTTCTCGCCGCGCGATCGACGAGGCGAGAATAATGACGACGACGACGACGACGAGACGCTCGGTCGCGGCGTTTTCCTCTCCGCGACTAACGGTTCACCGGTAGCCAGCTGACGCGAGCCGCGTGCCGCGATAACTCCGCGCGGACGATCGTGACCGAACGGTTCGGAAACGAACACCCCGTATAACGCCGAGTCTCGATAACGACGTCGCGTGTTCGTTTGCGTTGCATCGTCGTCCAACCGCGCAGCCATCGAGGACTATTTTCCAAAGATCGGAAACTCTTCGCCCTCCAGCCGCGATCGAGGCGGTATCTCGCGTCGAGACAGGAGCGATAAGAAAACCAAAAAAAAAAAAACAACAAAAAACGATGGAACAAAATTAGCAAATCGATTAGATACGCGCGGAATATTTCGGAGCCGGGCCATCGGCCTTTGCGACTTTTATCGCGATCGGGCACCGTCGCGCGCGAATATGTTCGTTTTGCAGTCGTACGCCGTAATCGAATCGGACGCTGCTGTTCGAGGCTTGTTTTTTTTTTTTTACTGCCTTCTTTTTTATCTTCTCACGCGACTCCGATTACGCTCGTTCGAGCGACTGCTTCGGTTTTCGCGAACCGTTACGATTGAATTTTCCCCGACGCGGTCTCGTTGAATCTCGATCGAAAGCGTATGGTAAGCTACTGTACCGCAGCGTAGGGCTGCTTCGGATACGTTTCGATCGCGGTACGATTTCTGTACAAATTCCGTTAAAACTGATCGTTGTTCCGAGGCTCGTCGCGTTCGTTTCCCAACGACTTCCTCCGAACTTTCGAGCGTGCCGGCAAAAGAAAAGCGAATTTGTCGCGTCATTTTCGCCACGGCGCCCCGCGGATACCGTCGTAGCGCGTCCTTGGCCGAGAATAGTCGGGAATAAGGCAAAGATAGTGTTTCTCCTCGCAAGGCGGTCCGTCGCGCTCGCGTTACGTAGCAGACGTCGACGATGCGCGTCGTCCGTTATCGGAGTCGGTAAAAAATTTAAGGCAATTCCGGAATCAACGGCGTTGCGAGATTACGAGGAGGCGACAACTATCTCTCGCGCGCCTAGAATCTCTCTCTCTCTCTCTCGTCGCGTTCCCCATTTTCAGCGCGGTTCCCCCGATCGTCGCCGCGACTCTCGCGATTTTCCGGCGGAGGACCCGGCCGCGCGTCGAACGATTCGGACGCGGCCACCCGATAACGACGCGTCATCGATGACTAATCGTAGATGGGGCCTCCGTCGTCTTCGTCTTCGTCTTCGTCGTCGTCGTCGTCGTCGTCGTCACGGGAGGATCGGGCGACGGGACGGAGGGGGCAAGAGTTCGCGGCCGTGAAGGCGCCCGGCTACTCCGCGCGCAAGCGCTCCTCGACCGGACAACGGAGCCGTTTCGAAGTGCGCTGCTAGTGGAACTTTCCAGACGGCAAAACTCGATACGGCAGGAATCAGCCTGACCGTAAGTTGCGCGTATGACACGCGTCGCGCGATCGACGTTGCGGCGAGGCGGAGAAAACGCGTTCGCGGGTACCGATCGCGAGTGTGTCTCTTTGCACGCGTACGAATAGAAAACGGAACGACTTCTCGTCCGTACGCGTGTTTTAACGGGCGGAAAAGTTCTACGCAACGTCGTCGTCGTCGTCGTCGTCGTCGATTTACGTTACCTTGGACCTGTTGGCGAACATCAGGCAGACGGGCCATGGCTGAAGCATCTGTCTGCGTTGCGAGGAGTTCGAAGAGGACGACGAGGACGACATCGTCTCGTTGTTGGGGGTGGTGTTGGTGTCGCCGCTGCGTACGACGCGTTCCTCTTCTTCTTCTTCTTCTTCTTCTTCTTCCTCTTCCTCTTCCTCTTCCTCTTCCTCTTCCTCTTCCTCTTCCTCTTCCTCTACCTCCTCCTCCTCCTTCTCCCTGTGCTCTCGCGTGTGTTCGTTCGCCTCCTTTCTCCGCCGAACGATCGTCCAAAAGTCGCGCGACTCGCGTCGCTGTTATCGCGATATAAGGGACGATCGAGGACGATTCCTTTACCGTTATCCTTTACGCCGCGTACCCGAATCACTTATCTCCTCCGAAGGGGCTCCTCTCGATGCACGTAGGAAACTTTCCACGCAGGCGCACGGTGGCCAAGGATGACGGGCGATACTCTCCGTGCCCGTGCGTCGCCGTCGCCGTCGTCGTCGTCTTCTTCTTCTTCTTCGGTGTTGTCGTCGTTGCTGCCGTCAACAACGAGAACAAATATATCCGGGCGATCGTGGGTCGGGTTACGTTCACGACCACCGGGCTTACGATTCGCGGCTGGAAGCGATCACGCGCGAGGATCAAACTCGAGGGATTCCCGGCAAAAGTTGCGCGTGCGTCTCGGTTTCGGGAAATCGCGAATGCGAGCGCGAAATTGTCACGATCGATGATTATCGTACCGCGCGATCGCGGACATAAAAATATGAATGCTTTGTGTTTTGGACTTTTGATAATCAGATCGCGGGGTATGTGTCTTTTATATACCTACACGCTAGGCTGGACTCGAGGCTCCGCCCCGTCGTTTTCGCGCGCGGTGGGGGACGACCGTCGGTCGTGCATGCGCTGCCGTGTGCGATTTTTATTTAAGGAACCTTTCCGTCTCGCGAACGAGCGATGTTGCGCGTAGTTGGGTGTCCGCTACGACGTATACCCTACCCATCTACCTACCTACCTACCTACCAGGCTCCTGCGTCGTACGAGACACGCGGCATGATAGCTACCTCGCGGTGGTCCCGCGGCGAAGGAACCTCCGAAATACTCGGACGACTTCCGGAAAATCGCGGACGCGTATCCTCGATCGCGCGCGCGCTAGTTTTTATTTTTATTTTTATTTTCTTCGTCTCGTTTACCGATCCTCCTCTCCTTCGTCCGAACGAACGGAGGGGCATCGTAGACGAGTCTCGCTCCCGCACCGGCGATGCGCGCCTACGTCCGGTGAAAAGTTTGCCGGCGATCGCGCGCGCGCGCCTCCGCTACCGCGACAAACTTTGCCGTTTTTCCTCGCATTTTTTTGTTCCTCCTCTCGTTCTATTGCGAACGACGGGGGTCGCCCTCTGCGTCAATCGAGCTCCCCCTACCCCGCCGATGTCGACGAGCGACGTCCCAACGTCTCGGCTCCGATGGCTCGTCGATCGATGGACCGACGCGCGAACCGCGCCGGAGGGGTGCTCGAGGGGGTGCCCCGCTCGCCCGTCCGTGAAACGGGCGAATCGCACGGTCGTTCGCGTCCTCGAGGTGGCGAGCGACGGGAATCATCGTCTCGCTCGTAGAAAACAGTCGCGGGGACCGTTACCTGGTGCCCCCGCGCAGCCATCGCCCGCGATTTGTTTGTCGTTCGGCTCTCCTCTATCTCTACCTCCTCTCTCGCGTAACGGAGCGCCGTCGTCTAGCCGTTGTTGTTATTCCGTTTCTCCTTCAGTCGACCGATGCGGCACGCGCGGGGCGAGGCGAGAGGAACAAACACACGCGAGTGCATCTCGCGCGGGGGTTGCGAGTCGGTATTCTCCGTAATCGCGAATCGTCGATCCCGACGAACGCGGGAATTCTCCCGTCGTCTCGCCGACCAGCACTCGTCGGCTAACCGAGGGCTCGAAACGTCGATCACGCGGAGGCACGGCGGCGTCTCCCGGTAACGGCATCGCGCGCGAACGGTCGCGGTAGCAAGAGTAGCGGCGGCGGCGGCGGCGGCGGCGGCTCGAGGTATCCTTTTCACGGTCGAGCAACAGGTGTCCGCCGCTCGACCCGGACTACTCGCCTCGTCGCGGCGTTCGGCTTCGTTTTCCGATCGTACGAGCGGAGAGAACGAAAAACGATATTCCTCGCTCCTTCGTCGGAGGACGAGAGGAGCGCGTTCCGCTCGACGCGCCCTATCGCGTTCCGAAGCACTTTCCGGGAGAAAAGAAAATAAAGGGTCGCTCGCGTGTTCGCGGGAACGTTCGCGTAGCCGATCACCGATCACCGATCCCCGAGCCCCGACCACCGATCGCCGATCGCGCGACTGCGAGGGAGGAGTCTCCCTCGCTCCGCTTTATAACGGGATCGTTGCCCGTACGGCTCGATGATATCCCCGGGCTCATCGAAATTTGTCACCGTCGTAATAAAGTCGATTGCGTCAACGCTTCGCGATTGTTACCAGCCGGGGTAATCCGCGTCCCGGTGATCGTTTCATCGAGAAACGCGCGCGAACGAGAGGCCGGACATTTCGACGCGGAGCAACGGAAAACGAACGGAATTATCGAATCGTTCGCGTTTTTTTCGCGCCTCTATCATCGGTCGTGCGAGTGATAATTACGCGGCCGAACCGGAAACATTTCTCATCTTTCGTCGCGGAACCACTACGAACACTCCGCGTCGCGAGGAGGCGATAAGATTCTCCGCGAAACGATTTCCCCCTCCCCGCCTGTTACCGGGCTTCGCGGTCGCGATCGGGAAAACGGACAAACGAACGAGGAACGAATCGCCACGGATCGGATAAAAACGAGGGTGGCGCGCGCCGAGGACGTTTGAAAAAGCGAGACGCCCGAACAACCAAAACGACAACGACGACGACGACGACGACGACGACGACGACGACGACGACGACGACGACAACAACGCGATTCGGCTCGCGACGCGGCGCATCGGCGTGTTCGCAAATTCGTCACGTTCGCTTTATCGTCGTCGCCGTCGGGGAAATTTCCGATCTCTTTATTGACTCGACGCTGATCGCTCGTGGCTCGCAATCAGTAGTTTTATTGCCTCTGGCACGCGCCGCCGTAGTCTCGGCGGATTCACGGATCCGAAGGAATCACCGTCGCGTCGCGGAACCATGCCGCGATCACACCTCGGCTGCCGATACAGCGGCGATACGAGCACGTGATAATTCCTCGTACGTAATCGCGCCGCGTATCGTCGCGGCTGCTCTTTTTTTTTTTTTTTTTCTCGCTTCGGTCTCGTAAACGGGCAACCGCCTGCCACGGAATCCATCCGCGAGCCCTTTCGATCGCGCCACTTTTCTCCTTCCTCCCAAACACCGTTCGGCCGTTGGTCGAGCACTCGATTTCGTCGCGGTTTCCAGACGCCGCAACATCCGCGGAACGATTCTCGTCCCGACCGCGATCGTCGGGCGCCGCGCGGCAGGTTTTCCCGCGAGGCGCGAGGATCCGCGTTTTCCGCGAAACTCGAATACGGACAGCCGCGAAGGCTCGAGCACTTCGCTCGGATCCGCGCGAAACGAAGAGACGCGGGTAACCGTTTTTATTTACTCGAGCTGTCGTCGTCGTCGTCGTCGTCGTCGTCGTCGTCGTCACCATAAAACACCGGGAACACGTGGCTTTCCGTGTTTGCGCGTTCGGTGATGTAAGACCGTAGTGATTCCGAGTTGGTCGGGTAAAGATTAGAGGGGGGAGAAAAAGAATAAAACGCCTCCGAGTTGCACGCCGCTGATCTCGCGAACGAAAGAGGTCTCCTTTTTTTTTTTTGTTGAAAAAAGTCAACCGCATTCGCGTCCCCGTGCAACGAGAGAACGTTTATTTTTAGGTCTCCTCATCGACGCGGAGCGCGTGGGAGTATTTTTATTTTACCTTCGCGTGTAACCTTTATGCACGCTTCGCCGTCCGAAACGTAATAAAAATTTATAGCGTTGCAGGATTGCGCCGGTAACAAAAGAGGAAACGACTCGTTTTCTTCGAAGCGGTCGCGTAATGTCGAGACGCGGCGCTTCGGTATGCCGCGGATAGATTCGCGCTCTCGATTGATTATTTTTTTTTTTCTTTCACAAACAAAGCCGCGATTTTGTAGTACGCGCGCGCGTTTCGTATTTACCGCTGCGCTATACTTCTCGTTTGTCGCCTCGGCTGATTGATTGCCCAATTAAACGTCTACGCTCTCCGGTTCGTTCCTCGAGTAGATACGAATCGGACGCGTTGTTCGTCCTTTCTACAGTCTTATCACGTCTGTCTGGGAAAGCGTGAAAAAAAAAAACAGAAAAAAAATCGCGCATCCGCGACAAACGAGAGACGCGCGCGTACATATTTGCCCGGACGGCGTATTTTCGTCGCGTTTATTTTTTATTTTCATTTTCGATTCGCCCACAAAAAGCATTTTCCTCGCAATTTACGAGAATCGCGTCGAACGAAAGGAGTCTTCGCGCGCGGTGATCGTTCGAGATGTTTCGTCGTCTCGCGAGCGTACCAGAGCGACGCGATCACCGCGCAGGTACGTGAAAACGATCCGCGATCGTGACGATTTCCATATTTTAAACGGTCTTATCGCCCCACCGTTTATTGCCCGTACGCGTGAAACGCGAGGCAATCAACGGCACAATAAAACATATCCGTGCGCAATCTAATCTGCGAAACGAGATTATCCGTTCATTATCCGGGGAAGCTAATGGTAATTACGAGCTCTCGACTTATTATTCGTTTCGTTCGCCTCGCCCTTTCAGCTGGCGCGATGCAATATCGGCCGTATCATCGTATCGCGCATACTATATCGAGCGACCGGTTTTTCGTTATCCCCGTTTACAACCGCGTATCAGCGCGATATCCGGCGAGCTTACCCTTTCCACCCGATGTAACGCGCGGTATCCGCAAAAACGACGCCTCGCTTTCGCGCGAACCCCCAGGATCTCGTTTCGTTCGCGTCTCATCCTCACCCGCGAGATATTGCCGAGTACAGAGACGAGCTTTTCGAAATTTCCACGAAGCAACGGCTTCCTCGGACGTCGAGGCTTCGAACAGGGCGAGCAACGCGGCTGCACGCATCCCCGTATCGCTACCATTATTATTTCTCTGTCTCTCTCTCTCTCTCTCTCTCTCTCTCTCTCTCTCTCTCTCTCTCTCTCTCTCTCTCTCGGTGATCCCCTTTGGCCCGCCGTCTCGAAAGGAGGCCGTCGACGCGACGCAAAGGAATAATACCAGCTCTCGATGCTTCTCCGTGCCTCGTTCGTCGATACGTACGCGGTCAATTATTATCACTCGCGGCGTCCGATGACGAGCCTTCGCGACAACGCGAGCCCCCCTCGAAGAGGTTAACCCGAGGTCGCGTCGCGCGGTACCGTCAAATTGATCGATGGCGGAAGGAGAAGAAAGAAAGAAGAAAAAAAAAAACACGAAGACGCCGATGCCGTAGCCAATAGGCTCGCCTCGAGTTTTACCAATCGCGTACGCTCGCGATCCGGTGCGATGCGACTACCGCGAGTCTCTCGCGTAGTGGAACTTTACCGGATCGCGCGCCGAACCGTGCCCGCGAGCACGTCTCTCTCGGCCCTTTCTCGGCCTTTCGCTCGACGACATTTTTTTCCAAGATCTCGTGCCGCGCGGGCTTCCCGACCCGCGGGAACCCCCGAGTCGCCTCGCCCCCCTTCCCTCGGACGAAAAAAAAAAGAAAAAAAAATGAATCGAAATCGCAACCGACCAGCGCGTCGAATCGAATTGTAAAGCGCGTCGCGCGGTAAGCGAAATTGCGACGTCGCCCGATATCGGATTACCGCTGACGCGCGATCCGCGCGCCCGATGTCGCAACGGACCCGTACGCGCGTGCGTGCGTGCGTGCACGTAGGTATGCCAGGACGAGGCGGGAAAGCTACGTTTTCCTGGGGTAACGTCTCCGTACCGACGACCCGCGTAATTTTCGTTCGGCAATCGGAGGAACTTGGAGCTGCGCGTAACCCTTCGTTTGTTTTCCTCTTTCAGACGCCTGCCTCCGATGCCAAGCCGAGAGCAAGAAAGACTTTTACGGGAAGCAGGACTGCGTCGTCGTTTGGGGCGAGTGCAACCACTCGTTTCATTACTGCTGCATGTCCCTGTGGGTGAAGCAGAACAACAGGTGTCCGCTCTGCCAGCAGGAGTGGTCCATCCAACGAATGGGAAAATAATCACCGACCGACGGAGCGATCGTATCGCGACTCTCCCGCGGCCTCGAGCGACGCTCGTTCCGAGCCCCCGATACGTTTTCCCGCCCAGCCCGAGATCCTCTTCGACCGCGCGACCTGCTGCCAGCTACCCGCACACGGTCGACGACGAGGTCGATTAGGCGCGGATCTCTCGAATTGTTTTGCAATAAATATCGTCGTTTTCGACGCTGCGTTCGATCCTGTTCGTCCGCCCCTCGAACGATCCTCGCGCCCGTGAATTTTCCGAATTTTCCAGGAAGACGAACGGTAGCCTAAGAATGTCCGTCTAGCCGTGACACATCCGTGGTCTCGGTCCCGCGCTCCAGCCTCCACCGGCGTCGCGAGCTTTTCGGGACAACGATGCCGAGATCTTCTCCACGGAACACGCCGGAATCGACGGGGCATCGGATTCCCGCGTTTGGTCGCGCGACGACGGGTATCTATCCGGTATTTGGCAATAGCAGCTGCCTCGACCCCCACCGAGGAGCGTTGCGTCGCCGTACGCGGCGGTGGTCACGCGCGCCGGCAAGCTCGTCGACCGCGTTTCGCGCTCTCGCGCGCCCATCTGACTGCGAAGTAACCGAAAAGCGAGCATCGTGCTCTCCGCCGTAAGTAACGTCTTGCTCGAATATTCTTCGGAGATCTGGAATTCGCAGGCTCGAGCCGAGGGGACGGGGGGGGGGGGGGCGAACCGTTCGTCGTTCCGAGTTCGGTTCCGACGCGGTCCGGTTGGGGGAGCAGAGGAGCCCGCCGACGATCCCGCGTTCGCTGTTACGCGGCGATTCCCTTTGACGGAGCGCGGTACAACGACCCGCCGCGCGTACACGGCCATGCGTCGTTCGCAGGGTGGACCTTCGGTTTCGAGCGAGCTACGGGAACGGACGAGGAAGAAGGAGAGATCGATCGAACGTTCGTTTAATTTCGGTAAGGTCAGATTTGACCGAATATCGCCGGTAAGGCACGGCGAGAGATACGTCGAATAGCGAATACGAAAAGGGAGAACGTAGATTGATCGATTGGCGATATTCGAATTACGAGTAAACGATAACTTGGTCGATAGCGAACGAACGAGCCAAAAATCTGAACTTACTAGCTAAAATATTATAACAAATCGTAGTACTCGCGATTTATTGAACGATGAGAGACGGAGAGAGAGAGAGAGAGAGAGCGAGCGGTAAAGTTTTCACGGTCCTTCGCCGATCGATTCCCCTACCCCGAAACCGTTCGCCACGATTGCCCTCGAAAGGATAACGCGCCGACTTGTTTTTTCCTTGCCGGCGGGGGGCGGGTCTTCGCGCGCGATTCATCGGCCTCGAGTGTGTCGCGAACTCGTCAATTTCTCGACAATTTGTTTGCAGCTTTCCGACGTCGCGAATATAAAGGTTAATCGGTGGCGATTCAATCGAGACTGATGTAACGTCGAACGTCGTCTCCGTTCCGCGGCCGGGGCCGGCGAGAGGAGCGAGCAGCTAGAGGCGAGCAGCGAGCAGCCCTGCATCCGCAACCACCAGGACGAAGAGAGGAGGAGAAGCGGGGTAGCGAGCGCGAGATCGCGCCGAGCCGGCGGGACGAGGGCACGGGGGCACGAGCCTCGATGAACGACCATAAAACGTCTCTACGGGACGCGGCGGGGAGGCGAAGGTTACGAGCGGAGGAATTCGCGCGTCACGACCGAGCGGCGGAGGCTCGACCGAGCGGCGAACGAATCGCGACGAGGAGAAAGGCGAACGCGCCCCTCTTTTCCCCCCTTCCGGGCGAACCAAAACCCGCGGCGACGACGGAGATCGTCGTCGCCGCGGCTTCGTTGTTATCATCGTCGTCGTCGTCGTCGTCGTCGTCGTCGTCGTCGCCGGTCGTTTTTGCCGTTACCGTCGTCGTCATCCTCATTATCATCAACGCCTCCGCCGACGATCTCACGGTTACGTACGGGGCGAATCGCGACGCTCGCGAACGAGACGAGCCCCTTTCGCGGCTCAACGATCGCTGCCTCTTCGTCGCCGTGGCCGTTATCGCGTATCGCGGCGAGAGCCACGCTCGGAAACGCTGGACGGCATCGTTTCGACGAAAATAACTCTTTTTAATTGCGCTGCAATCAACGCGAACGTACGCTCGCGATTGCTAGCCACGCGCGCGAGACGGTCGCGTTTCGATAATTCTATTTTCGCGTAGCTCCCCAAAATCGACCGTGTCTCGGCGAAAAATGATCGCGCGACAGCCAAATTTTCAGATTCAACTTCGAAACGAGCGGATTCTCCCGTTTCTCGAACATGAATCTTCGTCCCCTCCTTCGTCACGCAGACGAGCGCATCCGGGTCACGAATGGAAGAGAATCACGGCTACCCGTCTCGTTTTCAGTACACCTAGACTAAACTGCGAGCAGTACGAGAGACGAGCAGTATTAGAGACGATTCGACGACTCGTGAAAACTGATGTAATTCGAACAAAACAAATCTAACGCGAAACGATTATTTTCAGCTTTCTAAAATCTCCCGGCAAAGTTCTGCGAGATCGTTGTACGCTCGCGCGATCGAGGTGAAAGGTATAGTTTCTTTTTCTCTCGTTTTCATCTCCAACTCGGGAAGGAACCTACTCGGTGTACGAGAATGGTTTGCCGAGGCGCCTTGAAAATCGGCTCGTCGTAGATACGTACCCCCGATCCGAAAGATCCACGGTCAACCTCGAGGTCGCGTCAAATTTCGCGAAATCGTCTACTCGCGTCCCCTTTCGACGGGTAAAGTCCGACGAGGTGATCGCGTTCATCCTCGCCGTTTTTCATTCTACCGTCGTCCTTCTACCGAGCTACAGCCTCAGCCGGACGAGATTTACGGACTCGCGCGCCGGGCTCGATGTTTCGGAAGAAGCTCCACGCCTCGACCGCCGGTAAGAGAACCGTCGCGATTCCGCTCTTCGCGACGACGACGACGACGACGACGACGACGACGACGACGACGACGACGAACACGGCTGCGGCGAGGAACAACGGTTACGTCAACGCCCCTCCTCGCGATGCTTTCCGTATGTTTCCGCGAGCATAGGTAACGACGCGATGCGATCGTAAAGTCACGCAAGGTCGCGGCGTTACGACTGTTCGCGGTTTTTTTTCTTCTATTTTTTAATTTTTTAATCGTCATCGTCGTCCATTCTTCTCGCGCGTCCGTCCTCGTCCCCCTCGTCGCGATAGTCGCGTTCGCGTTCGACGGCTGCTGCCGGTCGCACGCGATACCTCCGATTAGTCCGAGACGGCCGACGCGCCTCGGGCCGTCGCCCTCCCCTTCGCCGGAAATTCTCGCAGGATCTAGATTTCGAAGCTGCAGCCTCGTAGGATCCGAAGGCGCGATAAAACGCCGTTTCCCGGCGACTTCGCACGCCGCGGACTCGCGGGAATGGACGAGGATGCGTCGGCTCGCCGCGTTGTTGCGGTGTTGTTTTACGACGAGAGCCGCGTACGACGCCCGTCAGTCGTCGATCGGGTAAATATTTGCATCGCAATCAACCCGACCGTACGTCCGCGCCTCCGCACCTCCGCACCTCGCCGCGACTCCGTCCGATTCCTCGGTAATCCGCGCTTTCGACGCACCTTCCCACCGTCCGTCCGGGGGCCCGACCGCGGGGGCGCGGGAGAGGGGGCGAATCCCTCGGATATCCGGGTAAAAAGCCGCCTGACCAGAAGAGACCGACCGGGACAAGGCGACGAGCGGGGGGCAGAGGCACGCTCGCGGGAGGAACGTCCGGGGGGGTGGGGGGGGGGGGGGGGGGCGGAAAGAAAAAACGGCAGCGGAGAATGCCAAGGCCATCCGGGCCTCGCGCGGAAGGCTCGTCGCGATCGGCGACCAATCGGAGCCGGCCGACTTCGGCTACACCTTTCTTTCGTTGCGAGCGTGTCTCGCGCTTGGTAACAGCCGAGTAATATTGCAAACCGCGAGCTGACGCAATTTTCCCGTGTTCTAGTCAGCTGTTCGTGACGAATCGCGCGGCGCCGCGCACGTGACCCGTGTCACGGCGCGCGTACCACGTACGACGAACCACGAGACTCGAATTATCCGACGATAACTCGACGAATCGTCTTTCGCTGCTCGAACGCTTCTCCCGGCGAGAAGTAAGATGAAAAGAAATCGCGAAAGAAATTGCTCGAGCGTTGCGAATCGATGTTCCCAGTTTTTTTAGAGCAGCCTCGCGAAACGCGCGACTATTCGGAACTCTCGATAATATTTTGTTTCTCCTTCGTAGGAACGACCGACGTCGTTGTCGTTGTCGTGGTCGTGGTCGCGGCGAGGTCGTCCCACCCCACCTGCTGCCCCCGGCGTAGCTGACCATATTCCTTTGCCATTTTTTTTTTTTTTCAATTCTTCCTCGTCGGGGCAGAAAATCATCGAGGTTTGTAGGGCAATCGCGTTACGCGCGTCGCGACGACGTTTCTTTCGTTCCCGTTCGTCGATACAGGCGTCGCGCGCTAACGCGGCAACGCTCGTTATCGAACGCGGCTCGATGACGAAAATCGAAATCTTCGACGCGATATTCCCCGTCGCGCGCGCGTGTCCCGGTGGCGCGAGGGCGATTCCTCCCGTTCGGTTGACAAACCTTCGAGGAAAGATCGACGAGCGAGTAAACATGCGCGCCCGCGTTCGCTCGTAACCTCTAACGTAACGCGGCCGCCCGGCGAAACGACGATGGAACCGATGAATTATTCAGTCGGGTATCGGAGAAGGAGGAAAACGCGAATATTACAAACGAAGAGAATTGTTTTGCTCGCCGGTCCTTGAAAAGTTAAGACTTTCGCAATACGCGTTGCCAATAAAAAATGATTGCCATCGGGGAATTGAAACGCGCAATTTTGTTTGCCGGTTGCGTTGCGCCGCGTCCCTCCGCGGAGGCACGAAGGAGGCTCGCCTCGCGCTATTTGCTCGCGACCAATCGCGGCGCTCCTACGTTAATTCGGTCATTATATTGCACTACTACCGGATCGCCGTCGTCGTCGTCGTCGTCGTCGTCGTCGTCGTCGCCTCGGTGGCACGGAGTTCGCGGAGCGGGGGGGGGGGGGGGGGGACTCGCGGTTACGTCGCGGCCAGGCCCCGAGGTCCACCTTTCACGGGTCCTCGCGCGGACGGGGGGACTCGTAGTTCGTACGCTTATTGTTCGTTTGGAAATTTGCCGAAACAATCTTTCGCCGAGTCATTGCCGATCCATCGACCGACCTCCTCGTCGTCCCCCTTCCGCTCGCGAACGATCCGGCACGAGACACCCGATGAATAGAGGTACTCGCGTCATCGGCTCCCTCCCCTGTCGCTTGCCGTGACCGCGATCGCGATTCCGCGCCTCGTAATTTTCCTATTTCGCTGGAACTAGGAGCTTTGGCGATTTCACGACTCGCGTCCGAAGGTGGTCCCCTCCACCCCGCGCTCGAGAGTTTCTCTAGCTTTTTATTACCCGGCGCCCCGCTCGCCGTCTCTCGAAATCTACCTCGGCGAACCCCGCTTCGCGTCGTTCGACCGCGATGACCGCATCGAATGTACCGGCCTGTCCGGGAAAGGTACGACCCTTTCGTTACGCGTTTGTCGTGCGAATCGCGCGACATCCACGCGTAGTACGTTGTCCCTCTATACGAATACGGCATCTGCCTGGGGTTGGGTACCCCGATGCTGGGATCGAAAATAATTGCAAACGTTTCCAAAACCCGCCGTAATACTTGCGATGTCGATCCACGGCGAAGTCGCGGGGAAATCGACGTTCGCGTAGAGTCGAGCGAGGAAACCGCGAGCGGTCGACCTCGCGTCGCGAAACTTACCGCGGCAGTTAATTGCATCCGGGGCAACGTTCATCTTTACCGTTTCGCGCGTATCGCTCGGTAAGATGATCCCAGCTGTGATTCGAAGACTATCCTTTGGTAGCAACCATCGCCTCGGTTGGTACGACTCGCAATACGTAGAAAGTTTTCTGCGAGGCGACACGCGGATCCGGTAATTGCGAACGGAGCTTGGGCTCTCGTGAAAAAAAAAAAAATTCCACGGCGACGACGACGACGACCGTCGTCGAAGCTGGTCGGATACGGTGGCCGTGCCCCGAAGCTGTCGTCTCCGGCGACAACTTTCGAACGAGGAAGCAAACACCTCTTTGTTATGCTTCCAAAGTTCAATGGGCTGTCGATTATCACGACCACGCGAGTTCTATTCCCCCGTTCGCGCGTGAAGTGCGCGCCGTGTCCTCCGGCTGTTTGTTTGCGCGCCTCTTTTCAGAACCTCGTTAGAACCCCGCGTGACCGCCAGGTACAACGAGAGAGCGCCACGGCAACGTGACGTTGCGCCTGGTACAATGATTCGATAAACCCTGCGGCGCGCTATCCCTATCCTCGACGTTTCATCGCGGCGTGGCTCGGCAAATTCGAAAAAAAAAATTGTTCGTCCGACACGAGACTGCCGAGATTCGTACGTTCGATGTTACGCAATCCCGACGAAACGTGAACCGTACGATTCACGCAATCGTGGGAATCGAATTACGATACTTACGACAGAAACGATCGTACGAGAGAACAATAGAAAAGAAAACGGTGGTCCGCGTTCGAGGGCGAACCGTGTTTTACAACCGATCTCGATATTTTTGGGCATCGTCGTTTATTCCCTCTTATTGTTTTACCGAACACTGGTAGAAAGTACGAGCTCTCGACACAGCGAACCATTTCAACGATTGCCATCGATGTAACGTAGCCACATCGCTCGTCTTCCAAAGTTGCGATGCTCGAGTCTCGATTCGTCGCGTCAGCGATACGGGAATTCGGTTTTGAAACGACTATGTTCCCGCGTTGCCCGGTGAACCACGAGGTTGTCCGGTATCTACCAATCGCAAGCCTCGATTCGTTGGAAAGTAGGATCCTCGTCTTTCGTGCTTCAACGATGTCGGAGTCGTATCGATTCGTATCGATTACTGTCCCCGCACGCTTGCAACATCGACGAGAAATCGCCTTTCGGCGAACGCCGTCGACTTCGACTTATCGATTACGCGCGCGTTGCGAGGTACTACGTGACTCGATCGGCGAATCGGAAATTCCATTAACGATAATCGAGCTCTTTTCGAATTACTTTTGACGCAGTTTGTTTGGTTATTTCTCTTTATTCGCCTGTTACTTATTTGTTCCTTTAACAACTGAGAACATCATTTTGCGACCGATCCTTTAAGAGAATTTCGCTTTGAAATTTCACGTTGCGTTAGAAATGTATATTGAATACGCGAGAGAACGAACGTTTCGAAGTTGGAATACGGCAATTATTTGAAATGAAATGTCAATCGGAGGTGCTTTTCTCTTGACACCTACTTGTTGTTTCATCTGCGTGTCGATATACCACCAGGTGCCTTAAACATCATCGAGTAGCAACAGAGAGAGAACATACAACTCGGACGATCACGAGGCACGTTACATGAATTCCAAGTTTCCTCGTTGATACTGCTCGTGTGAAACAGTATAGGATGATAAAGAGGAGATGGAAATATGACGATCTCGTTTGCTTCCCCAACTATGCAAGGATCTTGCGATAGCTTCACGACGAGGCGAGGTTCGATCCACGATAAGCAAGACGTAGCATTGGATGGATGTACAAGGAGAAGAAAGGGTCGTCGCAAGAAAAAAAGGCACAAGGATGGAATTCGATCGATTCTGCCGGTAAGCACAGGACAATTTGACACGAGGTAAATGCACGCGAATTAAACAGAATATACATATATTGTATGACATTGCAACGGTATTACGTTAGAATTGTCGCAAATTTCATTTAATGTATCCCAATCGTGACGGCGCGATTCATTAACATCGGGCAAGATGCCGCAATCGTGCTTTCTACTCCGATACGTCGTACGCGACATCTTCGAATCTTCTCCTTTCGCGGAGCGACGATATTGCTCCGTATCGTGAAACCTTCCGTCTTCTTGTGCGTTGTATTCTCTTGCCCCTTTCGTCTCACTCCTCTTCTCTCGGTAGTAGACGGAAGCGATGGTTTGGTCGACTATCTCGTTTGACGGGCGCGAAATCGAATTTGGCGTCGTGGCCTGTAGTTTCCCGCGTATTCCTTGTAGTGATCCTTATCCGACGGATGCTCTGCGAGCAACACGAGCAGCTACCCACGTTCGAAATCCAATCACCGGCGCGCCGTGCAGGAAAGCACCATGTTTTTCATTCATAGTTCTTTCGCCAGGTTCGTACGGTTGCATCTGCGATGTTTCGTTTAACGGGATAAAAAAATTTCGCTCATATATTTCCGTGATATACTAAAACGTTACAGGATTGTGCAAAACAATTGATTTGTAAGTTTTAACGAGTCCTTTGCAATACGCAATAATTTCATTTATTATCTCGTGCAATATTTGATCAACCGTCGAATGAATCTTGAACTGTATCACGTTGCAAGCCTGACGCGTTAACTAGCGATCTTCAATTCTTTTATCTTTTCCTTAAATCTCGATTCGCGGGAACGGATGCTCGTACCCTCATATATCCTTCAAGTCTTCGGGGACGTCGTTTTTCGGATGTTTGTTCTCGAAATGTTGCTTGTACGTTTTCGGATCTGGCATTTGCGCCTGTGAAACATATATACAAATCATCGTATGAAAATCATTGCGAGTTGTATCCTCTCTATCGCAACTGTTGCATACAAATTCGCTACAAATCGTGGAGACGATCTGCCCCGCGAGTACATTAGAAAAACATATTTTAACATGGAATTTCATCTATAAAATCAAACGACGAAGCGGCATCGAAACCGACGGACGCGAAACGTGCGTCCAAGTCCGATTCAAACTTAAAGTGATGTTTTTTTTTCGGACTGTTGATCCGAACGATCCATGCTAGTGTATACAGGATCGCGGCACCGCGATCGAGACACGATCTTTCGCTCGATCCTCCGATCGATAGCAAACGCGACACGCGGTAAGAAAGTAATACCGTCGACGGAGATGACGCGTAACCACGTACCTTGCATACGACGCAGACATGAACCAGAGCCTTTTGCGCGGCCTTCTTCTGGTCATTGGCACTGTGTCCTTGCTGTTTCTTTACTTTGGCTGCTTTTTCAGCTGCTTTGGCTTGCGACTGGAGTTTCTGCTGTCCACGGGCCATTCTGAAAACGTTCACCGTTCAGAAATCAGGGAAGAAAGGAACGTTACCCGAGAAATACGGTAACTACAGAAAACACCAGTTCGTACCTGCGTTCTCTTGGACCGAGCGAGAAATAAAAGTAAGCGCTAATTTACGATTCTAACATCGTCGCAAAGAATCTGAATCAACGCCAATCGTGGCAACGTACGTAAATTGACACGTTCGAGCGAACGACCGCGATTAATAAGCGACAGGGTAATCTTTCAACGGAATGTTCATTCGAAAATCGACGATCGATCGAGAAACCGTAGATGCACGGCGTCACGTTTCACGGATGGACAAGCAAGGAAAAGATCACGGTAGCTTTCTCCTTCGGATAACAGGATACGAGAGACGTTGAATCGCAAATCGTCAAACTCACAGGTCAACATCTGGCATCGACGCGGATGAGAATATTTTTTTGGAAACGTATAAATGTGATCAACGTTGAGAAAGTTGATCGGAGAAGATTTCACAGATCGGAGAAACGTCGCGTTTGAATATCGTCCAAAAGCTGGGTACAGCGCGTACTCTCGCCCAAGTTACGAATGACCAGTTAGACATGTGGTGAGTCGTTTATGGCTTACCTGACTAATGCAAAAATGAGCGGTTTTATAAAAGAGATATTTGTATCGGTTGCGAAGAGGCGAATGATTCGGACGTTTCGCAATTTTGACAACTTCACGCTCGTTCCGCGCTCTCTCGCGATTTTTTTCTCAGATTATCAACAACGTCGGAACGACGGTCGGGATATGCCAATGCGGAAAATAGGGTCGAATGAAACGGTACAGTTAACCGATTTCCCAAAGCGATGTATCGAAACGAGTCGAAGAACGGGCACTCGCGCGGGCACTGTGGGCCACTGCTCGGGTTTGCGACGCGCATGGACGCGTACCTTCCCAGATGTTCGGACCGCGCTCGTACGATTAGTTCCGTTCGTTTTCCGCGCCGCGTCGCTGTCGCTTCTTCGATAGGGAGCGATCGCAGCTGAGCGCAGCCACGGCGCCGTTGCCTGTTGCGTCGACTCTCGCTACCTTTATCCCAGGTCATCCACCAATCACGCGCGCGGATATATCCTTTGCACGAATCGCGCCTCGGTCGCCTGCGATATGGCCCAACGAACCACAGCTCGAGTTTCAATGGAACCGACGAATCCCGTTCATGGTTTCGTTGCTACATTTTTAACGAGGTGAAATCGCGTAGTGACTTTCAAATGTTACCCGTATACTCGCATAGAAGTTCGCGCGCGCGCGCGCGCTCGCGTTCCGTCTTCACGTGCATATACGTATGTATACGCGTATATAGAGGGTGACATATCTCGCGCGTAGCACGAACGACGAACGATCTTTTTGTTTCTTCGTCTCCTCGTTTTTCTATTATACCGATGAGCGATGCTCCGCTCGTTCGATGCCAACAAGTGATTCGCTTGTACGGAATGGAGTGTACGGAATCAAGCGTCTCGCGACATTGGTAATTTCAGCCAAGACGCGGGTAAGTTGATTCTGAAAATCAACAAAGGTGATGTACAGTCACAGCACATCTCGTACTCCGAAGCATCTCCGAGCCATTCGACGAGAGTTACGTCGTTCAATTGTCGGGTACGTTTTTTTTTCCTCTTTCCCTCGGATACCTACTCGTGCTCGTCGGGTTCGAGCGGTAGAAGCGCGCGTAATCGGATACCCATCCGTTCACGATCAAACGCAGCTCGCATAAGAGACTTCTCTTCGTGATATACCTAACGAGCAGCTACCTACGGTTCCAACGGGATGGATGCACCGACGACGGGGTGGTCGTTCCGTCCACTCCCCCGCACTCGACGGTCTCGCGTCCGTCGCCCTTTCTTATGCCGCGGACATTTCTGATTGATGAGCGTTGGATCGCTGCCAGGGATGCTGCCAACAGTGTTGACGCCATTTCCCGCAGCGCATAATCAATGCAGCAGGAAAAGTTGCGATTTGCGGGGGCGCGAGTCACGCGGAACGTCGCTGTCTCCGTTCCTTTCGCCACCACCCGTGTCTCCGCGACTCCGATCTCGGCTAGGAGAAATCTTGCACGATGACGACGAGAGAGATCCACGCCTACGCGGGTGGATACGAGCGGGTACGATCACCGCGGTACGGATCGTAGGGTGACCCGACGGGACGTGAAATGGAGTGAAAAATTCTAATATCAGTCCGTGATAAAGAATCAAGCTACGGTAGCACGGGGTGTGCACAGCGTGCAGCGTGCACCGCGCGCGGTTCGTTGAACATAGGTTCGTGTTCGTCGCGTTCATCGGTCAGGAAGATAAAATTTCCACGTGGTCGACTGCTCGCTCGGCTATCGGTTTCTCGCGTCCGCGCGGATTCCTCTCTCGCGAGCGGTATCGTCATCGTCGATCCTTTATCATTCCTACGCCTCGATTCCATTCTCCGTCTGTCGTGTTTGGCGACAGCGCCGCGAATCTTTCGGTCCCCCGCCCCGCGGACGATTTTTCCTACGCGAATCCGGTCGTCCGCGAGAATACATCGAGAATTTGGCCGGCGTCCGCTGGTCCGCGGTCTCGCTACCGCGGATGTCCTCCTCTTCCATAAGGAAACGAGGAGGATATCGAGCGCGCCCTTTTCGCCCCTCGTTCATCCGAATCCGTCGATTGCCCCGGTGTTCGCGAGAGGTGGTTTTCGAACGATGCGCCTCGATCAGCGTTCGGTGGTTCGTAGTTGGCGCGGTTCGCGCGACGTCGAACGAAACCGAATCGCGCCGAGGATAGAATCGCCCTTTCGCGGCGAGGGACGGCGTGGGAGGGTCGTTCGCGTACCCCGTCCGCGTTTCCCGATCAATACGCGGCGCCGCGTGACGTAATCGTCCCTCGCATTTGCGATTGGGCGACGATCGCGCCGCATCCCATTATTTATTGAGACCGCATGAATGGGTGATTTTCGCGGGGGCCCGGACCCGACGACCGGAGTCCTCCGTTCCCCGTCCCCGAATTACGGCTCGCAACGGATCCTCGTCCCCGCCTCGAGGTCGCGAAGAGTTTCTCTGCCGCGGCAGCGACACCCGCGCCCATCAGCGTCGCCGCCGCCGTCGTCGCGAATTCGCCGACTCCCGGCGTACCCGTCGCACGGCTCGACGACTCCGCGACGGTGGCAGTTCCGAGCAGTCCCGCGACTCGTCCTCGAGAGGAATCGAGCGGCGGCGCGTTTTTCGAGGCAGCGCCACCGTCGTCGTCGTCGTCGGCCAACCGACGCCTAAACGCCACCCCGAACGAGCGAGTGCGAGTAGTACTCGCGCAAATCTCCACCGGAGTATGGTGGCCCGGGTCGAGGCCATGCCGTGTCGATGGTCGCGCGGGCGGCCCAGCTTTGACGTAACTCGCGCGTACGAGGCTACGTAAGGAGCGCGAGGTGTTCGGAGCGAGTAGACCGAATAGGCGACGGGTAAAACGAGACGAGATCCGCGGTGCGAGGTTCGCGGATCGTACGCGGCGGTGATCGGGGGTAGAACGTTTCGCGCGAATAGACGTGTAACGTCGGAGGTAGAAGAGGAGACGAAGGAGGGGAGGCCACGTCGTTCGTTTTAACGGCCGCGAAGAAGACACCGCGGATACGTACCCGTACATAATTCATCTACGCTTCACGCGTGTAACGCGGGTGGTAGCCGTCCTCGTCCTTGGGGAGGGGCGGAGGGACGGGGGAGGAGGGAAAGTATTACTCGTCCCGAGGATATACGCGGCGGCGAACGGCACTCTCCGCGTAGGAACGAGGGAAGACGATCCCGACCAGGGGGAACGAGGGGGAGTAAAACGCTCGAAAGGAGGATATATAGGAACGAGGGGAAACGGCGGTGGAAAAACAACCAACAACAACGAACCGCAGCCGCCCCCGGAGAAAACCGAAGCTTTGACCGGCGTGCGCGCGTGTGGCGCGAGCGAAACGTCGCGGCGCGATGTCGTCCGCGGGGTCGAGCGGTTCGCCCCCTGGTGTCGTCGCGACGTCCTCGCGATTCGCGTCTCCGCAGTTTTCATCGTTCTCCGTTCGTCGCTTCGCCCTCGTCGTCTCCCTCGGTAACCGGATACGATCTACGCGGCCGAGATTCACAGATTGATCATCTCGGCGGGGCTCGTCGTGGCTCGTCGCGGCGTTCGCGTTCGCGCGGTACGAACGAGATATACCTACGGGGGTGGTGGGGTGGTGGTGGTGGTGGGGGGTGGGGGATCGCGATAAAACGACGCGACGCGACGCGAACGCGCACGGTCCCCGAGTTACTCGTTATATAGGTACGCGGGCGTCCGCCTCGCGCGTCGATCGTCGCTCCGTCGCGTTTGTTCTCCTCGCGCCGTAATACTACCAGCCGGATTCGTTGTGCCTCGTGTGATCGGGAACGTGATCGCAAGAAAATCGTGAAAAAGGTGCCGCTGGCGAAAGGATAAAAGGTGGGATCGCCGCGGCGCGAGAGGAAGCACCGGCTGCAACGGGAGGGGGGTAGCACGCCTGCTGCCCCGCGTCTCGAAGGAAATCGTCGTCCGTTTAGGCGAATTCGCGGTGGTGGTAGTCGTTCTCATCGTCGTCCGCTTCCGTTTTTCCGGTGATCGTTGTGCTTTTATTACCCGTACCTTCCCGGTCCCCTCGGTCTCGACGCACGGGAGAGGGAGGGGAGGGGAGGGGGGGGGGGGGCGGCGGAGGGAGGCGG
The DNA here is from genome assembly GCA_963969455.1 of Arge pagana. Classification (NCBI taxonomy): domain Eukaryota; kingdom Metazoa; phylum Arthropoda; class Insecta; order Hymenoptera; family Argidae; genus Arge; species Arge pagana. Next base: position 31,205,237 of record OZ018308.1, read on the forward strand.
AGGAGCGGGGAGGATTATTCTCTTCCGCCGCGATTTCATTGATAGAGCCGAAAGCGAACCGCGCTATTGATTCGAGTTTTCGCCGCTACGCGCCGCGGAGTTATATTTGTTTTCGGCCGTGATAGCGATCGAGAGCTCGTCCGCGAGTTCGATACCGTCGCCACCGTCACCGTCGCCGAGCAATCGAAGAAACGTACCCCTAACGAACACCCAACGAGGAAACGAGGAAGGAAGGAAGGAAGGAAGAAAGGACCCGCGACGCGCGCGGTATCCAGTTTCTCTCGCGGAGCTACCGAACTAAATCGTCGATCGTCGCGGGTGTCCCTCGAGGAAAAATAATGCGCGAGCTTCGTCGCGTGCCGTGATCATGATTCGTCACGCGAACGGCAGGAACTGGGCTAGCGTGACCGACTTTGTGCCGCCGAGAACGGATCTCTTCCACATCATCGGTGGAAAGTCTCCGCGTTCGTATCCCCTCGTCGTCGCGGTAGGTGGCGGTTATCGTCGTCGTCGGCGTCGCTGTCGTTGTTGTTGTTGTTGCCGCCGTCGTTGCCGACACGTGGCGGCCGCGTCGCGTCCCGGAGACGCGCGGTGGTCGTTGACGCGGCGCGATCACGGTCGACGATCGTCGAGGATCGTCGTCGATCGCGGTTTACCGGC